>JAGFNQ010002756.1:0-257066 GCA_024364735.1 Boesenbergia rotunda | reverse complement strand
GCCAGGGGTGAAATAGCACTTAAGCATATTGACTCTAAATCCAACCTAGCTGATATATTCACAAAACCCTTACCTGAATCTGAGTTCAGTTCACTAAGAAGGCAGTTAGGATTGTGTAGTAGAATTTTAACTCAATTGTTTTTACTCTACTTGATTTCAAAAATAAGTTTTCTAAAATTAGAATTTTGAAAAACTGTTTTATTTAAATTTCAAAATCAGTTTTCATTTTTAACTTAGCTTTCGTTTCAAAAATCAATTTTAAAATCTTTTCGACTTAGTTTTATATTTATTTTAAAACTACCCCCTTCAAAACTAGGGCTTTTTTCGAAAATGACTTAGCCTAGGCTTTAACCCTAGAACTGCATGCACCTATAGACTTAGAAGTCAGCATCTCACAAGCACCTTAGGGTACTTTTGATTGATAACCTAGAAAGGGGTGAGATGCTTAGGTCTTTGCCTCAATTCAAGATGCTTTAAGTCAGTGCATCTGCAGAAATTTGGGCACTAAATACAGCTTACATAGCAATCAAGTTAAGTGTCAAGTTTAGAAAATCTAACTTGAACAAAAACACTTAACTTGACTAACCCTAGCAAAAACTACTGTTTATAACAGTTAGTAAGTAGCTAATTGGGTTAGACAGGCCCCTACAGAGAGAATTGATTGATTTAGTGTAAATTTAATTGTGAATTGATTCAGTACAGCAAAAATTTTACTTATTTTCTTTAGTTATACTGTACTTATTTGTTTTGATATATGGCAAAGGGGGAGAGATAGGAAAGGAGAGCAAAAATTTTCTTTTCAAAAATTTTCTTAACTCTATCCTTTATGCAAAAAGTATTCAAAAGTTTAACAATTCAAAAGTTTAACAAAAATTTTCTTAACTCTATCCTTTAGGCAAAAAGTATTCAAAAGTTTAACTTTTTGAAAAATAATTAAGTTTTCAAAACTTCTACTTAAGCTTTCAAAATTTTGATAAGTACTTAAGCTTTCAAAACTTCTACTTAAGTCTTCAAAATTTTGCTAAGTATTTAAGTCTTTCAAAATATCTACTTAAGCTTTCAAAGTTAACTAAGTACTCAAGTTTTTTTTAAAGTTAACACTTTCAAAACCTTTGAGTACCATGAAACTTAAAAGCCTCAAACTTTTTAAGTACTCAAAAATCATGTTATATACTGTTAACTTAAGTTATTAAAAGTACCTAAAACTTAAGTTTTCAAAAGTGCAAGTTTGTTACCCCACAAATTCTTGAAAAATCTAGGGGGAGATTCCTTCCAGGGGAAGGGAACAAAAGTTAAAGCTTTTTTCATATTTTGCTTAAACTTAACTTTTTGAACTAGGGTTGCCATAAATCAAAAAGGGGGAGATTGTTGATGCAGAATGCACCTAAGTCAAACCTGTGTTTTGATAATGGCAACATAGGTCAAAAGTTAAGTCTTTCTTGTTTTCTAACAAGTTAATCAAGTGTGCAGGAAAAGCCCTAGCGAAGGAATGCTAGGCACTGGCAAAGGAATGCCAGGAAAGAAAGACCTAGCGAAGGACTGCTAGGCTCCAGGCGAAGGACAGCCTGGGACCGAAGCCCTAGCAAAGGACTGCTAGGCAACTGGCGAAGGACTGCCAGTTTACAAGACCTGACAAAGGACCGTCAGGCAAAAGTCCAACCAAAGGAACGGTTGGCATCAGGTAAATTCTCCCGAGAGGAGTAGGTGAGGACGCGTTCCCCGTCGAGGGAACAGTAGGCGTCGGTTCGACCTAGGGCTCCATTTGGGAGACCAAAGTCAGAACCAAGACAGCTAAGGTTGTATAAATCTAATAATTTATTATGTTATTGTGTTTTGGACTAACCCTGGATGCAGGACCGAAGGAACGTGAGTCTGCAGCTCAGAGTGCCTCAAAGGAGTGAGGCAACTGCTGACCAGGGCGCCCGGAGTGTCCCGGGCACCCCCAAGGTGAACACCAAACACACAATCAAAAAGTGCGCTTCGACAGTACAAGCTGCGGGCGCCCCCGTGCTTCCGGGCGCCCCCTGCGCTGCGGGCACCCCCATGCGCACACCTCGAACCGAAACACTTCGAAGCCAGAAGATAAGAATTGACCCGGTCAACCCGGGCGCCCCGACCGCTCCGGGCGCCCCGGTCAAAGCGGATCCAGAGGATCAGACGCGACCGAGAGCTCTGCGGATCGGAGGCCACGTGGGGGGCGCCCCCGACATCCCGGGCGCCCCCAGGCCCTATATAAAGGGCCCTCGACCCCATGCTTCGGACATCAATTCTTTCAATGCCTCAAAGCTCTTCTGCTCTCGCGCCTTGCTCCGGAAACTCTCCAAATCAAGCCGACGACGTCCTGCTGCCCCGACATAATCGATCTACTCCGGACGTCGATAAAAGAGCTAGTTTAACGTTTACTGTACTTCATTCTAATCCTGTAATCTTTTGTAAACGATTTTGCGCCTGATATAGAATTGCCCAAAGTAAACGGTCAACGACCGTGGGCCTTGGAGTAGGAGCCGACACAGGCTCCGAACCAAGTAAATCGACTGTGTCTTTGTGCTGTGTTTTCTTTTCATTTTCCGCTGTGCACTTACTCTTACGTAAATCCGAAAGTTTTCCGATATTCACCCCCCCCTCTATCGGGCTTCTCGATCCAACACATTCGACCATTTGAGCAGCCCCAACAGCTCCAATTTCAGAATACACCGCCTACTCTTGATATTCAGCAACCTTATCTCACATTTCAAGAACAACAAGTTGTTGAATCTGCTCTTAAAAATATTCAGGGACGCCTTGGGAAATTGCAATATCAATTGAATCAGATAAAAGCCCAAAGATCAGAACAATTATTTTCTCAAGCTGCTCTTAATTCTGAGGGGTATGATGGTGATCTAACTTTGGAAAATGAAGAGGTTGTGTCAAGTTTAAACTCTCCAAATGCCGAATTTCCTGAAAAAATTCCAGCATTCCATTTTCCCATTCAAAACAGCCCCGGAGTTGAGTTTTTATCAATTCAAGGCGACCCTAGTGCATGGCCAAGTCCTTCTTCAAGTGATCTTGCAAATTTGGTGGAAGAAGAAGAAGAAAACATCAAAAATAGGGAACCTACAACATGTATTCCTCTTGAAGTTCTTGTTCAAAATTCACTTCCAAATTTTTCAGCTCAAGAAGAAGATTCTGAAGCACTACAGGACCCTTCTCATCTTTTATTTTGTAATAATAGTGTTATTGATGGTTCTAATTTTTCTGAGATTGTTGTTGCAGATATTACTGAGGAAACATGCACAGAAGATGATTCTACAGGTGTAGGGGATTACACAGAGCCCCAGGGACCACCACCATTTCCAGAAAGTGTAGGAACTTGCATGATGGAAGCAAGAACCCAAGAATCACCCGTTCCAGTTGAGTGTCCAACAGAACCCGAACCTGAAGAGGAGATTGCACATTACCAGGAGGAGCCAATAATTACATCCACTCTTGTAGAACCTCCAGGTATTTTTCAGCATGATCAAGTAAGTATTCTTCATATTTCTTTGGAAAAATCAATAGAGGTACCTAGTGTTGATACACTTATGGATACATCGTGCATGTGTACAATTTGATTGTGAAAGATTGACAGAGGTACCTAGTGTTGAATTTATTGAAAGTGAAGCATGTTGGGATACACATCATGGAAATGCTGGTAATGAAAAATTTTTAGAAGAGCCTGAAATTGATATTGTTTATTGTGATGAATCTCATGCTATATCTTATGCTGAAGTTGAGTGTGAAATACTTATGGAGGTACCCGAGATTGATTTTATTGGCTGTGAAACATTTCTTGATATACCTTTGGTGGATTCTAACTGTGAAAAATTTTTAGAAGAACCTGAAATTGAAGTTGTTTATTATGAAGAATCTCTTGCTATATCTTATGCTGAAATTGAGTGTGAAAAACTTATTGAGGTATCCGAGATTGATTTTATTGGCTGTGAAATATTTCTTGATATACCTTATGTAGAAACTGCTTGTGAAAATTTGATTGAGGTACCAAAAATTGATTTTATTGGATATGATGCATTTTTGGATATATTTCATGTAGAGATTGATGGTATTACACTTTTATATTACCCTGCACGCTTGAGAAAGGTCTTACATGGTTTTGTAGGGTCCAGACGACTTCTGGAGTGGGTGCTCCATTTAAACAGTCTTCAACCTCCTGGAAGGATTTTTAAGAAGTATCAAAAGGGAGGAGATGGTATTACTTTAATTCATAGCACTCCACCTCTACATTGGATCTTGTACCTAAATCGTCTACAGCCACCTGAACATTTTTCTGCGGAATTCAAGTGTGGGGGAGACATGCACCATGATGCAGATCACATAAAGAATGCTCTTTCAGCTACCCCTACCCCTCCACTACCACGATGGAGGTTATTTCTTGATAGACTCCGACCACCAGAAATAAAGGAGAGTTTATTCTTTTTTGTATTTTCTTTCATTGCCTTATTCATTCTTATGTTCTTTAGAAGTAGAATTTTCTTTTAAAAAAGTTCTTACTAATAAATGAGTGAGTAGATTAGAAGAATATATAGGAGACATTGTAAATACCATTTTATGTCTTTTGGCACTTTTTCTTCATGAGTAGGAATAAATGTATCCCTCTAGGTTGTCTTGATAACATTTTAGAGTCTTTTGAAAATAAATTAAATTTGGTTGTTAAAACTTAGGGTTTGAGCTCATGGATGAAATCTTGGATGTTTGAGTACTACTTGGCCATGGATTCTTGATTGAGGACTTGAGATGAATTATTTGTACCTAGTGAGGGTTAGCCTTATTTTTGTGACACATACATGTGATTGTACTCTAGAACTTACTTAGGTTCTTTCAAAACCATATTTCAATGATTGGATCACACCTATAGAGGCTAATCAATTTGTTTTCCTTTCCATATCAATTCTTGGCAATAATCATGTTATTCTATTTTCCCTTCCAAATCTTCTACTCTTAACCATATTTTTACAGGAACTTGTTTGTTTGGGGATGTTCTTTGATGTTATTTTGCCCGAGACAGACAAAGGATTAAGTGTGGGGGAGTGGCTAATGTTTTGGAAGAATTTTGTATCAAAGATGTATTTCAATTTTTTTTTAAAAAAAATCTATTTGGATTGAAGCAAAAAGTGCCCATTTGAGTGGAGATTGGTATCAAGAATAAGTGGGAATTCAGTTGTGAATTGGAAGTGAAGTGGATCTAAAAAAAAATCTGCAATGGGAAGGAATGGCACGAAAAAAAATAGAAAAAAAAACTGTGCCATGAAGAAAAAAAATTTGAAATCAATGGAGTTTGTAGTACAAATGGTTTGGATTAAGAATTGGGAAGTAGGAATTATGGAAGATAAAATCAGTAACTCTTTGCTAAGTCTGGATTGAAGTTGTAAAGTTTGAATTGAAGCAGAAAATCTGTGCAAAAATCTGAACCAAAGTGGAACAAGTGAAGAAGAAAAAAATCTGTGCCAAAGGAAGTTTTGTATCAACTTGCAATCGAAATTGGGTTTCCGAGGCCATGATCAAGGAATTATGTTCATAGATGTATCAAAAGTGAGGAGTACATCAGCTGATGGTCAGAACTGAAGGAAATGCAGCTGCTGGAATTTCAGATCAGATCTGGAAAAAAGAAAAAAAAACAGATTTGAAGAGGAAAAAGGCAGCTGTGGGAAAAGAAGAAGAGCTGGACATTAGAGGCAAAACACATTGAATTCGATTGAGAAACAAGCTGATATTAATCAGCTTGTTGGAGTTTCATTTGGTACAAAATTCTGAAGCTGAAAAACTGTGAAGAGCTGAGAAAACTGATTGAGGGCAGCAACAAATTAAGTGCAGAATCAAGAAGAGAATGGCAATTCATTGAAGCTCAGGGCAGTACGGATTGGAACTGGTTCTGATAAGGATTTGGGAAGCTGATCACACCATGAATGAATAAGGAGAAGCTGCAGAAAAATCAGGAAGTCAGCAGCTTGAAAAAAAAACAGAAAAAAAAACATAGAAGCAAAGTTGGCACACAATTGAAGACTTGGCACCATAAAATCAGTGAAGTTGCTCTCATCCGAATCAAAAGCTTTGCTCCATTACATTCTGACTTTGCTAGAGGAAAAAAAATCAGAAAAGGAAGAGAAGGAAGTAAGATTGGCACACAAGAGTGAAATTGGCACAAAAGAGTTGATGAGGTCTTTTCATCAAATTTTTGAAGGGCAATGCCAAAGTTTCACTTCATCACACTTCGACTTCATTATGAGGACTGAAAGGAGGGCAAAGTGCATCAAAAATATCCTTGGGCATTCAAGTCTTCCACTCATTCAAATTTGCTATTTACTTGGTTTTTACCTCATTTTTACCATTTCATATATCTTTCTTTTGTTTGATAAATTTCTGTAGATGTAGATTTAAATCATGAATAATGGTAGAGAGTAGATAACAAGCAAGCCTATGGTAGTGCAAAAAGCATGTGTGTATGAGTGAGCTCCATTTTCATCATGTACTTAGAGCTTAGGAAGAGAGCCACCAAAAATTTTCCTTGAGAGGTTTAGTGAGTGAAATTCATCTCAATGAATCATGAAGGTTGAAATTGTTAAGTTGTTGATTTAAGGACAAGATATTAATCCATAGAGCTTAGATTTTTGAGAATTAACAACCCTAGGTAATTTCTTTTCAATTGCTTCTACTTATGTTTGAGAAAAGCTAGGGAATACATATTTAGTACTTTTCGTGAGACGCTCAAGATTAAGTGTGGGGGAGTTGATAAGTGTCATTTTGTTGATTATTTAAGGTTCTAGAATCTATTTTTGACTCATGTTTTACTTGCTTAATGGTGGATTTACCCTAGATTCTATGATTTGTATCCTTTTTGGACCTAATTGCAAATTTGGATATATTTGAGTTGTTTTGTCACTAAATTTTTGATCTACTTTTGTAGGCTTGAAAGGATCATGGACCTAGGTCATGTTGGGTCAAAATTGAGTCAAAAAGTGGATTAGATCAAGTGATCAAGCGTTGACTCATATGGACCGTTCGATGCAAGAACGGTTAGATCTAGACCATCTGAGAACTTCTGATCAATCCGAGCTGGGATTAAGGCCAATCAAGCACTTGGATCAAGATCTGAAGATTTCAGCTCAATCGGAGATGATCTAGCCGTTGGATCACGATCAGAGAGATCTAGACCGTCCATTCAAAGATCAAGGTGATCTGAACCATCCGTTGCAAATCTGGCAGATCCGAGCTACCCAGAGGTAGATCCTGACCCCTGATCAAGATCTGTAAAATTTGAGTCAAATCGGACAAGGATCAACCGTTGGATAGAGTGGGATTAATCTGAGCCGTCCAATGTTTAACTACTTAAACTGCCTTCAGATTCAGAACAGAGTTGTCGTGTCTTCGCCAGGCAGCAGCTTAGTTCTTCGTTTTTCTTCGTTTGTTCTTCGTTTCTTTTGCGATTTTCTTCAGTGAAGGCGTGGCCAACTCGATCACTACCTTGGAGCAAAATCTGGATCCATGGGAGAAGGCTTCAGAGGAGATTCAAGCTCAGAATTGCCTTGGAGCAGAGTTGAGTGAGGGTTTCAGCAACTTCTGCAATCTGATCGATTCAATCGCGATCGCGTGCCATTTTCTTCCATTGGAGCTTACTGGAGGGTCCTCTGGTATTCTTCGATCATCATCCAATCATCATCAAACCTCGGAATCGCGAGATCGAGGAGATCAGATTGGGTTTATCCAGCCGAGTGTAGATTTTGAGCAGATTCGATAGTGAAGCCAATTTCCCATTGATTTGCGAGTTGAAGGGGTTCTTGGCTTGCCCTTGCGTGACGAACAAGGAGATCTTGAAACATGGGAAGGATCGAGGCTTAGTTTTCAACGCATTTCTTTTGTTTAGCTGTAATTTCAATCACTGCTTTTATTTCTATTTCTGTCTCGTATCAGTAGCTGTCAAATTCCTTTTCTGAATTGTTTCTGTCTTCAATTAGGTTTTAATTGTGCAAGTAGTTAGCTAGTGAGTTCGATCAGTGAACAATTGAATTTGAATTCAATTTATTTTCTGTTTTTCTATTTGCGTATCAAGTTGCCATTGCATATTAGCCTTGTTTCTGAACTTTGTATCAGAAATTTGATCTTTTCGAATTGCTTAGTAGGAGTTAGTTTTCAATTCAGCATCTTAATCAGTTAGGCTACTTGTCAGTTGTCAAAAGAATTTAGTTTCAGCTTACTTTGTATTAGGATCATTACTGAATTTGCTTGTTTCTGCCATAATCAGCTTCAAATTCTGCAATTACTTCAATTTCTGAATTTTGATTCAGATGAACTCAGGGTTTCTAATTTGTTTCTTCCATAAGTAGCTTTCTATTTCTGTTCTGTTATTAGCTAAGTTGTTGTTCACTGAACATTTGCATTTAATCCCAGATCTGCTCCGAAATCAGTTTAATTCTGTGTATCCATTTATTTCTGCAAATTTCAGTTTTGTTCTGCAAAATTTGGTTATCAGCTGCTAAAGTTTGTGCTTTTGAATTCAGTTGATTTGTTTGTTCCTCTTAAGGTTTGTAGTTGTATTTCAGCAGTCAGGTTCTACCTTTCTGCCTTTCCTCTCTGCATTTGATTCATCTCTAAACATCAGTTAGGTTCTGAATTTTGTTCTGCAATTTTGTTTGCTTTGTATTCGATTTGTTTGCTGCACACTCACTTGCTTCACATCAGTTATAGTCCTGTTTTCTGTATCAAGTATCGACTCAACTGCAGTTTGTCATTTCTGAATTTGATTCAGCATTCGGTCCATGCTCTTAATTCATCCCTGCATTCCTGAAATTCTGCTTTACTGAATTTTACTTCTGCATCAGATTGTTCAGTCCTTCATTGTTGCTGCAGTTCTTTATTCATCTCAGCATATACTTAACTGTTAGCTTACTTTACAAGCTATGTTAGATCATTCACTTCTGAAGTACATGTATAGCTCTTGCACTTAGTATCATTTTGGCATATAGCTTCTTTTCTCCTTGCGTATCAAGTGTTCTCTTATTCATTTGCTTAGCATTTGTTTTGCATGTGAATTCGGATTTGTTTTCCAAAATTCGGTTAAGTTGCAATTGTTGATTAAGTTTTCCATTAATTGAATTCATTAGCTACCATTACCTTGGTTAGTTCCTTTAGTTAAGTTTACTCTCTTTGCATTGTGTTTTCATTTCTTATTACTAAACCAAACCCATTTCTTATTTGAAACCCAAAAACTTTTAACGACACTTAAACTCGAGCACAAATCGAACAACCTGAACTAGCCCTAGGAAAAATACGACCTGTGGCCCCTTTACTACGCTTTTGTTTTTGATTGCAAAAAGGGTTTCCAAATTATAAATATCTAAATTTGAGACCCACTTTCGTGACACCTATTCCGGGTTCATCAAGGAGCCCAGTTGCTGGTCTCGGGTCCCCACGACTCCATTTGGATGGGAGCTTCCGCTGATTTTGGTTTTCTTTGATAGCATAGTAGATGTTTTGTATTCGTTTTGTTATCGTGGACTTGTATTGGATTTATTCGTGCGGTATTGTATTTTGAGTCCTCTGTTGGACTATGTGTTGGTGTGGTTTGCTCCGCGTCTGCCCTAGGTGCAGCTCAGGTGAGTTTTACGGTGTTTTATATTACGTTGTTATCATTTTTCATATATTAGATATCTGTTTTGAGGCTTGAGGCCTAATTATAAACTGCGTGTGTTGTGTGTATGTGTAAATTGTCCGCCGGACAGGGGAGATGCTGTCCGATTTTATATTGGATCAGCGGCTCCAATGGTCTCGGGGCGTGACAACCAGGCAGTTGGGAACAAGGTGGAAGACAATCTTTCTTTCTCTATCTCTTTTGCTCTCGGTCACAGTCTCTTTATATAGGCTCAGACCCCTGCAGTAATCAATGACCGAATTAACGTTATTTACTGCCAAATAACCGACCAGATCCAAACGTCTGAGGGTTATTGATTTTGCATTAATCAATAGTTAATGCATCAGTTACATTTAAGCAAACAAATTTGGCAAAATGTTGGTTCATCAGCTTGGATAAATTTTACCCCGATCGATCAGACATTCGGGTACTTCCTCAGTTCACTTAGTTCAGTATAAATCCAGGCCCTAGATTTGATTCCTACAATCATGCTTCCTGTCCATAAGTATATGCCCATGTCCGTATCCAAATTTGTTCCTCAATCCTGATTTGCTCGATACATTTTGCTAAGAAGAAGTGCACTTGGAAGTATTCCAGATGCTGATCTATGGGCATTCATTTACTGGAAATTGCATGAATATAGTACCATGAGGAAAGCATTAGTGAGATATTTGGTCTCTTTTGCTAAGCAAAATAATAGACCACAATGATAAGCAAACAGTTTTACTAAAACAAACATATCATAAAAAAGCATAAATAATGATTGCAAAATATAGATACCATGCCGTGGGCAGTAGGTTGTTGGTACTGATTTCTTGCAGACCAGTAATTAGTATTGTGCCCTGAACTAATTGAGAGAGGTCTGGCTGTAGGCCTGTAGCTGGCCTGGGATGCCCATTGGCATACCATGCTACAGACGACCACATCCCATCAAACCTATAACTAATTTTTACATGCACACATTTGATTATCACTCGAACACTATCGACGACTGGAGACCGTCATCCCGAATCAAATTATACCCTCGGGGGCACGGTGAACCCGTCGAAAATCGCTGTATACAAAATGTCACGTCATTCACTGAACTTTTTCTTGAGATTTTTCACTGAGCATATCATTTTCGATCCAAAAATTATAAATAATCGTATGAGCTTTCGGATCATTTTCTTTAAAAAAAATTGACTAGTGAAATTTGTTTTGAATAATAATTTTTAAATATTATTTTTATGTTTGTGTGATTTGAAATATCCTTAAATAGTAGCAGGCGGTGGGTTTTATTTAGAGATTTTTTTATAAAATATATTATAATTAGAGATGAAGTCATGGATGTCTATAATAATTTATCATATCATTTTGCCATAGTCCTTAAGCGGACTTGAGTTAAACAAGAAGGTTACTTAAAAACAAAATTAATTTTTTTTAAGATTATTTTATTAGCCATGTATGATTTCGGTAGTAGTTTATGTATAGGACTTTTATTATAAATCATTTGGTTGTTCCAAATACACGAGATAATTTGAATTATGATGTTGCAAGATTAGAAGAAAAACAATTATGTACTATTATTATTTTTAGAAAATTGAGTAGGCAAATATATAAGAGAGTATTTTTTTCTAATTTGATAAAAATCGATTTTTTAATTTAATAATTCTATTTTATGATGAACGATTCAATCAAATCTCAAAACGTTATTATCATATGAATTAAAAAATATAAGCAAATTTAGAAAACATTTTGATAATTAATTAATTAATCACAGTTAAGTGGCCGGCGCGCGCGACGTGCCGAGGCAACGCAGAAAGCGCGTCTGAGTTTCCGCATCGGGACAGCGGCGAAGGAAAGAACGCGTTTGCTTCGGCTCCTCCAGTCACGTGGCGTCACACGGTCGCGCGCCTCGACTCTCTCACGCCTGCGCGACGGTGCTGCTGGCGTCCTTTCGCACTCGCGCCTCCCGGGAAGAGAAAGCGCATCGAAATCTCCGTCGATTCGCTAACCTACCAATTGGCAGTACTAGCCAATTACCCTCCGCCGCGTCAGCCACGGACACAGAAGCGCGGGCATCGAGCTGTGCTCCAATAGCGTGCTCTCCATTGATTAAAGCAATAGATTAACTATTACAGTATTTTTCAATAAAAAAATAAATCATACAAGGTGACTTTATGAACCTATACCCAAATAATATATTATTTTTTTAACTTTTCCACATAATAGAATAAGATGTCCAAATAACAGACGAATCTGAAATGATCGACCTGATAAAAATTTAACAAAAATTTCCCACATAATAGAATCAGAGTGAGACTTTTAATAGATGAATTTTTATTATTTGGTCAATTTGAATCTTAATATTTATCTTAGTCTATCATATTAATATCATATAATTTGCCATGATAAATGTACGTAAAAGACGACTATATATTTTTTACTTTGCTAATTTCAAGTTCAAAGAATCCAAACGAAAATGATAATATTTACAACATTTGATTACTAAGCTGAATGAATTATATAGAATATAAAATCGAAGACTTATATAATTCAAGTAAAACTAAGTTTACCTTACACACTACTTTATTATAGACGATTAATTAGTTTTCAGCCTATTCAATATTGTCAAGAGAGAACACGATTGATAAATTAGCATGCTCACATTGTATAACAGAGTCTGATGCATTTTTAATATCTTATAGTAGGAAGATATCTTGGTTTAATAATCATAGTAAAATTTTAACAAAAGAGCATCCTTTTAGGTGAAATAAAAATAGTTCATAAAAAAAATGGTTAGAAAACTTCACCTGTAATCAAGTCAGGAAAGGAAATACTTAAGGAATGTGGGGATCGGTAAGTATTGCTATTATTAGTGATTCAAATGCATTTAATTTTTATTTATTATTTTGATAAATGAAAATTTTTATACAGTTTTACTTTCAATGATCATAATATAGTTGCTTATATAAGAAAAAAATTTAGAGGACGTCAGTGTGCTTCTAGTACTACACGAAGGCATGCAAACTAAGATCTTAGAGACTTTTATTATTGAAAATTCTTGATAAGTAATTTAAATATTATTGAGATTTTATTATAAGAACTTGTTATACATGTGGAGAAAGAAGGGAATAATATCATCTCATGTATCGAAGCGATTTGGGATGAATAGAAGAGCACTTCGGTTGTAGAAAAATGGTAACAAAATTCATCGGTCGCTTGAAACAATAGAATCTTGAGGTCCCTGATCCAGCACTGTCGCACTGGATTCACAAAGTATACAACTGGATCATGATCTATTATAGAATATGCAATAGACTTGTTATGTCTATTATGAAGTTATATTGGAATTTTTAATTATTAATGATCTTATTTTATTTTATAAAAAAATTGTGTATGTAGCCTAATACTTTACAAAAGCATCCTACTAGTTGGTACATGACACTTTTATCAATGCTTGATCAAAAGCCATAGACGTAAATCGCTAAACTTAATTACCGATCACATTTAACAATTACTTGCTTTATTAATTTGATATTAATAATATTTTTTTTATATAGGATGAACTCACCAATCAAATAACTAAAGTATCTCAGCCTGCTATAGAAGGAGAGGAGTTAAAAACTCCATCAGATGATGTACTAGATGATGATGCATCAAATGACTTTATCGTTGATCTTTGTTCTTCTTAGGATGTCTCAAATGGTTAAAACTTCTAAAGGGAGATTTTTGTAATTCTTAATGTGTCACATAGATATTACATCAAAAATATAAAAACCTATTAGAACGTCTTAAAGCTATAAATAAGTTTTTTTTTGTAATTTCTAATATGTCACGTCAATGTTACATCACAAATATAAAAACTTATAATTTTTTGGACCCTACATTACAAATCACACATATATAATTTTTATATAATATCTCTATATAATTTTCATTTAATTTTTTAAATATTATAATCTTTAATTTAATTTAATTTATATGTTTTAATTAATATATTAATTAACTTATAATTTTTAATTTAATTAATTTATAATTTTCATTTAATATTTTAAATAATTATAATCTTTAATTTAATTTATTTATAATTTTTATTTAATAAATTAATTAAAATGATTTTTAATTAATTTATTTAATTTTCTTTATATTTAATTAACATATAAATTTTAATTTAATTATAATCATTTATATATTTTTAATTTATCAAATATATTTATTTCTAAAAAAATAAATACACTTTAATCATTATTATTTATTCCTAAAATAAAATATTATAATTAATCTCTTTGAATTCACTTTTAATTATTTTTAAATAAACATATAATATTATTATATTATTTATTATTGACTCCATCTCTAAAGAAAAAAAAAATAAGTTTAAATTTATAAATATGCTGTTAAACTAGAAATCTCAAATCTCATGTCCACACTGGTATGATTTTTTTAAAAATTTTATTTCATAAATTTGTATAAAAATCTTGTAGGGGCTTAGAGTGGGTGGTTCGAATTAATTCTCAACTTTGGACTGCTCTTTTACTGCAAAAGTTCAGAGCAAAAGCCAAAATCCTAGCTACAGTACTAGTCAACAATCTTATCCTTGACCTTCTGTCTGTAAAGTATTCAGACTCAAAATAATTGAAAGGCGAGTCTTTACTTAGTCAACCCACAGATTGTACTTCAACTCTTCATGTACCGTGTTGTTCCTTGTCTTCAAGTAGCCAAAGCTCATATGCTCTTTCAGTGGTCATGCAATCTCGGTGAACATTTCTGCTGGAAATCATGGGAAATTGTGGGTCTAAGGGAAACCCCTCTTCGAGAATAGTCTCTGCCTCTCTACAGCAAGGTGAGTACTTCTTCAGTTATGATTCTGAATACTAATCGACTTTCTCGATTCAATTGGTTCCTTTTATTAGAATCTCCACAAGTTCAAAGTCCAAGAGCAGAAAAGGAGAAGGAGATTAGCAAGCTGCCATCGAACGCAAAGGAGGTCGAGGACTTGAGGAAGGAAACTGCAGGGAATCCTCTGGTATCGTTCACTTTCAGTGAAATCAAGTTTGTTACTGAAAATTTCAAGAGGGAGAACGTTTTGGGAATTGGAGGCTTTGGGTGTGTGTACAGAGGATTCATCACTGAGAATGTTAAGAAAGGGCTTCAACCTGTGGAAGTGGCTGTGAAGGTTCATGATGCCGATAACAGTTTCCAGGGTCACAGGGAGTGGCTGGTAGACACACAGGAACTCTTCTTAGTTATTTTCAGCTTGATTTCCTGCAATGTTTCCTGTCGTTTCGATTGATGTTAAACTGGGTTTAAGACTTGTTTTTGATGTGTTTAGGCTGAGGTTATACTCCTTGGGCAACTTTCGCATCCGAATTTAGTGAAATTAATTGGATACTGCTGCGAAGGCGAGCACCGAGTTTTGGTATATGAGTTCATGGCAAGGGGGAGTGTGGAATCTCATCTCTTCTCTAGTAATTTGTTCATTTTCAGAAATTTCCAACTTATCTTTATCTTTTTTCTACTTTGTGCAAGAACCATCATCCTCAGCTCCACAAACATCAATTTCCTTATCCTTAGTTTTCTTCCTATAGTAACTGGTTCATATAGCTAAATAATTGTTTTCTGTTCTTACACAATTTGACAATTCTGATTGCATATAGTTTCATTTAACCCCAGGAAAAACTTTTGGTTAAACAAAATCTCTGTACAATCAGTTTTCTTTATCTTTTGACAATGAAAAGAAAGCTCATCAGTTCCATTTAACAGGAGTGCATGTCTGCCTTCCTTGGGATATCAGAATGAAGGTTGCATTTGATGCTGCAAAAGGTCTTGCTTTCCTCCACGAGGCTGAAAACCCAGTCATATACCGCGATTTTAAAACTTCAAATATTCTTTTAGACCAGGTTAGTCATCTAAAATTCCTCAAATTATTTGACGCCATTGCTACATCTTCTCAATGAACACAGCAACACACATGAAACTTTTTTCTCACCCTTCCTACGCTTAGGTCTACAATGCAAAGCTTTCAGATTTTGGTCTTGCAAAGAATGGTCCAGTAGGAGATACATCTCATGTTTCAACTAGAATAATGGGGACCTGTGGCTATGCAGCACCAGAATATTTGAAAACAGGTACATGAAATTTTAAGTAGCTCATGATGTTTTTGATCAAATTGCGAAGCTTTATCCTAAAAAAATCTTCATGTTGGTAGGACATCTGACTGCGATGAGCGATGTCTACAGCTTCGGAGTCGTCCTGCTCGAGTTCCTAACAGGGAAGAGGTCACTGGACAAGTCTCGGCCAGTGCGTCAGCAATATCTGGTGGATTGGGTTGTGCCATATCTGACTCAGAAGAAGAGGGTGCTGGCTGTCGTTGATCCCAGGTTGGGCAAAAACTACCCTGAGCGAGCTGTTCAAAAAGTGGCAAGGTTGGCCTACCACTGCCTCAACCACAACCCCAAGGCCAGGCCTCTGATGAGGGATGTAGTGGACACCTTGGAACCTCTTCAGCTGCTTGTTTGATCATGTAATCCGTGTTATTTGACTCTTCAGATCTAGTGTATAACATGCGTGACTGCATTAGATACTTTCCAATCTAGCACTCAAAAAAGTCTATTTTGTTCTTAGATACTGCACACGCGCGTACACGCAATTTAGTCAAATTTGGCAGCTGAATGAGATTATAAGAGCACACCTTCCCCATACATAAAAAATACGAGTCAACGTCCCAAAAACAGGAACAAAGAAAAAAGGCGCCTTTTTTAATTTTGCCCAACTTTTAACGGGTGGAATGGCCTAATCTGTGTGCGGTTCCAACCAAAAGCGGAACGCTGAGTTTTGCTGAAGAGGCGGCGGCGGCGGTGGCTCCTCGTCGGGGAGGCTGATGTCGGATATCGATCGAGATATCTCCTCGACGGAGAATGGTATGCTGCCAGTTTAGGTTTTTCTCGAGATCAGTGGACGTCTTATTCGTAATAATTCCATGGAAAATGCAATTTTTACTGTGTTATTGTGCTTCGACTGAGTCCGTTCGTCTAACCTCGAGTCGTCGTCCAGCAAGAAAGTGTTATTTGTGATGTTTAGTGTGCCGTCTGTCATCATGATTTTCATCTTCGTAGTCACCTGAAATGCAAAATGGATTGGGAATTTCTAGGGATCGTAGAATGGGTTAAATTTTGGACTTTTGTCATAGAGATGACGGAGGAGATGTACAAGGAATCATTAAAAGTAACTCACCTCCTGAGATAGTCCTTGCGTGCCATACTTGTCATCCCAAAACATGGTACCGATTCTATACATTTGAGGGACACTCAAGTCGTGGGATCATTGCACATAGATCTTTTTAGACATCACAGAAAGGTATATATGAAAAAGGGTTATAGCTCCTAACTTACTTGGCAGATTTCCTCTGTTAACTCCTGCAAGGATTTTTGGGACTTCTGATGTGAAACCTGCACAGGGAAGGTGCGTTTTAGTTACACACCTGTGAGTAATATTTTTAGTTTTTGCTAAATCATATATATTGCGTGCACACACACTTGCTCACCAGAAATCCAACTGCCTGTCTTATGTGTTGAAGTTCTTCCCATGAGGTTCCAGCAATCTGCAAATAGAGGCGTGATATCAGTCTTTGATCCACCATTATGGTGTTTGTTTTATGAATATAAGGCATCATTAGTGAAACAATTTGTTAGAGTATTAACTGACCTCTGTTGTTGTTCTTGTCACGCCCCGAGACCCAGGAGCCGCTGTTCCAATAGAAAATCGGACAGCACCTCCCCTGTCCGGCGGACAATTTACACATACACACAGACAAATATATCACAACCACGCAGTTAAATGGCCTCAGGCCTCAAATCCATACAGAAATAACAGTTATATGACTATAACTATCGTAAAACCAAAATACGATCTCACCTGAGCTGCCAGGGGGCAGGAACAAAGCCAAAACTCCACGAAGTCCAACATAGGACTCAAAAGTACAATACCATCGAATTAAACATGAATACATGTTCGAAACACCACAACGGAAGCATAGGAAATACTACAGGGTCCATAAGCACAACAAAACATAAAATAAAACCAAGCGGAGCTCCTCTGGAGCTGGGGACTGGCTGCTAGGGATCTCCTGGCAGGCATCAACCTGAAATAAAATGTATGGCAACGGGGTGAGTCCATAGCTCAGCGAATACCCAACAGATATGCATAGAAAGTTATACCAACAATAAGGGTTCAGCTAATACAGTCTCATATCAACAGTAGAGAAAGACTGGAACTGAAATTACTAGGTAGATACATACCTGAATCCATCTAACCTGTACCGAGGGTAAGAAATACCAGTGGAATACCAATAGACATATAAGCACAGGTAACAAGTCTCCAGAATATGCAATGTCAAACAAGTGCAGCAAATAAGTGCAGCAAACAATGCACGATGCATATCATGTGCCGGAAGACGATTAGGCTCAACCACAAGGGAGTCACTGATCGCCGGCATGCAACAATGCAAGGATGGTGTATGATAGATACACATACCTCCCTCCCCAAGTCCTCAGTATACTAAGTCTCAATCTGAAATCCTATAACAGGAAATACAGGGAACCTACAAGGTATACTGACTGGAAACTACAATTCCCTCAAGGTCAAAGGCAGGAGATACAACACGATCTCTAAGCATACATATAGTTATGACAATACCTGAGACTGTATGGAACTACAACATACTAACTCAAGGGTAAACCACATGTATCCAGAACAAGTATAATAACTCAGGGATAGACAACAAGTATCCAGAACAAGTATAATAACTCAGGGATAGACAACAAGTATCCAGAACAAGTATAACAACTCAGGGATAGACAACAAGTATCCAGAACAGGTATAATAAACAGGGATAGCGTATAATCTTACTGCTATCTATAACAGTCTATGCATAATCAACTGACAATATCAAAAGAGATAAGTCAAAGGGTACCCGCCTCCAAGTAGATGCTCGTATCAGAAAATGACCTTCTGTCTGATAATCAGCAATGCTAAATCCAATCCATGCCCTGAATCAAAGGCATTATGTTTAGCTACAATAATATGTAATTTATAGCTAAACAAACTTCTTCAAATAATTAGGATCGTTCTAATTATCCTTATTTCATTTAAATAAATCTTAATTAAATGAGTATCTATAATTATCCCAAGTTACCTTGATTAGATTCATGTTAGGTTTTCAAAACCCGAATAAATTAAGTTTAGGTTCAAATCCCCAAAACTGATCCAAGAGATTACCTCGAATAAAACCCAATCCTCGAATCTACTAGCTCCAAGATCCAAAGTATACATGGCAAGCTCCTTTAGGTTCAACATCACAATCCAAATGAAATTAAGCTAGTAGACCTACTTCATCCAATCTGATCTAAGTTGGATATTCACCAAATCATCCACTATAGCTCACAGCATCAAATAGACACAACACACGGAAATAAATTAAGTCTTACCTGACCACACGCATGAACACCCACCATTAGAGATCCAAACCTATAGAGATGAATCAGATAGAACAATCAAAATTCAATCCCCATAACACCTCATACAAGGAATAAATCAAAACCCAAAACATCAATCAAGATTCATAACTTGGGTATGTTACACACCGTACATTAAGATTGTACCAATCCAATCCCTCCTTTACATCGAAACATAATGGCTACCAAATCACTATTCTAAATCCATAAGTTAACAAGAACCATTCTGTTGAATAAGAATTCTGATCACAATACTAAAATCATGCATCAAGGCATTTCTAGAAATCACCATCTTCTTCTCACGGCGAGATCTCAAGCTCCCCAATCCCACGGCAACATCAAGATTCAAACCTATAGCAAGCAACAAGAAGTAATCCCAATACATGAAACTCACGGTGGCATCTAAACACCCAAATCAAAAACAGGGGAACAACATCTCCAAACATAGAGAATCAAAATCCTTAATGAAACACACGCTAGCACACCAATTCATAATAGGGCACTTCAACAGGAGGTTTATCACAACCCAATTACAGCATAGATTTATCAGAAGTAGAACTAATCCAAAAGAAAACTCACTGGTAGAAATATGTGAGAGCTAAAATAGAAATCGCAACACCACAGCTCTTACCTCTAATGCTCGCTGATAAAAACACCCAACACGCACACAGCCCTCCTTCCTTCCCAGATCCAGATCTGACAAAGGTGAGCAATCGCAAGAAGCTGCCATGTATCCACCAATTAGGGCGCACAGGTAAGGACATCTAAACCGAATGAAACCTCGAATCTTAGTCCTTACCTAAGTCGCGATCGAAGATGAACACGCTAAAACACCGACTCCAAAGCCTCCCAAAGCTAATCGATTCATTGAGGCCACAGTCGCGTAAACAGAGAGAGCGAGAGCAATAGTCGTCACCTGATTGAGGGGACAACGATGGTCTCCGACGCTGAGAGCTCTCTAAAGAAGGAGCTCGGCATCAACTCGTTTGCGGGGAAGGGAGGAGGCATCGATGGTGAGATGGAATGAGATCTGATCGAGGGAATGGGCGTCGGCGACCGAGGGCTTCGGCGCTAGGGCATCGCGAAGGAAGGAAATAGTTGCGGCGGAGGCTTAGGGCTCGGGTGTGGCTGCGGGTTTTGGCTGCGGCCGAGCGAAGAGTGGGGTTATAAATGAAGGCTTTTTACAGAGAGGCCCCTCAACGTTTATAAATTTTAATTCTACCCTTAAAGTAAGGGTTTTAGCTATTTAACCCTCTAAATCTGTGTATTCCCCTTCAATAAATTTCTAGGGTTAAATTATTTACCCATTCGTAATTTAAGAGTTTACCCGAAAGCCCCTGGGCTTCTCTCGTAGGGTCGGAAACCCTAGACTCAATTCCGAAAAATCTTAAAAAAATTTTCTGGTCCGGATTTTTGAGTTGCCGTATTTTACAGTTCTGGAGCACCATTGCTCCAATTCTCTCAGGCCAACCTTTACAAATTCCGCATTACTAGACGAACAGCACTCTCGACGAAGTAGCAAACTGCATAGAGTTGTATTGTACTTATATGAGATATGAATCTCAATACAACAACAACAACAACAAAGCCTTATCCCACTAGGTGGGGTCGGCTATATGGATCCTTTTACGCCATTGAGTTCTATCCCCTACTATATCATCATCTAGATTTAAATAAAATTTATCTTGTTTTATTGTTGCCAACCAAGTCTTTTTTGGTCTTCCTCTCCCTCTTTTAATGTGCGTATTTATCATAGTTTCACATCGTCTAACAGGGGCATTTATTGGTCTTCTAAGTACATGTCCGTACCATCTCAAACGTGTCTCCCGAAGTTTTTCTTCAATAGATGCAACTCCGACTTTCTCTCTAATACTCTCATTCCTTATTCTATCCATCCTCGTATGTCCACACATCCACCTTAACATCCTCATCTCTGCAACTTTCATCTTTTGCTCATGTGCTCGAGTCATAGCCCAACATTCAGCACCATATAACATAGCAGGTCTAACTGCCGTTTTGTAGAACTTCCCTTTAAGTTTTAGAGGTACTTTACGATCACATAAGACACCCGATGCTAATCTCCATTTCAACCATCCTGCTTGTATTCTATGTAAGACATCTCTCTCAATTCCTCCATCACTTTGCAAGAACGATCCTAAATACTTAAAGTTCTCGATTTTAGACAACTCATCATCTCCTATCTTAACAATTGTTTCACTACGTCTAGCATTGCTAAACTTAAATTCCATATATTCAGTCTTTACTCTACTAAGCCTAAAACCTTTCATTTCTAGAGTTTCCCGCCAAGATTCTAGTTTAGCATTTACTCCTTCACGTGTCTCATCTATCAAAACAATATCATCTGCAAACAACATGCACCATGGCACTGTATCTTGAATGTGCCTAGTGAGTTCATCCATGATTAGTGTAAAAAGATAGGGACTTAAAGCTGATCCTTGATGTAACCCTATCCTTATTGGAAATGCTTCAGTCAATCCACCTGAAGTCTTCACTCTAGTCGTTACATCTTCATACATATCTTTAATTAGGTCAATATATGTTACGCTAACGCCTCTCTTTTCTAGAATTCTCCATATAATTTCTCTTGGTACCCTATCATAAGCTTTTTCTAAATCAATAAATACCATGTGTAGATCTTTCTTTTGCTCCCGATATTTTTCAATTAATTGCCTAAGAAGATGTATAGCTTCTATTGTCGACCTTCCAGGCATGAACCCAAATTGATTTTCGGTTACCGTGGTCTCCTTCCTCAATCTTTTTTCTATTACTCTTTCCCAAAGTTTCATGGTATGACTCATTAATTTAATACCCCTATAGTTTGCACAATTTTGTATGTCTCCTTTGTTCTTATATAAGGGAACTAGACTACTTACCCTCCATTGATTAGGCATTTTTTTTGTTTTCAATATTAAATTAAATAATTTTGTAAGCCATTCAATACCTTTTTCCCTAAACATTTCCATACCTCTATTGGGATATCATCCGGTCCCACGGCCTTTCCATTTTGCATCCCTTTCAAAGCTTGTTCTACTTCTGAAGTTTGAATTCTCCGATGAAAATTAAAATTTCTATACTCATTTGAAATACTTAAATTGCCTAAGTCAAGTTGGTCCCCTAAACTTTCATTAAAAAGTTGATGAAAGTAAATCTTCCACCGCTCTTTTATTTCGCTATCATTTACTAGTACTCTATCGCATTCATCTTTAATACATCTTATTTGACTAAGGTCTCTTGTTTTCCTTTCTCTTGCTTTAGCTATTTTATAAATGTCTCTTTCCCCTTCTTTTGTATCTAAATTTTGATATAATCGTTCAAAAGTTTTATTTTTTACTTCATTCACTGCTTTCTTAGCCTCTTTCTTGGCTATTGTATATTTTTTTAAGTTTTCCTCGTTCTTACAAATATATAATTCCTTATAAGCTATTCGTTTTTCTTTCACTTTCTCTTGTACTTTCTCATTCCACCACCAAGATTCCTTCCTTGGTGGTGCATGCCCCTTTGACTCACCGAGTACATCCTTAGCTACTATTTTCAACTTTGATACCATCTTATCCCATGTCGTATTAGAGTCGCTATATATTTCATCTAATGCTTGTATTCCTACCTTCTCCTTCAATATGTTTTGCTTCCCATCCTTTAACTTCCACCACTTAATTCTAGGAGTCGTGTATATTTTTCCTCTATTGATATTATAACTAAGGCGTATATCTAACACTACTAATCTATGTTGGGTAGTTAAGCTTTCTCCAGGGATAACCTTACAATCTTTACAAATCTTCCTATCTCTCTTCCTAACCATAAAATAATCAATTTGT
Organism: Boesenbergia rotunda; assembly: GCA_024364735.1. Lineage (NCBI taxonomy): Eukaryota > Viridiplantae > Streptophyta > Magnoliopsida > Zingiberales > Zingiberaceae > Boesenbergia > Boesenbergia rotunda. Next base: position 234,078 of record JAGFNQ010002756.1, on the reverse strand, counting down.
GATTTATTATTCCCACTTTTGAATGTGATCAAGTGTTCTTCTTTTTTCTTAAAAAATGTATTAGCTAGTATAAGGTCATATGCTATCGCAAAATCCAATATAGTTTTTCCTTCTTCATTTCTTGTTCCAAACCCATAACCCCCATGTACTCTCTCATATTCTTCATTTTTCGCTCCGACATGTCCATTTAGATCGCCTCCTATTAAAATCATTTCATTTGGCGGAATGTTTTGTAATACCTCATCTAAATCGCTCCAAAATCTTGATTTAGTTTCTTCATCTAATCCTACTTGAGGTGCATATATGCTAATTACGTTCACAACTTCTTTCGCCACTACTATCTTGAGAGCTATAATTCTATCCCCCTTTCTAACTACACCAACAACTTCATCTTTTAAAGAACTATCTACAAAAATACCCACTCCATTTCTTGTTTTACTCTTTCCTGTATACCATAACTTAAAACCCGAGTTCTCTATCATTTTTGCCTTCTCACCTACCCATTTTGTCTCTTGCACACACAAAATACTAATTTTTCTCCTAATCATTGTATCTACTACCTCCATTGTTTTACCAGTGAGAGTTCCTATATTCCATGTTCCAAATCTGAGACTATTACTTTTCTTATAATGTTTATTCTTAGTCCACCTATGGTGTGAGAACTCTTGCCTATTTAACACTACACCCAAGTTCTCATGGAGATGTAGCGGTCCTTGCCGAGACGTTACAGTCGGACCCTGCAACGCGAACCCTTGCATATTTAGCACTACACCCGGGTTCTGGAGATGTAGCGGTCCTTGCCGAGACGTTACAGTCGGACCCTGCAACGCGTTCCTTCCGGGGAACATCCTAGCATTAGCATAATACTTTAATGGATCCATTCATTGAGTATTTGCCATAGTTTTTTTACGCTGGCTGGCAACCTAACGCAACCCTCCTCCTTTATCCGGGCTTGGGACCGGCCATGACTAGGTCGTCACAGGCGGAGTTAGATATGAATCTCAATCTCTTCTCTAATACCAAAATCGTTCATTATTCAGTGGAAACTGCATATACTACAGAAGATGTGTAGTGCAATACAACTACAGAAGCTGGTACCTATTAAATAATTGTACATTGATAAATGCAAATACTTGGCTGAAGGACTTGCGTATTATTATTTTAGGCACCTGTAACAACACATTGAGAATTTCATGTTATGGGAATCATGCAAATTTTGAAAACAAACCTTTATCAGCTCTAATTTTTACATCAATTCCATCTTTGAAATCTCTGGTCTCTTTTTCATTGAAAAAAAACTATTTATCTATGTTAATTCTTCTGGTGAACTGATGAAAGAAGAACAAATATATCTTACATAGTTTTCACCGAGCATAGATAGTGTATGATCCAAAATCTTAATAATGTCTTGCCAGTGCACAGTTGATGCTTGTTTCACTATCAAATTGAAATTAGTGCTCTTTGAGGATTCCCTGATTGATCTAGCTCTGGAAGATCTGGGTGCCTGTAGATAATTTTGTCACTTTAGTTGATACTAAATACGAGGTATTATTCGCTATAATCATACACGGTTAAACATCTCTTGGAGAAAGACCTGTATGCACATTGCTAAGAATGGAGCAATCTCTTTCTTTATACTGTCACGGATAGTCCCATAAATCTTCTCGACATAAGCTGTTAATTGTTGCTTAAAACGTAATGCTGGATACTTTGCTTCAATCCTTCTTTGGTCACTAGATTTGCTTATGATTCCAGTGTAGCCATTTGAAATTCCCATTCCAGATGAAGAAATGCGCGTGCTCTGAAGTTACAGTTAGCCAATATCATATAGATGAATATGAATGAAAAATTAAGTGGAGAAAATATTATTCTGCCCATAAATGATTTCCTTGATTAGACTTTAGCCTCAAGTATAAAAAAGAATAGGCATGATTCCATGGCTATCAAGAGTAGTTATGGTGCATGAACCAAAAAAAACAGGTTTTTTTGTTCCCGTATAATAATACCAGCAATCAGCAAAAATTTAGACTTCCAGTTCTATCCTACATTTACCCATGAGAAACATTTATCTGGTGGAACAAGTTTCTTACTCGTGCCATTCTACTAAATAAGGTGGCTGTTGTTGCTCGACTTCTGTACAATCCTGTAATTGATGTGTGACTTGCTTTAAGGGTTTTTTGCAAAAGAAGTAGAAGACTAGTTGTTGTTGAAAGCCAATATGCAAGTTCACCAATATTCTCCTGGTTCTGTACATGATGAAAACTTTTGAAGGGTTCCATATCCCACAATGAAATATTTCACAAGGGAAATTTTTTTGTATATCTCATATCCAGTTGGTAGTCTCACTACCTTAATAGATGATTTGATTGTTTCTATGATCCGGTCAAATATGTTTGTCTTCTCTGCTTCAAATGAGTGCCATTGGAGCAGTGACTTAAAGATGATAAATGCTGCAGCAGGTCTCTTGTTCTCAAATCTCTTGTATTCTGTAAGACACTCGATAAGTGCATCATAATTTTCCTGCAAGCATAATGTAATTTAGCATGTGAATTTAACTGATAACCGGTAATATCAAACAACCCATTCTCTGTGAATACATTAGATAAATCGATTGGGTGGTAGGTGTTTCATGCTGCTAGCAGTTTCATGTTATTGAGGTAGAATGTTAGATGTTAAAATCATTCTTGCATCAGCATTTACCCTGGTTTTATTCCATGGTATCTGGCACATTGCTGGAACCTATACTCTAATGTTGCTTCCTCTAAAAAACACTGAATAATGTAAAATATGCTAGATCAATGCAAGCTAATTAGTATTTCCACTCATATTAAGATTCTTTACATACTTGTTGCTGATCAGTTAGAGACTCCCGTTTACTTAGAGCTGGTGCATCTGGAACTAGTGCTTCTGGATCTGGTGTCTGTGATACTGCTGCTGGTTCCTGCAAATTGAGCTTTTGTCAATTGAAAACAGTAGTACTGGAATAGTTCGAGTTTGGTAGATATGTATTCCTTTGAAACCATCACTTATTTTCTTCTTTTAATGATTCATTGTATTTCTAGGTTGTGTACCTTGATTGCTTGCGGTTCAATAGTTTTGGAATTAGCATTTGGTTGATGAATTGGAGCAGGCTGATTGTCATGCAACTGATTCTCTGACTCCAATATGCTGATTTTGCTTTCACGACTAGAGAACAATGCCAGCAAATACATTAAGTTCATTGGAAAGCTTTTAGAAAAAAAAAAGTATGAAATTCTTAATTTGAGGCTTGCACTATTCTTCAAGAGATGACACCTTTTGATTACTGCTGATAGATCTTCATCTGCTGAAGCAACTAAAGCTTGTTGTCTAAGAATCTTATTCTCAAATTCTAGGCTAGACAAATTTGTTTCAAGTCTGCATGGTTGAATAGATATTTAGTTGGACTGCCAAAACAAACTTTCTTTGTGCCTGTAGGTTCTACATCTAACCAATGTAGAAAAAGAAGACCACATGGATGTATATTACCTCTCTATCTTCTCCTGCATTTGGCTGATCTTTGTGCTTGACTCTTCTGTGTCCTTTAGTAATTGTTCTATCTGTTGTTGGGCCTCATTGTATTTTCCCTCAAATTCCTCAGCTTTGGACTTAAATATACTTAACTCAGCCTGAAAATAGTCGAGACATTTTATTAAAGTTAAATCATGTATCCTGTGTTTAGTAACTTAGTTGTAGACGTACCACATCCTTCAATTTGGATCACTAAAGATTTGTTCTTTCTTGTTCAAAATTCAAATTCATCCTTACGGATGCTATCGGATATGTTTTTCCTAGTATTTAGTAGAATCATTTAAATTCTTTACCTCTAGCTGATTATTGTAGCTTCTCAACAAATCTAGCTTTGTGTTGTCCACCACTGGGACCTCTCGAACAACTGGTGCTGCTTGTTCAATTATGATCCTAGAAGCTTCTTTTTCTTTCTTGATAGCTTCATGTGCTGCATCAAGTTTTTCTTGCATTTCTTGTAATGCAATTTCTAACTTTGCGATTTCTTTCCCTTTGACATCTTCTATTTCGGACTACAAAAACACTACCTAAAAATTAGATTGCAAGAAATATATTAACTCGACTTTTAAGGTGATAGCATACCCTCATTTGCTTTCAACATTTAATCTCCACGCGAGTTCTTCAACCTTCTTTTCAAGCTTCTCCTTTGCTTCTTTAAGTGCGCCTGTTTCTCTTGCAGCCTATAATATACATCATTTTGTCAATACCAAAATCCAGCTTACCATAATCATTGAGACATGTCAAGAAAAAGTGCCTATTGGATATCTAAGAACAGCTTACCATTTTTAACTTCCGAAGTTCTTTTCTTCCTATACGCCCTCTCCACAGGCATTGAAGTATCAAGGCCGCCTTCTTAACTTGTTTGTAAGATGAATGAGCTTGATATAGGCGCCATTGGGTCTGTACATCAAAGCAAAAGTTATCTTAGACTTCCAACATATATCAACAGCTACTCTCTGTAGTAAAAGACTGCATACTTGTATGATAATAGCAGCCTTGTTTCTCCTTCTTTGCCTATATTCAATATTTGCTGCCATTGCTCTTAGTCCTGTTTGGATGACTATTGCATTTGCCCGCAATTTTGTGTAACATTTTCTCAAAGCATGAGAACATGCATTTTTCTGAATGTGAATTGCAGCAGCTTCTCTCCTCAAGCTTTCACATAGCTTCCGCGCAAGACATGCTGCAACAGGCAATAGTAATATATATCCAGGATCTGTAGAAATATTATTTTGTTATCCTGTTAAGTCAGTCTTAGAAAGGAACCTCTCCAATACTTTTGCAGTTGAATTGAGGCTTGACGCAGAATTAAGAATTCCTTCCGAGTAAGATATGTACGTATTTTCCTCTGGATAATTCTTGTAGTGTTAAACAAAACTTCCATTCGGCGGGTATCTAGTTCAGCCATCTGACCGGCTCTGAGGAACACTTTTGTTTTCCCTATCTGAAAGCAAAACATGAGGCAATTTTTTGGATTGTATAAATCATATATCAAGATTGACTCTGTCTCATACCTGATAGCCTTTCAAGCCCATTCTTTCACATATAGCTGCACATACTGCTTTTTCATCTGAACTGCAAGATTTGTTAGGAGCTGCATCATTTAATCCAGTCTGGACACCTATGATTACATGCAATTTTAAGAAAGATAGTTTTCAGTTCATCGCGGAGAACTTTATTACCAGTCACCAGTATCTTTGGCAAGAATTGCAAAACGATCCACAAATTCTGCGAAAGTTCGCTTTGTTGGATAGCCAGCACAACTTATCCTGATTGCCTCTAGCACCCCCTATCTTAGGAGGAGAGGAAGTGAGAATGGCATGCATAGCATTTCAACTATGAGATTATTTCAGTGTTATACTGACCCCGCATCTCAATTGGCCTAGGACATTGAAATTTTCGATGATGCCTGGTTTTAAGAGTGAATTGGGTTTCACACATCTGATGTAATGCGGTTCTGTGGTGTTTAAAGTTTCCATGAGTGATTGAAGTTGTTGCTGCAAGTTTCACCTAAATAACCATCAGAAAAAAAATTGAAGAAGATAACTTATAGGATAGTGCCCTTTCGTACCTTAAAGCGAGTACCTATGGATGTGGCCTTTGATTGTTTTGAACTTTCCTCACTTACTGGAGGAAATAGATTTGCTACAAAAGGACACTTTGATGCATCTAATAGGGCTTGATGTTCTGCAACAACTAAATCTTTGTTTTTATCAAGGAATAGCTCGGCTTGGTAAGTGACCTGTTAATAATGCCTACTGAGTCAGTTTCATATACACTAGAAGTCTCATTGGTCTCATCTTGTTCCTTACATCTCCGGCATAATGGTTGACTGTAAACGCAGTTCGGGCGAGTTTCGGCTTGCTAAAACGCTTGTGATTCTTGAATGTTTGGTACAGCTTTTGAGCAAAAGTTTCGTGTGTCGACTTTGGAAACATGCTGCAACAACATTTAGTTGGATCGATGCCATCTTGATAAGATTTGCCATAAGATATGCTGCAATAAAGGGAAAAGATTTACCATGCTTCATCTAGTAGTGCAATTATTCCCCCAGGTTTCTGCATATCCCAAGAGTAAGAATTCATGTTCCATCTTTTTTTTTCACCTATGATAATTCATAAGATGTTATGCTCAGTTTCACCTTTTCGATAAGATCCAGAACATCTTGATTATCTACGAACTCTACATAACTCCAGTTGATTTCTTCCTTTGTGTACTCTTCCTGCTCCATTTTGAATACATGCTGTATTTTCCACATTAGCATTACTAAACGCCCTCTTCAGTAGTCAAAGCATCATAACATACGGCATCGATTTATACATACTTGATTGAAATGTTGTTGCAGTTTCTCATTAGTTAAGTTGATACACAATTGCTCAAAACTGCAAGATCAGAAATTAGTGTTACAATAAAATTTTAGAATAAATTTTATAGACTCTACCTGTTTATCTTGAAGCTCTCAAAACCATATATATCAAGCACTCCAATAATGTATTTTGCATTTGGATCCTGTCCTATGGAGCTGTTGATCTTGTCTACTAACCTGCCATGGCATTGTGAAATTGCTTTTTTATAGATTCGAGTAGTCTACAGTTTAGGCACACATTGATTGTTATCATTTTCACAAATTATTTGAAATCAAGCATGGATATATCAATGTTCTTACCAGTCAAATAATCTTGAGTATACTGTTTTAGCCAAGGCATCACGGCTTAGTGCAGCAGACTGTGGATCAAGAGGCTTTGTGATTTTGCCATCAGGTGTTGCAATCACACGTTTCATAAGGGAATTTTCAAGTGCTTTTTCGTCAGCCCTGAAAAGACCATTATATTTAGCATGTAGATCAGAAATCAAAACGATACAAGGACAATATATGTAGTAACATGGCCCCTCTAGCCCCGTTAGACAGCTCACTTGGCTACTAGATTCAAAGAACTTTAGTACTTGTCCCGGAGATCTAGGGTTCGAATCTGGGAAAGGCAAAAATCCACCGTCGAATGTAGGAAGACGGACATGGCCTAGAGAGCCGTCTGATGGGGCTAGAGGAGCCGTGTCGCTACATAAAAAAGACACCTTTTTTATGTAGCGACACGACCCCTCTAGCCTTATCAGGCGGCTCTCTAGGTCGTGCCCTACGGTCTTCCCAATCCCGACAGTGGATTTTTATCTTTCCCAGATTCGAACCCTAGACCTCCAGGACAAGTACAAATGTTTCTTGAATTTGGTAGCCAAGTGAATGCGAATCTGGGAAAGGCAAAAACCCACTGCCGGGAGTAGGAAGACCATAGGGCACGACCTAGAGAGCCGCCTGATGGAACTAGAAGGACCATGTCACTACAGTATACGAAGCTTCTGCCAATGCAGATCTCAGGGAGAGACTTCCCTTTATTAGAAATCAAAACCATGCAAAATTTGTTTGTCTCACATTAGCAGCTCTGCGGCTGTTTTAAGATGGTAGGCCGATTGCTCATCCTTCAACTTGGAGGAATCAGTTTCGTTCCCTTTCTCAAAACTTATATTTCCCAGGTGAAGAATTGCAGCTACCACACTGAATATTGCTTCCTGCTCTTCCTCATTGATTCCGACAATGTCCATGGCCTTTCTGGTCTCCAGGTATTCCTTGGCATCGTCCATGGTCGGCACTTCATAACACTTTGTTTGGTTTAAGTAATGAAATGTTCTTGGATCTGCCACCTTAAACTTCTTCGCATCCTGAAACCAGGAATAAATAGTATGTATTCCTATGAAGAAGAAGAAGAAGAGGAAGAATTTGAGAAGGATAAAGCTACCTCTGGTGGTGCAGCACAAAGCATGTAAAAACAATGGTAGTTTCTCTCTGGATCTGATACTTGACATACTCGCGAGCGTTCGAGAAGGTATGTGCGAACTGCGGCTCCTGAGATCTTGCCATACTTGTCAAATTGGATCTCCACAAACTTGCCGAACCGACTGGAGTTGTTGTTCTTCACTGTCTTGGCATTTCCAAATGCTTCCAGTACGGGATTAGACTGCACAATTGGGCATCGTGTTGATCAAAACTGATCCAATTTCTGTATTGTTTATGCATCTTGTACCTCCAAGACTTGTTGCTCTACTGATCTGCCTGCCGAACAGGGTCGCCCTCCCATGTAAGCTAGATATCTCATGAGCATCTTGGTCGTCTCAGTTTTACCTGCACCACTCTCTCCACTCACCAAGATCGACTGGCTCCCATGGTCGTTTATGATCGCCCTGATACCACAAGAATCGATTTTGATTATCAAGAAGATTCAACTTGTGGTTTATTCAAGTACTTCACCTGTAGCAAGCGTCTGCTATTGCAAAGAGATGTGGACTCAGCTCGCCCATGGCGGCTCCCTTGTACTGCTCCATCATATGAGCATCATACAAATTTGGAAGCCTTTGAAAGGGATTTACAGCGATCAATATATTTCCTGTGTAAGTCTGTTGCAATCGAATTCATTCAACAATCACTTTCTTTTGATTCATGTGGCTTTAGAGATATAATGAGAGGATATATGTGTGTACATAGATCTCATTCAGCCCGAAGCGAGTAGTAAGATTCTGAAGAACTCCTGGCTCGTGAAGATAAGCTAATCTAGTCATGTCCTCGATTCCGGCCGCCGGAGCTTCTGTGTCTTTGGGATGTATACTCGACAGTTTAGCCGCAACCTGTGTGGGTTCTCCATTGATATTGAAAAGAACGGAAGAAAAAACAAAAAAAATTAACGACTTACGGTCTTGCCATTGGAGTTGAGTATGGCGGCGGCGTCGCCATTGATGGCGGTGACCTGGCCGTCGATCCAAGCCGCCTCAGGATCCTCCACCCACACGTGCGACCCGATGATGATGTTCACCGGCGTTCCCTGTTTGCCGGAGAATGCGGCGTCAAAGTACTGATATTTTAATGTTCGATCGCATCCAAGTAGCATCTACCAACTCACCATTGCTCCTTGCTTCCGCTCCGAATCGCCTCTGGGCTTATTGCAATCGAGCAGGAAAGGGGAAGGAGATTGATCAGAAGCAGAGAGAGAAATAAAGGCAAGGCAGGGAGAGGAAATGAAGGTGGTGGGGAGGGAGACGACCTGTGTCTGTCAGCAGCGCCATGTCAGCGGCTGACGTGGTCGACACTCGTGGCTCTTTGGATATTTTGCCGTGTCTAGATTCGGCGGTTAAATCTCCGTCGTGACTCCTAATAATGTTCCGGTGACAAAAGATGAATCGTTCGTTTTTAGCATTTTCATCATTCCGTCCCAAGATTAATATGGAGGAAGTAAATAATGGAGGTTACTAACTCGAATGTTGTGGCTAGCGCGTGGAGAAGATGAGCATACTGACTTTGTCAGAATTTGACCCTAGATCTTTTAGTAGTAATACTTATATATTAATCATCAGCTCATTCCGTGGGGATGACTCCCAACAATGTTCAAAAAAATAATGAACCAGGCAGCAGACAAATTGAACTTGGGGTGACCAGCCCGGTCCCACGGAAGTTTCCCACCGGTCACCAGGGTAAATCGGGAAGCGCTCGCGGTGGACAGTCTAGAAGCCCAGCGTCCCAGGATTTGCACCCCATTTGAAGGAAAAATTCCTGCAAAATACGTCATAGTTGGCCAGTTGGGGATCGAACCGCGGATGCCTGGGTTAACTACTAGCGACCCTACCGCTGCAGCATAACCCCGGGGGCCTCCCAACAATGTTCTAGATTCTTACACCGGAAGACAACTGCGTTAAATATTCTTTTTATTTATTTTCTCCTCCAGTTTGCTTGAAAAACGAAAATAAAAAAAAATAGTCGAATGTTATGATCATGATGTCACGTTCGGTTTGAGATCATCTGGCTCCACTCCCCACCGAAGTATTTTGAATACTATTTTTATTTTTTTTCCCCCATGAAAAATTAAAAATTTCATTTTCCATAGTTTGGAAGACTTGAGTAGCAGCGTGAGAAAATGGCATGAGATTGATTAGGAGATGATTTTCTATTAGATTTGCATAAAAAGCCCTCCAGGAGACTTTTGCATTGCCATCTAACCCCCAAAAAAAACTATTAATGAATTTGTAGAAATTAGTGTTTTTTTTAAACATAAAAGATGCACGCTTCTTTCTCAATACTCAATAGCTGTATACAACACAAATTTACATTTTATTTTATGATAAAATATTGAAGTTTATTAAAATAATTGTAAGAAAATTCAATTAATAAGTTTATTCCAACACTGGAACAAAGAACAACAGCTATAAGATTTTTTTTAAAAAAACACTTAAGTATTCAATCTCTAAACCGATTAATCTTGAGGATGATCAATTTAGTCTCATGGCTATCAACATATTAGATTTATCATCCCATAAAAAAAATACTTTACAATGTATTATAGTTGAAAATTGAATAATGAATATTTGAAAGATTGCATGATCAATCGCTCCACGATAGCCTAATTAAAAAAAACAGCTATACGATTATGGCATTTTAACTGGTTTTTTATTTTATTTTATTTTTTGATATTGTGGCATTTTAAATTGCTTTTTTATTAAATCTGGTTCAACTGCAATACTTAGAAATTTCGCTCTCAAAAATTATAAAGAGGTGTTTTTTTATATTGATTTTTATTGAATCTTTTCACATTCCAAGAATGGGCTCAAAATTGTATTTTGTTTCAAATCTAACCCTATAATTTATGCATTTTCATCCTGTTATTTCATAAAATATAAGCCATTATTTAAGGTTATTTGAGATCATGTCACTTTTTGTATTCCATTTTTCTTTACCCTGACAATCTTCAAGTGTATTTGTTTATCCTATCAGATGTATTCATATAACAAGTTTACATGTTTGAACTTTAATTAAATAATAATTTATAGTATTTCATTCTAATATATTGAAGATAATTTAGAGTTTAAAAAATATAAGTTTCATTCTAATTAATAGGTATAAATGCAATATAAATATTGGCTAAATGATGTGAAAAGAAATTTAACACAATCCTGCAACTTATCCGAAGCAAATTCAAAGTTTAAAATTTCAAATGAAAAAGAAAAACCATGAAACTAAAACAACTCCAGTAATTTAAACTTGAAAATTACACCACCATACAGCGACTCCATATTTATTGTAAATAAATTGCCTAAATTCAATTCACAAACTGTTGATCATAAATTCAACCTTTACCACCACGCTGACAAGAGGTAGAGTTTATTTTGCCATGAATTGCAGTAGGGTAGAGCCCTGCCAACTGCTTTCATCACATTGCTTTTGATGGGATTCTTACCACCCCAAAAAACTTCATGGCTCAAAAACCATGTTCTCGGCTTCCTTCTTAATCGACTGGTAGAGCACAGACGAAAGATAGCGTTCGCCGAAACTGGGAAAGACGACCTGCACCAAGAATACACAAAGAACAATTAAAAGAAAAGGATGGAAACAAATTTTCCTTCACTTTGCATCTTCAGAATATACAAAGAAAATTATAAACTTTTATTCCCTATCTCTCTTTATTCCTCAAAATTTCTTTTCTATTCATTCCAGTAAGCATGGGGGTAGCAATGATGAGTGCAAACATGGATGATTGCTACTTAAAATGGAGGACTTCAGCTAGATAGTAATCCGAAATTGATCAGTTAGGGACGATATGGCTGAGATGAGCATGCAAAGATGAAATGGTATCCCATACTGGGAAGTTTTTCAGATAAATAGTTATTATCTAAGAATCACTTGATTCTTTTATATTTCAAACATATACGTTATATAGAGAAGAATGCAAGTAAAATGGGACATACTACGATGAGTTTTCCTTCGTTTTCTGGCCTCTGTGCTATTTTAATGGCTGCAGCTGCGGCGGCACCAGATGATATGCCTACCTGCAATATATATTGTACTTGCATCAGCACAAAAAGAGTCCTGATAGATTTTTATTAGAGTAGAGTTGAGGAAGAATTTGAATCTTGTATGAACTTTGGGAAAATGATAGTATGATACTCACCAGCAGCCCTTCTTTGAGTGCAAGAAGCTTTGCCATTTCAACGGATTCATCACTTGAGACCTGGTCATCCGTGTGTAAAATAGAAGAATCAAAATTGTTTGTAAATTTGCTTGTGGCATAATGCACTGTTGTTCTTTTGCAACATAAAAAAAATAATCGGTGGGTCTCAAAAGAAGAGATAAAAGGCAGATGGCAACTGGAAACATAAAGATTTGTCATTGAGTCTGAAGATCTAATCATTTTAGCATCATGACCACTTTTCAGTGCAAAACTTCAACAAGATTAGTATGGCTTGTTAATGATGACGAAAAACACTTGAATCACCAGAAAGCTATAAGACCTAGTTTCTCAAACTTACTTGAATAACTTCATCAACGAGATTGACATCTAAAACGCCAGGGACAAAACCAGCTCCAATCCCTTGGATTTTATGGGGACCTGAAATTATTGTTTTCAAAAAAATCAAATTGGTAAAACAAGCAAAAGAGTCAATGATAGAAGTAGGCCAAATTCAATCACTTAACCTAGTGAGAATTACAGAATAATATAAAATTTGTTTCTTGTATAACTTTGTGAAAAGAAAAGGAATACAGGATATTCACCAAATGCTAGAGAATCACCCAACTAATTACTTTTTAAGGGAACATTGTCACAATGCAATGAAAGATTAAGATGTCAAGTGCTCACTCTTTCAAAGTCTATCGAAGCATGGGAAAGAAATTCTTGGTTGAACAATGCAACATACAGAATGAAAAAACAAAATCATCTCCAGCTGCATCAAAGCAGAATGGGCAATTCGAAGAGGATACTTATCGACCAAGACAAAATTCAAGCTTTTATTATTTTTAAGTTCATCGACATGGACATATAAAGCTACTTATGTTTGACACTTCATGTGTAACAAAGGATAGGAGGACTATTAGCACATAAAAGCTACACATTTTATGAGCAAGCTATCAATTTAAAATACTGAAAAGAAAAAGTCAGGACAGAAAGGAAAACACCTGATAAAGTTTTAACTCACCAGGTTTTCCTCCAGATAACACAGCACTTTCACTTGGTTCCACACCACAAAGCTACACATAGAAAAGAATAAAACATGAGCAGATAAACCATGCAAATGAGGGAAAAGAAAATTGTGCAAGAAGTGTGGAAGCTGAAACTGATAACATTAGATAGCCATTTTTCAGTTGTACTACCTTAATGTTGGGATTTTGTTCCTTAAGGTACCTTCCTGTTCCAGTTATTGTGCCTCCTGTTCCAATACCAGAAACCAAAATATCAACCTTTCCACCCGTTCCTTTCCAGATCTCTGGTCCAGTTGTCTCATAATGAATCTACACGTATAAGCCAAACAAAATTTTTAACCATTTTAACAGGCAAAGCATTTCATAAACAGCATCTCCAATATATACCTTAGGGTTAGCAGGATTATCAAACTGCTGAAGAATATACGAATTAGATGTCTTTGCAGCAAGCTCTTCAGCCTTTTGGATAGCACCGTTCATACCCAAAACTGGATCAGTGAGAATCAATTCGGCACCAAAAGCTTTAAGAATGATCCTTCGCTCAAGACTCATTGAGGCTGGCATTGTAAGGATAAGCTTGTAACCCTTGGCAGCAGCCATGAAAGCCAATCCAATACCAGTGTTGCCACTAGTTGGTTCAATCAGGACACTCTTCACAAAGAGGAAAAATTTTCAAATGCTTATTTAATTAAAAAATTCAGAGACTTAATAGGATAACCAAAAAAGAAGCAATTCGTTGTTTACACGATTGGTTACAAACAAAAGTTCTTTTTAGCACCATAGCATGCCCTACTAAAGCTCAGACTTCTTTTAGGATTCTTATAGATATATTATTTGGAAGGATCACTAAATATAGATTTATTAAAGCGACTAAACTAAGTTTGCATGGACAAATGCTGTAAATTTTAAGCTGCTAGTGAGGATTAATAGAGTTAAGTTATTTTCTTCACAATAAGAAATAATTCTGGTCAGTTTTCAGGGGGAAATAAAGATTTACCTTGAATTCTTTTAGACAAAAATAAAAGATTGAAGAACTGATTTACCAGTCCTGGTGTGATAAGACCCTTTTCCTCCGCATCAGAAATCATGCTGTATCCAATCCTGCCAGGAAAATTATTGCCTCGTTAATTGGAGTCACTGAGAATTCTAAAGTGAAGAAATATTAAAGTTTCGGGTGGAAGGAAACCACGTGCCATGAACATAGGAAAAAAAATACCTGTCCTTCACACTGGAGCAAGGTTCCATCATCTCAAGCTTCGCAGCAATCCGGGCTCTACAACCATTTACTACCTTATTGAGATACACCAGCGGGGTCTTTCCAATCAACTGAAAATTTAGATGGCAGAGAGACAAGCAAGACTGTTAGTACTTAACATTTTTCTGTCAGGAAAAAAACATGAGACAAAAGAGAAGAATGTACTTCAGTTACATCCTTTGCTATTTCTGCACTGGATTCACCCATTTTTAGCTTAGCTGCAAAGTTCCCAACAAAAGTTAACATATTTCTGTCATGAGTTGGAAAAAAGACTTCATATCTTTGTTCCAAAAGTCTAATTGGTCATGTCATGAATTTCAATCCCGGAAAGAAAAGTAATGTCAATTTACCAATACTAATCACTCAATTTTTTTAAAAAAAATTAAAATGTGTATCTAACTTTATTTACGAGGGAGTACACTTGTTTTCCAAAACACTCTATAACTGTCATTTCAGGGTCGCTCGACTCTAGAGAGTTCGTGGTGGTCTTGATTTCACGGCCAGATCACAAGCATTCACGCTTGGCTGGCTGCGATTTCAAGGTCACCTGACTCTAGAGAGCTTGCGCGACCACAATTGCACGACCAGACCACCTAGCCACGATTTCATCTTCTCTCCTCACCTCCCCATGGCAAAATAAAAATAAAAATAAAAAATTAAGGAGAGCTCGCGGCCATCATGATTTCACAGGCAAACCATGAGCATTCGCGGCCACGAACATGCGGCTAGCCCTACTGGCCGTGATCTTGCAGCCGTCCGGCCTCAATTTCACAGCCGCAAATGCGCGGTTTGAATGGCTGCGAGCTCCCCAGAGTTTTTTTTTTTCAATAGGTGCAATTGGTGAAGGCTACTTTGGAAAACAATGATGCTCTTTGGTAAACATCAAAGTTATGTAAGCGTTTTATGTATTGTTTTGTGAGTGGTAAATTATCCAAAAGGTAATTTTACGTCAAGAGATTGATTATCATCGCCAAAAGCCAACGAAACAACAACCCTAGATCGCCGTAAAATCACACAAAAGCCTCGCATTTCGAGTCCAGAACAAACAACAGGATGAAGATTGTATAATGACAAGTAATAATCTCAGTATCAATCAAATAAACAGTCAGATTCACAGCCGGAAGCAGAGTTACAAAAGCAACCAAATCATACTGAAAAATCAAGAACAGAAAATGAACGTTCAGGATTACCGCGGTTCTAACGAAGAAAAACGAGATCGAAATTCCTCCTTCTGAGAAAAATCTCGGATCCAAAATGCGCCTTTGCGACCGATCGCCCTCCACTCCCCGCTGATTTTATAGGGAAGAAGGCTTATAAGGATACTACGCCATCTGTAAACTACTTTATCATTTTTGGGAATGATAGCATGCCAGACCAAGTTAACAAAACTACTCTTCACAAATAACCCAATAATTACCGGAATCAAAATTGGCCGCCGCTACGAGACCCCACAAGATGCCAATAGTTGAACATTTAAACAGTTGAGTAAATGCTTAATGGGTATGAGTAACTTTGAAATTTTTAATCACGGAATCAAAGCACTTTACGTGACTTGTCAATTTAATTTAACGATTAATTATTTTGAAAATTTAATCATGCCTGCAAAAAATTGTTATTATTTTGGGAGGAAAAAATAATCTGTTTTCGTCACAATGACGTATCAAATCACTACAAAACGATTGGGTTTTGATTTTATAAAGCATTTATCTTCATCCAAAAAGATTAGGGGAATATCAATTTATTTTAAAAATTATAATTTTTTTAATCATTGTTAGTGAATGGTGAACCGGTTTCTTAAAGGATTAAGTTCATGTGGATGATTTTAATCCGATTAAGTTTACATGAACTTAATCTCAGTAAGATGAACTTACACTTAGATTAACACACTCACATCTAATTATCATTAAGAAAATTAAATCATAGTATGTGATCTAATATTTAATAGTAGGAAGAGATTTAGATATTAATGAATGTGGATTCAATGTGTATATTCAATAATTTGGTTTATTAATATTAATGGACTGTTAAAGATAAATAAATTTTAAAATGAATGGTCCTTGTTGTAATCAGAATAGACAAGGGAACAAGCTTTGCAAATAGGGGTTTTTTTTTGGACTTTTGAGAGTTTTTTTCTTTCTTAAATTATTTCCCGTTGACACCAAGATAAGATTGTCCTCTAAATAGGTAGAATATCATTCCAGGCTTGAAGGTACTCTAGCAATGAGTAACATCAATGGATAAGATTCATATCAATCTTTGTTTGTCTATTTTAATTTTCAATTTTGCCTTGATGGTAGTTAAATTTTGTTATTGATATATGATTGATTAAATTTCATATATCTATCATTGCTAACAGATAGTACTGGTACAAATGTTCTCCGAACATCAATGTTTTGAAAATCGGATTGGACCAGCCGGTCAGATCGGTTGTACCGAGAACCGGCCAAATTTTCGATCCGAGTTGACTCTGAAAATCGGCTACTCATAAACAGGATGCGAACCGTTCTGAACCGGCCGGAAATCGATGAACCAGACAAACCAGAAAAACTGGTAAGCCGGCTTGTTTTATTTTATTTTTTTGATTTTTTTTTCCCTTTTGCAGTTTTGCTTTCTTACTGAAAATGAAAATTGAAAAATAAAATATCAAAAACCTAGTTTGCTTTCACCCAAAGTCCCAAATGAACAAACCTGTTGTTTGCTTGCAAGAGAGTCACCGCCGCTAGCCTCTCACCGTGTTGCCCTATCTCTACCAGCCTCGCTGTGCCACCCTGCCTCTGCTAGCCTCGTCTCGCCGTCACTAGCCACGTCCCGTCTCCAGCCTCATTGCGTCGTCATGCTTGCATATGAAGGCTGTTGGGACCGATTGGCGAGCTAGAGGGGGGGTGATTAGCTTCGATTCACTTGTAGATGATTTGTCGCGGCGGAAGACTTCAAGCAATCGCTAACACTTGGATTTTACTTGGTATCCACCCCGGTCGGGTGACTAATCCAAGGATCCACTCTCCTCACACTCTCATGCACTATGAAAGTCTCCTTCTTGAGGTGGAGAAACCTCTTACAAGCTTACAAGAAGATACAACAAAAAGGAAGCAAAATACAATACAAAATCTTACAAGATTTACAATGTTTAAGCTCTCTTTGCTACCCTTGCTATCTTCAAGCTTGTGGTTGCCTCTAGAACCTTGGAATTGCAGCAGCAATGTCCTCCAAGACTTCCCTTGAGATGGCACCGAAGGAGGAGAAGAATAGGAGAAGCGATACTCCTTCAAACCTGCGCGAAAGACCTTATACCCGACACCTAGGGTTTGGTAATCGATTACCCAATCGATTACCACGTAGGATTTAGCCGTTCAACGGCTAGTTTTCGAACGGTAATCGATTAGCCAATCGATTACCCGTGCCCTGAATCGATTATCCAATCGATTCAGAGCTTCTCTGTTCTCTCGCGCAAACTCTGTGATCGATTACCCCAATCGATCAAGAGACACCTTAATCGATTGACCAATCGATTAAGGGAAGGCTGAATCGATTACCCAATCGATTCAGCCACCCTCTGTCCTCTCGCAAAAACTTCCTTAATCGATCCACTGATCGATTCACTCAATCGATTACCCAATCGATTGAGTCCAACCTAACTTGCTCCCACAAGTCTAGGATCCCCTACCAAGTATCCAGTCAACCCCGTTGACTGACCTGGATTTTTACTGCCTAGCTCCCAGCTCGGACTTGACCTGGTTCCCAACCAGATTCGCCTAACCCTCGAGTTAGGTCTAGTCTCTCGGTAGACTTCCACCTTGCCAGCATGCAATCTCCCCGATCCATCTGGACTTCACCTAGTCCCACTAGGTCTTTTTCCCTTGCCAGCGTGCGATCTCCCCGATCCACCTGGACTTCACCTAGTCCCACTAGGTGTGCCTAGTCCCACTAGGTCTTTTTCCATGCCAGCGTGCGATCTCCCCGATCCACCTGGACTTCACCTAGTCCCACTAGGTCTTTCCCAGTCAAGTCTCCAGTCAACCTTGACCCACTTGACTCACACATCATGACCATTCAAACATCATTATCAAACATCGAAACATACACCTCAAGCTCACCCGAGCTTGCTAGACTCAAGCTCACCTGAGCTTTGTCAAACTAGGTCAACCCTGACCTAACCAAGATTGCACCAACAATCTCCCCCTTTTTGATGTTTGACAATATGTTTGAGAAAGACTAAACCCTATTAGCCTTTCAATCTCTCCCAAATTTCTCCCCCTTTGACACACATCAAACCTCTCCCCGAGAGTCTATATGGTCAAAGGTATACCCAATGAAAATCCCATACTTTTCATTGAACCTATGCTCAACCTTGAGCACTCATGAAGATTCCCGATCTCCATTCATTCACCTAAAAAAAATAAAAATTCAACCACATGTTGTTAAGGAAGACCTCCCCCTCAAAACATGCTCTAAACCTCTATCATTGCATCAACAATGATTTTTGAGTTCCTAAACCTTTAGGAAAACTCAACTTGAGGTAATTGAGATTTTGAAATTCAAAATTTGAACCCAAAACTCTCCTTAACCCTTAAATGTTCACCAAACCATTTCCCTTGTTGATCTCACAATGAAATTTACCCAAATATACTTATAAAAGTATTTCAAGGGTGTAGGAATTGTTAGGTTACTCAAAAATGGGTTAATGGACTGAAACTAGACAGTTTCAGACTTATCAATCGATTGGAGTTGGGAACCAATCGATTACGGCCTGCCTTAATCGATCAGCCGATCGATTACGGCTACCTGTAATCGATCACCGGATCGACTACACGAGCTTCTGTGCTCGTAAAAAGACCTCTCAATCGATTGACCAATCGATTGAGTTACTGTCCCAATCGATTGCCTGATCGATTGGGAGTTTCTGATTTCTGAAAACAATTTCAGATTCGAATTTCAGAAACTCCTCAATAATTCTACAAAATTCAAAAAATTTTGAAATTTCGTGTAGATATTATTTATACCATATAATATCAAGGAAAAATAGTTTTCTATGAAAATAACCTCCTTTTTCAAAGATTGACACAAAATTTGAAACCATTGAAATACTTCAATGTTTTACTCTATTTTGTATCCAATTCATCAATGATGAGTGCTATCAAAAGATAGTCTTCACCAAGGTTTTCCAAGATAGTTTTAAAATATTTTTCAAAAATAATTTCCAACCATGTTCCTTGGGCTAAATGCACATGACTTGTACATTAGCTTTCCCAATGATTAGAGTTCATTTAAAATTCTTATTTTGATGAGACTAAAACTCAATTTGATGCACTTTATTAACACCTTGAGTTTTGTTCATCACCCTAACATCTCACTTGCTTCTAGTGTGTCTCAAAAACACACAAGTCAACTTATGGTCTTAGTGAGATGTGAAAGTCATGTTCTCCCTAATCTAAGGGTTCATGCATTTCTACCTAGGCATTATAAACCTTGATCATCCACCTAGGATGCCAATTAATGCCAATGTCCTTAAGTTCAATAAAAATTGATTTATGCATGATTAATGACTATGACATGCATCATATTAGGATTTTCAAAAGAAATTATAACTAGATGATGCATGTATGACATGACATGTAATATTTTCATAATAAATATGAATGATGAAATATGATGTCATGGCATGTGATAGGGCATACAAAACATGGCATAGTGTCATAAAAGAATATACCTAGATTTCCTATCTAAGTATCAATAACTCATCGCTAAGCCATTGATATCCCTAAATTTGCCCTAATTTCCAAGATAATGCCAAAACTCCCCAACTTGGCTTATCTTTGGATTCTATCCTAGTTGTGCCAACTTTTATTAGATTCAATCTTCCAATAATATAGTTTGGCACCAATTTTACTCCTCCTAGAGTAAACACATGAATCCTTCATTTTCAAGGGTAGTAATTCCTTGAAAATGTCCCAAAGTGCCAACTTCATCAAGGTTGGGTTAACTACCCTTCCAATTAGAGTTGACACTCCCTAGACCTATCTAGGGTGTGGCGAACACACTCTTAGGAACCCAAAACCTATTGGTGCTCCTTGGGTGTTCTAGGTATTCACTAGGGATGACCTCCCTTGATACCTTCCTAAAGACTTTCTTAGGCTTTTCCGAAGCCTTAGTCATGTTGGTCTTGTCTTGGTCAACCCTAGGGATGGCTTCCCTTGTGGCCTTGACTTGACTTTTAGACCTAGATTGAGTTCCATACCTATATGGAACTCTATGGTAGGATGGACCATCATCCTTAATTTTAGGTTTGTACCCCAAACCTTTCTTGCTCCTATAGAGTCCTTGATTTCCTAAATCTAGGTTTTGATCCTTAGATCCCTTAAATAGATTTTCTATTCTTTTGAGGGATTTTTCTAATTTATCAAGTTTTGACCTCAAAACTTGATTTTCAATCATTACCTCCTCAAGGCTTGGTTTTCTAGTATAGCCTTGGTGATTATTTTTCTTAGCCTTGGATTGGGTAGGTCTACCTTGGAAATTCCTAATTTGTTCCCTATCCTTAGAGGTGGTAGTCCTAGCATGGAAAGCTCTATAGTTTTCCTTAGGGTTTTTATACCTCCTATTTTCATGATAAATAGCATTAAAATGATAATGGTTATCTCTAGCATGCATATTATCATGATTTAAATAAGTACCATTACCTAATGGTACCTTAGTGTTATTCTTGGAGACTCCCCCTTGACTTGAGCTCCTCCTTTTAGCCTTGGTCGGATTCTTCCCCTTTGGACATTGATTTCGATAATGTCCCTTTGCTTTGCATGAGAAGCACACAATGTGCTTCTTATCCTTCTTTGCCACGGGGCCGACCTCCTTTGGCTTCTCTTTGGTCTTGGGTGCCACTAGCACCTTCTTCTTGACCAATTTGGGACACTTACTCTTATAGTGTCCTCTTTCCCTACACTCAAAGCAAATAATGTGATCTTTATTTTTGCAAATTGAAATGTTTATACCTTTGCTTGTAGGGGTGGCACTTTCTTCTTCTTCATTGACATTGGAATATGATGTTGAAGCTTGTCTTTGATCCGATGCCGATGACACATTTTGCTCCCCCTCAATCCTAGAGGTGGAGGCTTCTTGAATTTCCTCTTCAACCCTTGAGGTAGAGGCTTCTTGAGCTTCATCTTCGGATGTTGAGCACCTCTCAACTTCCGAGTCCTCTTCACTTGATGAATCTCCCTCTTCGGATTTTTCTTGATTTAGTATAGTGGAGGGATCTTCATGAAGCCTTGCCAATGTGCTCCAAAGCTCTTTGGCGTCTTTGAATTCTCCAATCTTGTCCAAGATGGTGCTTGGCAAAAGGTTGACCAATAGCTTGATCACTTTGTAGTTGGCCTCGCATCTCTTGATTTGCTCCTCATTCCATTTGCTTTTCTTGAGGAGTTTTCCTTTTGTGCTTGTTGGAGCTTCAAAACCCTCCATTAGAGCAAACCATTGCTCTATCTCCATCATGAAGAAATTTTCGATCTTTGACTTCCAAAGACCAAAATTTACCTTGTCGAATGGTGGAGGTGCCCTTGTGTCATAGCCAAACTCCATCTTTGAAGTTGAAACCCTTAAATGATGACTTCTTGAAATTAGGGTTTCTTCCAACTTCTTCTTCTTCCTCTAGCTCTTGCCCTCTTGGCGATGAGTCCAAAGAAGAGCAACCTTGCTCTGATACCACTTGTTGGGACCGATTGGCGAGCTAGAGGGGGGGTGATTAGCTTCGATTCACTTGTAGATGATTTGTCGCGGCGGAAGACTTCAAGCAATCGCTAACACTTGGATTTTACTTGGTATCCACCCCGGTCGGGTGACTAATCCAAGGATCCACTCTCCTCACACTCTCATGCACTATGAAAGTCTCCTTCTTGAGGTGGAGAAACCTCTTACAAGCTTACAAGAAGATACAACAAAAAGGAAGCAAAATACAATACAAAATCTTATAAGATTTACAATGTTTAAGCTCTCTTTGCTACCCTTGCTATCTTCAAGCTTGTGGTTGCCTCTAGAACCTTGGAATTGCAGCAGCAATGTCCTCCAAGACTTCCCTTGAGATGGCACCGAAGGAGGAGAAGAATAGGAGAAGCGATACTCCTTCAAACCTGCGCGAAAGACCTTATACCCGACACCTAGGGTTTGGTAATCGATTACCCAATCGATTACCACGTAGGATTTAGCCGTTCAACGGCTAGTTTTCGAACGGTAATCGATTAGCCAATCGATTACCCGTGCCCTGAATCGATTATCCAATCGATTCAGAGCTTCTCTGTTCTCTCGCGCAAACTCTGTGATCGATTACCCCAATCGATCAAGAGACACCTTAATCGATTGACCAATCGATTAAGGGAAGGCTGAATCGATTACCCAATCGATTCAGCCACCCTCTGTCCTCTCGCAAAAACTTCCTTAATCGATCCACTGATCGATTCACTCAATCGATTACCCAATCGATTGAGTCCAACCTAACTTGCTCCCACAAGTCTAGGATCCCCTACCAAGTATCCAGTCAACCCCGTTGACTGACCTGGATTTTTACTGCCTAGCTCCCAGCTCGGACTTGACCTGGTTCCCAACCAGATTCGCCTAACCCTCGAGTTAGGTCTAGTCTCTCGGTAGATTTCCACCTTGCCAGCATGCAATCTCCCCGATCCATCTGGACTTCACCTAGTCCCACTAGGTCTTTTTCCCTTGCCAGCGTGCGATCTCCCCGATCCACCTGGACTTCACCTAGTCCCACTAGGTGTGCCTAGTCCCACTAGGTCTTTTTCCATGCCAGCGTGCGATCTCCCCGATCCACCTGGACTTCACCTAGTCCCACTAGGTGTGCCTAGTCCCACTAGGTCTTTTTCCATGCCAGCGTGCGATCTCCCCGATCCACCTGGACTTCACCTAGTCCCACTAGGTCTTTCCCAGTCAAGTCTCTAGTCAACCTTGACCCACTTGACTCACACATCATGACCATTCAAACATCATTATCAAACATCGAAACATACACCTCAAGCTCACCCGAGCTTGCTAGACTCAAGCTCACCTGAGCTTTGTCAAACTAGGTCAACCCTGACCTAACCAAGATTGCACCAACAAAGGCAGCAACATATGACATATTTGAAAGTGCAATTTTGCATGTGCTTTACTAGTGTCCCCTGTTTAAGTGTTTATGGGTAAACAAATGTTATTGTGATATAGTTTCAACTTCTAATAAGATTATTCAATTTGTATCAAGATTTCTTGAATCCAATGATTTTAAACTTGAATTTTTCTTTGAAACTAATCTTTTTTTCAAAAATACCGTACTGAATTGCTGACAAAAACATATCACATGCTCGACCTAGTTGATCTAATTTTGAAGAAAGTAGTTGAATAAGTTGTTAGTTTCATATATTTATATAAATACATACTTTATTATATACCGGTTATATCCCGGTTGGACCCCCGGTTAAATCGGTTGAACCTCTGAATCCTTGCTCCAACCGGTTCGATGTCCGATCCGATTCTCAGAACCTTGCCAAACATTTCGCTCTCGTAGTGAAGCAGCACTGGTACAGTAACTCTAATGCATTCATGGTGCAATCAATGTGGATATAAGTGGATTTTATTGTGCAAACTTTTTCTTTTTTTTACTGTTTCATAAGGGAACAACACAGATGATAAGTCATTAAAATGCAGCTCACGAGGATGATGACAGGGAAAAGACAATTGCGCCCTGCGAGATTAACACGAGTGTTAATGAGAACACACCAGAAGGTTTTCCGGCGGAGCCTACTCCGACACTCAAGTCAGAAGTCTTATCTCTTTTCGAAAGACAATTACGAGGAATCAGAATTTGCTCTAAGTGCGGAAAACCTACCCCTTTACCTGGATGTTCAGGCATCCTATATACCTGAGGTTTCGGTCACAATGTCCCATGTTTTCCTCCATACCTCTTAATCATCGGTTATTTGATGAGCATCCTATCTTTTGGTAACTTTCACTGCGATTATTAAGACCTTAATAAGTCTTATCTCTTTTTGAAAGACGGCAAGGAATCAGAATTTGCTCTAAGTACGGAAAATCTTTCAATGTGTTCTCATTAACGTTCGTGTTAATCTCACAGGTTGTAATCGTCTTTTTTCCATCATCGTCCTCATGTGTTATGCTTTGATGACTCACCATCTGCATTGTTTCCTTCTGAAATACTTACAAATTAGGTTTTGGATAGCAATATGATATAAATGGTTGGGTGTCGCAGTAGATTTGATGCCCTTTGCTACTCGTTGATTTGTTTAATGTAATGGTCATTTTGTCCTCGTATAATTAAGTACTATTGCTGGAGTCCTAAGACAATGACATTATAATTAGTGGAGCTGCATAGATACCCTGCGAATAATTAATTAAATAGTATAACGAGTTTGCATGCGACATGAAATTAAAGCCTAGCTAAATTATCTATTAAATTTGGCTTATTTCTGAGGTTAGATTTTGCCCCATCTGCTCCCTAGCTAATTCCTACACGTTTGTCGAGATGCACCATCAAACAAACATGTAGAAACTTTTAACAGTGGCACTGCACCATTGTCTTCTTCTTCGTGGCTTTTGGTTGAGAGTAAACTATGTGATTATAATCTGGCGAATTAGACCAGGTCTGAAATTCTCGGTTAAATGTAATCATGGTAGTAAAAAGTAATTCGTTCGTCCCTAACGATTTTATCCATCCGTCTCAGAGATAATACAGATGAGATAAATCATTGAGATTACTAGTCCGGATGCTATAGCTAGTGTATGGGGAGGATAGACATATAGACTTTGTTAAATTTTGACTCTCTAAATTTCATGATGATAACACCCATATACTAACGATCACTCTATCCCGTGGGGACCGGTTGAATGCAACCATGCACTTCGTATGATTAGCCGCCTAATCTAGATTTAATGATCAATTTATTTGGGAGGATGGATTAAAGCTTAATGAAAGATTTTAACATGAAAAGTTTTCTTTTATTTCATATTATGGCCGTGGTTTACATGTTAAGTTATGAAATAATAGAGGGATAGTTTACAAATTACATATTCTTTTGTTAACCCATCTTTATATATCCATTCAAAATAGAAAACGTTTTTTTTTCCTTTCCCGTATCTATCTCGTCACATTAGAGTACTTAACCATACCAGCATCAGCATGCATTTGCTTGGGGTGACCAAAATTTCAATTAAATCGAATAAATTGACGGAATCAACTAAATTTTAAAATTCGGTCCGCAAAAAAAATTATTAATTCTGTTAATTCAATTCGATTTCGATTTTAAAATTTCTTATTCGATTGAATAGACAGAATAAACTTCTTTTTTAAATTGTAATGAAATCGAATTTTTAAACAAAACTAAATTTTTGAACCCCATTTAGACAAATTTGGTTAAAACCCAATTATCCGATATTTTTTCTTATTCAGTTCGTTTTTTTTTAATTAGGCCCGTTTGGTTAATTTAAAAAAAAAATCAATTTGGTTTAGTTAATTCCGTTCAGTTTAGTTTTAACTAAATACTCACCCCTAATCACGGTTGCTCGTGCTTGTTGCAACTACATAAGCAATGATTATCCTCCCCAATAACAGCCTCGATGTGGTAGCCCCCGTGATTTATTTCCTCCGTATTGATCCTGAGACGGGTTGGCGGGGGTGCTAGGGGCGAGCGAATAACATCGCCATTTGTAACGATCAAGACGGGTAAGTCCATCAATCCACACAGTTGTCCATAAACCAATAGAAGATTCGGCAGCTACCGCAACCCCTGCTTCTTCGGGTGGAACTCGAGGTTGAGGAGTTACTCGAAATGCTGCCAAGATACCAGTATCTTTGACTTCGTAGTAGGAGTATAATAAGTCAATTTGTAATCTTTAACACCAGCTTTAAATCCAGCAGAGTGGCAGGCATCCCTGCACGACCTGCTCTCGAGCGCTAGCAGCGGGTGTCCCCCTGACACACCCGCTCGTTAGGCAGAGCTTCTACTCTCGCCTATCCTGTTTGGATTCGTTGGTAGCTCGGCAGGGGATCGTCATTGAGGCTAAGAACACAGTGTTGTTGCTGGAGGCGAAGGCTGCAGCATTGGAGGTCCAAGTGAGAGGTGCTCGCCTGCGAGAGGTGGGCATCCCGACACACTCGCTTGTGAGGTGGAGCTTCTTCTCCCGCCTCCTAGTCGAACTCATCATAATCGTCGGCAACTCGGCGAGGACCGTCATCAGGGCTAAGATCACAGTGCTGTTGTTGCTGGAGGTGGAGGCTGCGGCATTGGAGATTCAAGAGGGAGGGTGTTCCCTTCTTCATCGTCTTCCTTGTCGTCACAGTCGATTTCGTGTTGTACATTCTGTACGCCCCCAATTTCTCTCTCTGCCGACCCTATATATTCATTTTCTTTCCCTAATGATTCTTTTCTCTTCTCTTTTCTATTTTTTCATGTCCTTTCCCGGAGGGATATGAATCCGAGTTGATTCCTTTCCCTAGCTCGTCCGTCTGTACTCCTTAGGGTCACTTATGATCACTGCCTCGTACATGGAGCACCGATAAGCTAGCTTGAAAGTTGACCGTGAGAAGACCTTGAGCTCAGAGAACGTGCAACACTACTGGCAGCACTAAAAGCAGATAAACGTTAGCAAGCAAGCTAATCCCGGCTTTGCCTACGGGTAGTACGGCCCGCTCAACCAGCCAACCTGGCACCATGAAGGTCCCGCAGACGGACCGACCAAGACCTCACCCGGAGGGTTCCTGAGCCAGGGGGTTCCCCTGAGGCACTATCCAGCCAGTGACGAGCAGGTCGATCAGGTCGACCCCTATCTCCGCCTGGCTCGGTCACCTTGGCCCATTCCCCGATCCAGATCGGGGTCGGGCAAGCCAGCGGGACGCGTGGCGACCCACGCTTCCTCAGCACCACACGAATCGGGTATCCAGCAAAATCAGCCAGACATAACCCAACAAGCCCCCGACTCAGGGCGTATCTTGCGCCTCAACTCTCCCAGGCGGACGCGTGGCATCCCACGCTCCCTGTCCATTACCTGACCAGGTCCTTGACATTCGAACCCGCCGGTCGGTGCTCAGGGTATGGACTATCTTGTCCCTACGTCTCCTATGTCATTATATCCAGGGTACGACCCTGGTGTCGGGGTACGACATGTTGAGGCAATCTGTGGTCCGGAGTGACAAAGTGTTTTGATGTTTGGGCAAAAGGTTTAAGTTAGGTTTCCCTTGTGTTCTAATATGTGTATGTTGAGTGTGCAAGTTGCGCAGGTTTACACATATTGACTTGGTTGGACGACTTCGGTATGGCTAAGGTGGCATGGAGACAAGCTGGAGGCTTGTGTGCACCCGAGGGACCTTGGTATGGTAGGGACGATGAGCTGAGAGGCGCGGATTTTGAGGCGTACGTGAAGGATGGCATGGAGGCAAGCTGGAGACTTGTGTGCGCATCCGAGGGACGAGGGCCGAAGATGAAGAGGGCACGAAGGCAATAGTCAAGGCTGCTGATGAGGAGTCAGTTAAGTCGTGAGGGTATGAGTGTTGTGTGATTGTACTCGAGAAATCCTAGGGTTCGAGTGCTGAGAGAAGTCTACTCGGGAAGGGAAACCCTAGGTGTATGAGTGGACCAGTCGACTGATAAAACTCACAGAAGGCAGTCAGCCCTGGACCAGTCAACTGCCCTGAGAGCGGTCGACTGGTAGCGGCCGGTGAGTTGGCTGAAAATTCGAACGTTGGGGTTGCAACGGTCGATTTTTAGTGGGACCAATCGACTGCCCTGGGACCAGTCGACTGGTGGTGAGGATTTTCAGCCTTAGTCCTATTTAAGGGGACT
Source organism: Boesenbergia rotunda (assembly GCA_024364735.1). NCBI lineage: Eukaryota > Viridiplantae > Streptophyta > Magnoliopsida > Zingiberales > Zingiberaceae > Boesenbergia > Boesenbergia rotunda. The sequence continues at coordinate 205,937 of JAGFNQ010002756.1, read as the reverse complement.
TCGTGTTGGCTGAAAGATTTGACGAATTTGGTATTGGTTAAAAACCAGATAGTAGTCTTGGTGCTCAAAGATTGTCGAAGTGCTGTGGCGATGTTTCTCCACCCACAAGAAGCGACAAGGGCTAGCCGGAGGTTATCCGGGGAGTGATCCATCGAAGGATTCTTGGATTAGTCACCCTTAGGGGTGGATACCAAGTAAAACTGGTAGTGTTAGCATTGTTTCTTGTTGTTAGTATTGTTTTATTATATTTCCGCTTGCGCAACTAACAACGTAGGAAGAAAGACTTCGAAGATTTGCTATTCACCCCCCTCTAGCAACCGTACAAGATCCAACACTACACACCTCACATATTCCTGACACACCTCGCGGTCATTCCTCCCATCCAGTACCGTCGTACTGCTCGAGCACCTCGCGTCATGCAGCGGTACTCCCAAGTGCTCTCATACGAGCTGATAGGTACCATACCCTTGTCCCGTCGACACAGGCAAGGGTTGTCAGCTCCCCCGGTTATATAAGCCCTCCACTCCTCATTCCGCTGGTATGCGCGCGAGCCATCTCTTCCACCATATTTTTATTTCGCTCCATTATATCCTGCGGATACTGACTTGACCGTCGGACTGCCTGACCGGGGAAACTCCCGGCGGATTTGCTAACGGTCACTATTTTGCAGGCAGAAGCCAAGTCAGTGCCACCTCGGTAGCTCGTTTCGCTCGGGGGACCATCCTGCCCTTGGAGCTTCCACCTTGTCTCTCGATAGGATCACAAGCCAAGGAAGATCCTAGCGCAGCCACGCTCAAGTTAACTTTGAGGGAGATGAAGTTAACAATGGCAAGGACTAGGATGTGAAAATATGAGAAAGCGTACCTGTGCTTATGGAGAAAGGACCCTTTTTATAACACCTTGATAATTTCCATATTAATGAGGTGTTATGTCAAATAAAAAATTCATGTCTAGTCATCATATTTTGATTGCATTGAGCAATTTTGTCAATCATAGATATAATCATCACTCAGTATCTACGTAGGGATACTATGTCACGTATCTCTAATAACTTTGTTCTGGGCCTCAACAGTTATATGGGCTTGTGGGTCGACGGAGCTATTGGGTTTTGGAGGTTAGCCTCACCCACGAGAATGGTGGATCCACGGTTGGGCTTACACAACCGGTTCCTATCAAAGAAAGTTACAAGGGGAATTAAGCTCTGGGGATGTTCAGTCAAATTTATCCAAGCGAGGCTCAGGAGGTTGGTTCCTTGCGACATCTGATCGGAACTTGGGGGGTTGAGCCCCAAATCCAATTTCCACAAGCAAATCGGAGAAGGCCCGATCAGGCATCAACCGAGATTGTTCGATCGAACTTATCCAATCAGAGCTTGGGAAGCCGAGCCCCTGTTGACGTCCGATCGGAACCTGAGGAGCTGACATGGAATTGGGTGCTTAAGTTGATCCTCCCCGGACTTTGACTTCCACTATTTTTGACTTTCAAGGCCACTTAGGGCCTCATATTCTCCGCATCCAGTCACTAAATTTGGTTCGTGCACTTTGTATCGAGACGGCTTCGCCGAGCTTGGTTTTGTCCATGGCGGCCGCGGGACCACCTCTGCAGGTTTGGCCTAGCCCCCGGTTCTCGTCCAGCTGCCTCATGGCTGCGTCCTTCGGTGATCCGGGATCACCGGCCAGGCCACTAGAGATGGGTAATACTGAGTACAAAATCATACCAGATCACATACATACATACGCCGAGGAAATAAAGGAGATAACAAGTTGCTCCTGTCTTCTTGGTACCCAATACTCATCCAAAATTCCAAGGCCCAGCACTAATGAGCATCAGCAGACACAAAGAAAATTTTGGGGGTATTAATAATTGAATTCTCATTTATGAAATTGTGGACTTAATTCATCGATAATCACGTAATAACATCGACTGATGACTGGATCATGGACTCGATTCATCACAGTTACTATCTCTCTCTTCTCCTTTTGCTGGCAGCACGCTCATGCCCGCGGTCGTTACCGTGATCCCTTCCGCCCCGCTCCTGTGACTCGCGCTCACGGGAACGCCTCGACGGCCTGGTAGCCGCTTCCTCAGCGTCCGCAGTTGCTTCCCTCCTCGACGACGACGAGGGCCTCCGCTTGAAATGGTAGTCCTCTTCGCTAGACTCGTAGTCGTGCCCCCTGCTTCCCTCCTCGCGCTCCCTGACGAGTTCCTCCCTGTGCGCTTGACCTCGTCGCGGTGCCCATCGGAGCCTGACTTGTGGTTCACCGGAACCTCCTTCAGCCCGTTCCTCGGCGCCGCGTCGGACGAGGAGGAGCCCTTCCTCTTCTTTCCCTCTCCAGGCTCGGGGAAGCTGATGCGGGAGAAGACGCTGGCCTTCTGTTTCCTGTCCGCCTTCGCAGCATCGGCCGCCGCCGCGGCTTCGGACGGCTGCTCGTGGTCTTCGACTTTCCTCTTGCGAGGCCGAGGCGGCGAATGCCGCGTGGGTTCGCGCTCGCGGACCGATCCGTGCCGGTCCGTGCTGCAGACTTCTCCGAACGATCGCGGTCGGACCGCTCCGGGTGGGACATTGGCCGCCGCTGCAATCAAAAACAAATAAAGAAACAACTTAGAATTCGACTAAAATAACACCACAAAACCCTGTCCACTAGTTAGTGGGGGCCACCGGGTCCATACCCAGCAGGCCCAGCACTCTGAATTAAAAACATTGTCGCGGCCTTCATACTGAACAGTTACGCCTCCACAGGCAACCGGAAGTTAGTTATCAATTTTTAACTAATCAGAACAATTATTTATCATTTACTTTTCATGAATATGACAATTGATTATTAGAATTATTAATTGCGGAGCAAAATGAAGCATGACAAAAATAAACAGCAGCTATATAACACTAATTTTCACCCTCGGAATGGATCATTCAATTCATTCCACGAGTGGCTAGGGCATAGCAAGACCCTTGTGTTTAATGCTGGTAAAGACGCAAGGTAATAGAACCAACGATCCAAAATAAGTAAGAACAATGATAGACAAAAGGAAACATACAGGCTTTGGTTTCACTGAAGCATCATTTATGCTGCTCGACTCCCTTCTGGGCTCCCTGTCCCTGGAATGTTCCCTGTTTCATTGAGGATCTTATGTGACAAAGGTAGCAAAGATCATTAAATGAAATAATAATAATAACGGCAGGTAGCAAAAACGATAAGAAAAAGGTACTTTGCAGCATGCAGTATAGTTAATTAGGTACGAGAAGCTAGTTTGAAATATACTGAAGAGGGCATTCATGTTCTGTTACACAGAACACTGCTTAACAGAAACCACAGCTGCAGCTTAAACGGAATGAAAGACAGGGAAATGGATATTCTCCCAGGTGTCCCAGTCGAGGATAAGACATCATGTTTGATCCACAGAATGAAATAGTCAAATAGCTCTTGAGGATGCGTAGAATTAACAGAATAAAATAACAGATATAAAGATGAAGAATAGTAAAAAATATCGTAATGAAAAAAATTAAATATGACCGTCATCTAGCTGCATAATGCTAATCGATGCAAGCTACTGCTATTGAATGCATATGGCCAAGACCCCATCGACCTCAGCCTGTCCCTGCACCCACCACTCTCGCTGATGGCTACAAGCTGATGTGATCAATTTGAACAGCCACCCACCACTCCACCCATGCCGGACACGGACAAGCAGTCCACTCATTATCCAAGTCGTCAGGCTCAATGCTACCGTCCATCAATCACTTACCAATCGATAGAATGGGCTGACACAAGCCATTGACCGATTGTGATAACCATCCGACTTATTCCATCCTGCCGCCCCCCCCCCATCCCCATCCCCCGCAGCCTGCCAGTCATCCCATTCACCCCCTCCTCGTCCTGCTTGTGCAGCTACTGCTAATCTGACCACTGGCTACTGACCACCAATCCAGCATGCCACCCATCGCCTATGTCCACTGGCACTCGCCACCGCCACAATCTTCTACCCATGATCCCCCAGCCTGTCCTTCTCCTCTCGCCCAGCACGATTGAGTGTATTATAATGGACAAACAATTGTCACTTCTTAAATAACTGAAAACTTTCTAATCACCGAGGGGGAAAATGGCAAACTGAGTATCTACTGAAACATAGATACTGCGAAGTGCAATTACCTTTCATTCAGTCGGTCTATTTCTCGCTTGCGCTTTATATCAGCCTTCCTGGCCTCAATCTCTTCTCTGCTCATACCTGGAGCCCCCTGAGCCATGCCCATGCTACCCATGCCTAACTCAGATAGATCCCTACAGAAAGTATTAGTGTTTGTCAAATAAACGTCAACAATAGGCTGACAAAGACCAAATTCGGACTACCACATTATTAAAATAATTAACACACGAGAGTAAATAACAACATGCAGACAAGAAAACATAATTTCAATGGAACTCACTCTTCATATCTAGTTATAGCACTTCAAACATTCTAGATCTAACACAACAGAAGAATGCTAGCAACCATTATATTAACTTTCAACGATCAATAGCACACCTTGGAACTGTTGGCATCATATAAGCTTGTGCTGCAAATGGATCTTGCGGAAACATTCCTCCGCCGAATGGAACATCAAAGGGGCCAGGTGGATAACCCATGAATGGAATTGGAGCAGCAAAAGGAGCCATGTAGGAGGCATCAACTCCGAGTGGCATCCCACCTCCCCAGTAAGGGTTGTAACCTGAAGGTGCTAAAGGCATACCAAAATTTTCAGCTCCAACATCTGGGTAGCCCTCCATTGCATCTCAGCAACTGCAGTATAGATGAAGAAGAATGGAGTTAAGAAAAACATTTGGGATGTTTTGACCCCTGAAAAAGCAGTAGTTAGCTAATGACTAAAGTGCAATACATTTCACGTTGTCACCCTTGAAGTAAAAGCAATATATAATTAAGGACAGCATCACTGCAATAGACAAACCTGGGGCAGGAACTCGAGCTTTCTTCTTCTTTTTCTTCTTTCCTGCAAAATCATATGTTAGAAACCAGTAGAAAAATAAATCAAAAATCAATTCTGCTATTCAACTTATGCTCATACAAAAGAACCAATATTCCAAATGTATAGAAAGTGATAAAATTCATTTAACTGATCGAAATAGTTAGGAACAAACAGCTTGATGGTGATAATGAACTTTGAACCATTTAAATTACTAGTCTACAACAACATTGTATCTAAAAGAACAGATAGACTAATTGATGATAAGAAAAATGTTTTTACCTTGTTCTCCAGCAGGTTGCTTTTCCTGGACATCCTCGGTCACCACTGGAGCACTTTCTGGTGACTTTTGTCCCTTGCTAAGAGATTCTGGTATTTCCTCACATACAGTTGCAGTTACAGCAGCTTGCTTGTCTAAAGAATTCAACTCGTTGTCTGCTGTTTTGATTTCACTAGCAACTTCCCCATCCTTCGTATGGGAAGATTGATCCATGGGAGGGTGCTTAGATTGGCCTTTTGAAGCAGCAGAAAGGGTAGGAGATGGAACTTTTGGCTGTACTGGAAGAGCTGATTCCATATCTGCAAATGCAATTTTTTTGTCATTGTGATCGATACAACAAAACTAGTGTGAATCCAACAATTGAGCTTGTCTATACTACATACCTTGGACATGAACCAGGCTTCCGGCATTTTCTGTGCTACTGGTTGTTGATTCCAATATCCGATTAATTGTTTCTCTGAGTGTTTTATTTGGAAGGAGGTCATCAGCCAATATATTAGTAGCGCCACAGATGCACATCAACTTTGACATGATGTAGTCTCTAATACCTTATTACAAAACCAAATAAACTCAAACTACTTGATGATATGCTGACTAGCTAAAAATCACGATTAAAAATTATGACATAGAAAACAAATGTGAAGGAACAACGAGACTCACATTTATCACAGAAACTCCTGAAACAGCACTTGCTAGTTAGCACTGCATCTTTCATTACCTCTTTACATAATGGGCATCGCAACTCAGGAGGAAGATCACTAACAGGACGAGAGGTCGGTAAACCCTCAATCTCTTTCTCAAATGCAGCTCTAGGTAACAAAATTTATAGTGAGATATGCACAATAGATTTGGACAAACTACACATACTGTACAAATAATTTCTTACTCATTTGGCTTTAAAACAGCAACTGCACCACTTGGCAAAGCATAGGATCCATCAGGAGTAGCCATCAACATTGATTTTGGAATCCCTGTTGGAGGTCTCACCCTCTTGATATCATAGTTAGGGTCTCCATTCGTGGGGCAATGCTGGATAAAATGGCCTGCACACAAGTGTCACTGGCTTAATTTGAAAGTGGATTTTAACTGCCAAGAAGACCAAAAGCCAGTAAAGTGTACGGTACCTGGCACTTTGCATCTATGACAGACATAACCAGCTGGGGGTGTCTTCCGTTCAAGCATACCACGTCCTTTATTTTTCCAAACAAATAAATTTTCAGCGGACATGTTAATCAACTATATAAACCTATAATTTAGATACAACATGATAAACTGAAGGGCTTCTCTGTTGCAAATCAAAATATGCATATCAGGAAGAGACTCAGAGTTTACCATTCGGAGTCTCTTTATCTTAATTTGATACAATTAAGTGATCATTAATATTGCAACAAGAACCTCTCAAGGTTAAAGGAAATGACAAGTAAAACTTACCAAAACCACGGCCACCCATAGCCCTGCCACCAATGCCTCTTCCATGACCTCTTCCAGAACCAAAGGGTTCGTGAGTTTGACTAAACAAAAGAAATCAAATAAATTAGAATGGGAAATCTGAATACTAATTGTGATTAAACAAAGGATATAGTGTAACTCTACTATTCTCTATCTGAAGCTCTAGCTAGTAGACATAAATATTTTAAAAGAAATATGACCAACCGATTCCAATCAAGAGCTGGTGTATCAATTAAAGCCTTAAGTTTGCTTTCCTCGTCAACATTGTTTACAGGAGGAACATCGACGACAGGAATACTGACATGTGACTGGTTTACACCAGGAATGGCATACAGATCATTTCCAAACTCATCCCATTCATATTCATCAGGCTGCAAAATTCCAATATTGTATTATAGTCATTTTACCTTGAGGCCAAACATAGTTCAATTGAGCTCTCCACAACCAACACAAGAAAATCATATGAAACAAAAGCAAGAAGTCTGTTTCAGTGAGTTAGAAATATTGCAGTGACCTTGTTAGTCCATCCTAGAAATATATAAACTTACATAATTGTTAGTAGATGAATCCCCAACCAGCATGCTGCTCGCTGGTGGAAGCTCTTCTACCTTGTCCTCTACAACTTTAGGCCTGCATATTAGTATATTATATTCTTAGCATCTCCAATCAGACATGCAAGGATGATTATGAGTTTAAGCCTTGTATCTATACACGGGCAAACTTGGAAAGTTCAAATTTTCTACAGTAATCACCAGTGTTCAACCAGAAAAACAGAGAACCAGTAGGGAAAATGGTTCGCTACCAAGTTTCAAAACACTGATCATCACAGCATTATCATCATAAAATAATTATTGCTGATTAACACTATTAAGGAAAACACTAAGATAATGCACTAAAGTAATAAGGTCCAAGAGAGTACTCGTCTCTTTCAGTAAGAATAGGCTTCCGAGGTCGTCCTGGCACTCGACGAATCAAAACCGAAGTGTTTTTGGGTATCATTGCTCCTTCATCTACATATTCTGAAACCGAAAAATGGAGGAACAAAAGTTCATAAAAATCCAAGGAAATTATTTGAACTTCCACAAACCCAGAGAAAATTCCAATAAAAGCATATCCACTAAATTGAGCATAACTGGCTGAAAACAGTCAACCCACGTCACTAAATGACAATGTTCCCTACACCGAAAAGATATAGCTTCCCCCTTAACTATTAACTGCTAATTACCGAAACGGCTACTCATAAACCAGATTCAACAGTAGTACTCCAGGAAAAGAACCAACCTTCATTAGTCTGCGCATTAGAGATCATGAGGTCGAAATCAGTGCCCTTTCCAAATAGCTTGGTTTCAAAAATTCTTTCTTTCAAATTGGCAACAGATATAAATTGCCCCTCGATGGGAATTGAGTCGTAATCTTTGGCACTTTTAAACTTATAATACACGGCCATTACTTTTTTTTTTCTCTATTCTTCTCTCTGGTCAATATCAAAAAAAATAATAATAATTCCCAAAATAACAAAACTCTCGCAGTAAAAATGAACCGCAAACTGATTAAAGGCCAGAATAAAGAAGTAGGCCTGATTTTAAACAAGAACAACAGAAATCATAGACTTGTATACAGTAATTTATCTCCTTTCTAATGATTCCCAGAGGGAGGGACGGAAGGCTCAGTATTTAAAGAATATCTCCAAGATCCATCTGGAAAATAGCCCAAAAAGACTTCCTTCGTACGGTCAGGACCGTGGACGCAGCAGAATCAACTATTCGCAGATGATGGCGAAGAGCTCTAGATCACTTCTTGGAAGACGCAATCTCCACTGGTCGCCGCTTCAAAACAAGCTTCACCGAGCTAAAGCCCCTTCGTTCGAGTGGCCGACACCAACAAACCAAAATCTGGACGCGGGAGGTGGCAGCGAGGTATCGATCGGGCTAAATTTCCGTCGAATCGGCGGCAAATTTCGAAGGATGGGCCCTTCTGGGTCGAAGTTCCCCCCACTCCAGCGGAGACAAAACCCTAGATCGATCCCCTCGAGCGGCGAATCTCAGGACGAATTGAAGGCGGCGCGTGGATCTCCCGCGCCGAAATCGGATGGTGATGGGGAAATTAGAGCGGCGAGGATCGCCAGCGAAGAAAGTAGGGATTCTGGAGAACTGGATCGGAGGTCAGCGATTTTGGTGCAAAGGAGGAGAAATGGAGAATGAGTGAGGAAGGACAGGAGAAAGGCATTGAAGGGGCAGAAGGGGAAAGTCAGAGAATAGGTTTTGGATTTGGGGCGATTTTTATATGGTATGGGATAAGAATCGGTGTGGCTAAACGCGCACCGTAAAAGACGCACCGCGTCGGAGATGAATTGGTGGAACCGCAGGAAGGTCGCCCGAAAGAAGCGCTTGGGCCCACAGAGAGGATGCTGCGTCTTCATTGGCGGGTGGTACAATTTGGGTGCGGTTTATATATATATATATATATATATGTTTGTGACTTTGTTTGATCTGTATTCTGTCGTAGTAAAAAATAAATAAATTTTTTCATAATACATTTTTAAATTATATGAAAAAAATAAATTACAGATCAAACATTTTTTATTTGTATTTTTATCTATAATATAAATTTTAAATTATTTTATCTGTAATTTTAAATTATATATCTATCGAAAATTTTTATTTTTATTTTATTATAATAAATTTATTATTCTCTAAGTAATGAAGCATCTCGTGAGGACTCAATTGATTTGATAAGCTTTAAAAAATATTAATGTTGCTCAAGTTCTTCAACGGACAACTCGCTATGGTAGGAGTTGGATGAGAAAAAACAAGTATTGGTATGATTGTCGGCGAAGTTACTTGTGACGAATCCCTGAGAAGATGAATATGAGTTAGGACGGACGAAGAATTTTCGACGCAATCACTCTGATGCTCAAGTCAGAGGTGAAGAAGACCAAAGGTAAACTACATGTAGTAAAATTATAATAGAGTTGTTTGCGCGTACCTCTCCATGAAAGGGGTTAATGCCTTTTTATAGAAGGTTGGTGGCGAACACCTGTTTCACGATTCATAAGTTTCGTGTACATTACCTTGTAAGGATGAGATTTATGGTGCGGTTGACGTGTTTATAGCGAGCGTTTCACGACAAGTCACATCTTTTAGAACCGTTTTAGCCCATGTCCTCATAGTCGTTGCTACTTTTCCGAAAGTATATATTTACCAGTTTTCTCATGACGATAGTAAGGATGTGTCCAACTGCTGGGAAAGTGGCAACTCAAGGGCTCTGTCCTCGGGGCCGTCTTTGATTTTTTTTTTTGATGAAAGGTAAATAAATATCATCAAGAAAATGGTACAACCAATCATGTGTCCCTTTGAATAACTACTCGTTTCTGATGAAGAATCAGATTCAATTAGCTATTGAAGGGTAAAATACATGTACTGCCAATAGTCAACCAAGCTCCCATCATGCAACTCCATGATCTCCTGCACCCATCAACATGCATGACCCTGCCCCACACTATCATTCATCATTTTTTGAGGCAATACATACAACTGCAACCAGCTCAATCCTGATGCTCTCATAGCGCTAACCGCTAAGATACTGAACGACCATGAGGTAACGAATAATAGTCTCACCAACACAAACCCGATGTTCATTTTAGGTAAGTGACCAACCATAAACGGTTTTGACTTGTCTTTACCGTAGTCGTTTCTACGGACTAGATAGGCCTATGGTGGACCTATGCACCCTCATAGGCTTTTTGGCATCAGCCATCAGGGGTCGTCTTTGATGCTTTGTCCTTAGGTGCTAATCTGACGAGCCGGACTATTACCAATTTCTAAGGTTCTTTAAAACTTAGATGTAAAACCTTAGAACGGGATCTTGACCCGAGCTCACCATGAGCTCTTAGCTCGGGCTCAACTCGAGCTCTTGGCCGAGCACGACCCATGGTCCTTCTTATAGTGTTAGTACTTATGATAAATGAAGTGTTTCTAGCCAGGGTGACGTGACATCCTTAGCTGACTTAGCACTCCTGATCCCGACATCAGTGCCGGACCTGTGATTTTGGGGCCTGAGGCGAATATCAAAATTGGTGCCCTCAAAATTTAATATTCACATATTTTTTAATAAATATGACAATATTTATATCATGAATTCTAAAAATAAAATATAAACAAAAATAATATGTCATAAACAAATATTAATAAATCCAAGACCATCCAAACAAAATACAAAATTCATGTTCCACACAAGTATATAATCACTTGAATATTGCTCGCCTCGCAGTTTTAGAAGCAAAAGTATTGATTAAATTTACATAATCAACTTTCTCAACCACTTTTTTCTCGATAGATAGCATAGCCAAGTCATTTAGTCTTTCTTGCGACATAGTTGATCGGAGATAAGTTTTGATCAATTTCAACTTGGAAAAACTCCTTTCAGCAGATGCAACTGTAACTGGTATAGTCAGCAAAATTCGATAAGCGATATAAGCATTTGGATAACAACTATCCATTTTCTTCAAATAATTCAACACATCAATCGCTCTTTTTGATTCTCTTGGTAATGAGTGTCTTAACAACTTCAGTTCCATATATAAATCTGATTCATCAACATCTGACTGTCCATAATGTGTTAAAGAATCTCGAAGATTAACACATGATTGCAAGAGGTCATCATCATCAATAGACTTCAATCTCTCCAAACTAAATAAAAACCCAAACGTTTCTTCATATTTTTGAAATTTTTCAAACCGAGTTTGAAAAGAAGAAAGAGCCTGATCAATTATAAATAAGAAGTAATTAACTCGAAAAGATTCTTTAGGAGACTGGGTCTGGGTTATCTCTTTACTATTGATCTCATCAAATTGTCTCTTTCTTCGAATGATGCGTTTTTCTTGAAAAATAGGTTCAATTCCCATTTCACTTGCAATATGTTCAGCTTCACTCAATGCTTGATCAAATCCAAATTCTCTAAACTCTTGGAGAGAAGAAATAAGTCCCTTTAATTGTCTAATAGCAACATCAATATCCATATTTTCTGCTTCGAGAAACTTACTAACAATGTTAATCTCATATAACAATTTATACCAAATTACCATTCCAAGCACGAACTCAAAATTCTCAAGTTCAAATGATGCCAAACCCTCAGCTTCACTCTTTATTTTTGAGTCATCAGAAATATTTGCCAAATCTATTAAAGCATCTCGTATTTTAGAAGTTTGATCTTTTATGGCCTTCACGCTTTCAACATGGTTTTCCCATCGTGTTTGTGATAATGGCTTGACTGTAAGACATTGCACATGATCTTTGAAGATTTGCCACCGCTTGGTAGAAGAAGAAAATAATGAATATATACGTTGTATAACACCGAAAAAGGACATTGCTTTAGGACAACATTTCACCATATCACATAATGTGAGATTAAGACTATGGCATCCACATGGAGTGTAGAAAGCTCTAGGATTAATTTCAAGTAATCTACTTTGTACACCCTTGTGCTTTCCTTTCATATTAGATCCATTGTCATATCCTTGCCCTCTTATATTATCAATGTCAAGTTCGAGATTGCTTAAAATATTTTTAAGCTCTGTAAAAAGCCCAAGCCCTGAAGTTTCATTAACTTTCAAAAATCCAATCCAAAATTCCTCAACCGTTATTGCATTTTCTGAATCATCCACACATCTAATTACAAGGGACATTTGCTCCTCATGACTTGCATCTGGAGTGCAATCAAGTATGACAGTGAAATACTTTGCATGTTTAATTTTTGCAACAATTGAACTTCTTACTTCTGCCGCCAACAACTGTATCAATTCATTTTGGATTTTGGGCCCAAGATAAGTGTAATGAATCTGTCTTTCTTGAACACGTCGAAGGTGCTCCTCCATTATTGGATCAAATTCAGCAATCATTTCAATTAACTGCAAAAAGATTCCATTATTCTCAACATAAAGCTTCTCATTATCTCCCCGAAGTGCCAAGTTATTTTTCGCAATTCTTTGCACAACTGCAATTATTCTCTTCAATACCTGTTTCCAATGTTCCCTCTCCTTGTTAATTGCTACTTGCATTTTTTCATCAATTGTCTTTTTCTTTTGAAGTCTTCTTTCCAATTCAATCCAACTAGTCATACAATCAATATGATCTTTACTAGTTTCATGAAGATTGAGACATCGACTAATATTCTTCCAATCTTTGTATCCTTCGTCAACCAGATGACTATGTTTCATTGTGGTTCTTTGAGTCTTGAATAACTTGCAACAGAAACAAAAGATCTTGTCCACAGAAATAGAATACACTAACCATCTTCTGTCACTTTTTTTCACCATTTGGCAATTGTCTCTTATAATGTGATGGATTAAAGTGTCTTCCAGTATTATCAAGAGGAAATAAAATACCATCATCTTTTCTTGGTCCTCTTTCAACTAGAAAGTCCCTAATATTTTGAATGTTGTCCCAATTTACTGGATCATCGACATTTAAAGGAAATAATACCTCTTGATTTATATCTTCGTCATTGTCATTTTCAGACATATTAATTTCATCTTCATCATTTCCAGAGTGTTTTGGGTATTCATTGTGAAGTTCATTCAATTCACTATGTTCCTGATCATTCAACTTACTATCAGTGTCATCTTGATTCACTTGTTCTACTACTTCTGTTTGTTCTGATCTTTGGTTGTTAGTGAAATACTTATTAAGACTTCCCGCTTGACTTTGAATTAAAGCTTCTTCCTTTTGCTTTTTCTTTCTTTTTTCTGCTCCAGACAATTGTTTTCTTATAGGAGGCATGTTTGCTAAAAGTTTAAATGTTAATCTGCACAAACAGTTCATAGATTAAAATCGTTCCAGCATATCAATGTGTGAGTAATAAGTTATTTTAGACTCTTGCAAGCAATACCAAAGTAAAGATAAGAAAAATCCTATATAAATTAAATCGTGATACATTAAAATATTCAGTGTGTTCTTTCATGTATCCAATGCATGAAAACTTTACATTTGATTTCTATCTAAAAATATTTTTATTAACCAGTGTCTTCGAACTGCTTGTTATAACTTTTCTACTCTAGTTAATTTTAATGAGTTAGTCATTCAGCTTTCTAGCCATAATTCTTGCTAATTAATCATACCAAACAGAAAGTTAAATAAAATTATAAAGTGGATAAAAAATAATTTAAAAGATTAAATATTACACCGAATGATAAATTGACAAACTATTATACCCGAAGAGAAATAAATAAATTATCATACGAAATGAGAAATAAGCAAACAATAATATATCTTCTCTAATATATTAAATTAAAGTGATATAAAATAAAAATAAAATAAATAAATTATTACAGTAACTAAATCAAATCCTAAAATTAATTATGAATCTCCTAATTATGAATCTCATAAATGAGTCCATTAACCTAATTATCTAATTAAATCAATGTATTAATCTATTCTCCCAATTAAACTCTGATAATTACCATATCTTATTAAATCAACTTAATTAGCCATCATAGTTAACGATTTTAATCCGTTGCTAATTGAGTAACCCAAATTTTGAAGCTCACGGTAGCTAGACTTCATGAACAACACATTAATAGATAAATAATTAAAATAAATAACTTCATTCCAAATCCAATCGTAGACCTATTCACAAAAGCCGAAATCAAAATCTAATCTATTTACACAAATGACTAATCTTATCTATTTACATTAAACTTCATGAAAAACACATTAATGACTCCAATCCTTCTCAAAAATCTTATCTATTTACACTAAACTTCATGAACAGTACATTAATGACTCTAATTGGACCAATCCTTCCCACAAATCTTATCTATTTACACTACGCAAAAATCGAAATCAAAATCGAATTCATAAAAAACAAACCCACACAGAGCATACGGCAGAATTGTTGATCCAATCAAAATCGAATTCAACTATATTGACAGAAAACACACCCACCCAATCAAAATCGAATTCAACTAAAAATTGGAAAACTATAACATACGGCAGGAAGAATTGCTGATCCAAATCGAATTCAAAGAAATCATACTTACCGAAAATAGATCACCGGCGCCGGCACCTCCACGGCTCCACTAGTCCTCTAACCGCCGACCCAAATCCACAAAGAAAGCAGGGAGTAGAAGAAGAGAATCGCCGGCGATTAACCCTGTCGACTGGCGTCCGGTGAATCGGTGATCAACACAGGGATAGGAAGAGGGCGACGGCGTGGGAGAGGAGAAGACTACGCACTCGTGTGTCGCGTCGAGGAGGCGGCGCTCCCGTGGCATGCAACGCGAGCGCGAAGAGGGCGGCGGGGAAGAGAAGTCGGCGAAGGAGATGGAGGAGAAGAGGATGTTCGGACTTCGGCGAATCGGCGCTACGCGGCTAGGGCACGGGACGACTCAGGGACGCGAAGAAATTAATAAAGATTTATAATTTTAACTTCTCCTTATTTATATATATATTATATATATTAATATATTAATATTAATATATATATATATATTCTCATAATATAATTTTTTTGATGCCCCCTCAATTAATGGGCCCGAGGCACTTGCCTCACAAGCTATATGAAAGGTCCGGGCCTGCACGACATCAGATAGGAACCAACTCCTCTCCTTCAGTCTGAATTTGATTGAAGGCGATTTTGAAGATTATGTTTACCAAGCTACTCATGTCAACGGATACCCGTTTTATGACGTAGTTAGCAATCAAGGCTTAAATTGCCAAGACATCCTCATGAGGGGTCTCGACCCCAACTAGGTCACCGGCTCAAAGGAGATAAGGGGGTAATCGACAAGGTTTCCCCTTGAGTTGATCCCATAACTTTCCGAGCGACGAGCGTGGGATTTCCGCGTACGGGTGAAATCTCCGTCTTGGGATCATCAAATATGATACTGACCATTCCTGATGGTCCCACCTTTTGCTTGCCCTTGTCTTTGTCCCTCTGCTCCGGTCCGAGTGAGGCTCGAGTTCGGTGTTGTGATTC
Organism: Boesenbergia rotunda; assembly: GCA_024364735.1. Classification (NCBI taxonomy): domain Eukaryota; kingdom Viridiplantae; phylum Streptophyta; class Magnoliopsida; order Zingiberales; family Zingiberaceae; genus Boesenbergia; species Boesenbergia rotunda. The sequence continues at coordinate 190,278 of JAGFNQ010002756.1, read as the reverse complement.
GGACCTTCGTTCCGAGGTGTGACCTCTTCGATCGATATAGGGTCGAGCTTCATCTTTGTCTGAGCTATATTTTCGAGGATAAGGCTCAACGGAGCTACGGGTCTACGTCTTCCAGGTGGCTTTCCTCTTATCCGCCAATAAGAACAACTCCCATGCATATTGATAGCAGTCATGGATGGAGTGGGTATTGGTCTGGTGATAGTCACAGAAAACTTCTGGCTGAGAGTCAGTCTCTAACCCATAGCTTGGTGAATTCAACATATGGACCGCCTGCTCCCTCGGAACCAAGAGGTCTCGACCATGAGGAGGGGGTGGAGCTTTCCTTTCGGACAGGACGTTGGAAGTGGCGGGGGCTAGTGCATCCTTTTTTTTAGTGCTTTGGGCCTCCTAAACTTGGATGTATTTAAGTGCCCTGGCCTGCAACCCGTCAAAGTCATGGCGTGGTTTCTTGACCAGAGATCGAAAGAAGTCTCCGTCCACTAGCCCTTGTGAGAAGGCACTAACCTGGACATCGGGTGCGATGGAGGGGACGCCCATAGCTACCGGGTTGAACCGTTGTAAATATTCCTTTAATGGTTCTTTAGGTTTTTGCTTGAGAATGAACAAATTGTAAGAAGCCTTTCATTATCTCCGGCTAGGGGCAAAATGTCGGAGGAAGCCCACTTTGAAATCCTCTAAGGTTTTGATGGAGGACCTCGGAAGGTGGTTGAACCACCTTTGCGTGGGGTCAACCAAGGTGGTTAAGAAGACCTTGCACTTGATCCCGTCGATGTACTGGTATAACAGAGACACACTCTTGAATTTGCAAAGATGATCCTCCAGGTCGGTAGTGTTGTTGTATTCTTCTATCGTCGTAGTCCTTAAATGCCTAGGTAGGGCATCTTGTAGTATGGCGGGGGCAAACGGGGGTACCCTGACCAGGGGGGTTCTGTCTGTGGCAGCTGTAGTTTTTGGAGGGCTTTGGCGTAGATCCTCCCCTGAGGACCCAGAGGATTCTCCCCCAGGGATGATATACCCAGCAGAGGAGGAGCGTTCCCTATGGGCACCTTCATGGAGGGAACTGTTCTCGGATGCACCGTCGGCGATGTCTCTATAGGTGATGGGGCAGTTGTGGTTGCTTTTATTGTTTGCCCCTAAAGGACGGCGTGTACCGTGGAGGCCACCAGGTGGTTAATTTCTTACCTCGTAATGGTGATGAGGTCTCGTGTTTCTTCCTCTTTATCACATGGTCGGCTGATGTTATCCATCTTCAAATCCTAGGTCAACTTCTTAACTCAGTGTTCCCACAGACGACGCCAATTTGATGTGCTCAGGCTCTTCGATGGACAATTCGCCAGTGAATGTGTTGGGTGAAAAGAATACAAGTCCTTGTGCGACGGCTGACAAGACTCTGTGAGAGGAATGTCTAAGAAGATGAATATGAGTTAGGAGGAAGACCGGATGTTTTCCAGTGCAATTACTCCTACGCTTAAGTTAGAGATGGAAATCAAAGGCAATGTAGTAAAACTGGAGTAGGGTTGCTCACACATACCTCTCCTCGGGTGGAGTGTGAACCTTTTTATATGGGGTTTGATAGGGATGAGCAATCAGGGGGGACACGTGGCATGGAAAAGCTACGTGACAAGGCTCACCAAACTAGTGCCCCGAGGCCACACCAAGAATCGGGCTCCCGAGACTATCTCGGGAGAACGGAAGAAGACCCCCAAGGTCAGCTCTGGAGATCAGAATCCAAAACTGACTCGGGACAGTGGAGCCCAAAGATCAGCATAGGGATAAGAAAGTCAGACTTCAAGTACCCTCTCCAACTTCCCGAACAGGAAAGTCATTAGGTAATTATTGTTTACAACGCATAATAATTAGGCCTTAATAGTCATAGTGGTCGTTACCGGAAGATAACAGCTGCCAAGTAACCGATGACTAAGAAACATAGAGGAGGAGGTGGGGATACGTGGGAGGAAAACGTCAGGTATATAAGATGACTCAGCACCCAGGTTAAGAGGGGTAAGCTTTTCAGAATTAGAGTACTTTGATTCCTCGCTTTCTCCCTAAAAGAAGGAGTTCTGACTTAAGCATCGGAGAGGGTTCCACCAGAACATCTTCTGGTGCATCCCCTTTACGCTTATGTTAATTTCACAGGCATCGACATCTCCTCTCCGTCATCGTTACCGTGGGTTGCGCTTTGGTGATTCTTCCTCCCCGTCGTTCACTTCCGGAACAAGTTTGGCGCCATCTGTGGGAAATCATCTTAGCACTAGAAGGAACACTGCAATGGCGGAACCAGAAGGACAACCCATCATTTTGACACGGGAGGAGTTGGACCGCTTAGTCGCCAACACCGTCAGAAGAGCGTTGGAGCAGCTTCAGATTAAACAAGTCGCCTCTCAACGAGCAGCTCCGATGCATGCCGAGATCCCAAGGATGTCGGTCTCAGACAATTGAAATCGAAGATCCATTTCGCTGGGGGGGGGGCAATGATAGCTCTGGGGCTCAGGCGAGATTCCATAGGAGAAATGAAGAGGGCGCATTCCGCGCCTCCAGCGTTCCACGGTAGGAGAATGGACAGGGAAAGACCGAGACCGCCAAAGTTCTCCTGAAATCTTCATCTATGCCTTTTGCTTCGAACATCGTAATAGATCTCATGCCCAAGCAATTTCGTGGTCCAGGAATTATTGATTATGATGGAAAAACGGATCCGGAAGACCATATCTGCAAGTTCAATAACGCGACCCTGTTAGACCAATACATAGATGGTATGAAGTATCGGGTGTTCCTGAACACATCATCAGGGGGCACCCAGAGGTGGTTTCAGAGGTTGCCTCAAAATTCAATAAACTTCTTTTTGGAGTTTAAAACCGTCTTCCTACATCACTTCACCAACAGCCGACGATACCAGCAAACGACTCTAAACTTGTTCGCTTTGAAGCATAAGAGTAAAGAGCCGCTGAAGGACTATATCCAACGGTTCAATCGGATAGCGCAGGTTGTGCCGACGGCCACCTTAGAGATCCTCTACGAAGGAGATTTCTTTCGGTCGTTGGTGAAGAAACCACCGACCAGTTTCGATGATTTATTGGGACGGTCGGTCAAGTATGTCAACGTCGAGGAGGTGTAGTATGCCCGTCGTAAAGATTCGACAGGAGTCCCTATCTAAATGTCGGTACGATCCGAAAGGAGAGAACCACCCGCTCCTACTCGAGCAAAAGATCCTCGCTCTGGGAAAGATTACTGGACTAGCAAGAAGAAGTTGGTGGAGACGGTGGACACAGAAGGACTTAAACCACCGAAGAAATACTGTGACTTCCATGACAGTATAACTCACTCTACGGAAGAATGTTATACCTTGAAGAGGAGGAGATCCAAGGATACGAACGTCAAACCATGCAAAAAGTGGAGCAAGGCGGGGTATCGGCGAAGATCTCCTCACCGAAGCCCTTCCCCTCATCGACGACAGCCGGGGGAGGACTAATCTAGGCATCGGTCTCGGTCGCCCTCGAGAGGAAGAAGTTGGGAGATAGTGTCCCACCAGTCTATATCCTCATAAAGGGATCCTAAGAAAGGCAAGGCTCCGGTTCGTGGACTTCCATCAGGCCATGTGGGAGTAATCTTAGAGGTCTGACCGGAGCAAATTCCCATCGGACAAGGAAGGCTTATACCCGCAGACTAAAAAATTACGTCATCAGGACTGATAGGGAGAAGAGTCAAGGCTCTGTCATCTCCTTCAGCCCGGATAATCTGGAGGATGTTGAAGCCCCTCACGACGATGCACTGGTAATTCTGGCCCGTATAGCCAATTATGATGTGAAACACATCTTTGTAAATACAGGTAACTCCGTCAACATCCTGTACAAGGTGGCGTTGGACTATATGCAAGTCGACGAGTATGAATTACATCTTGTCTCCACTCCACTTTTCGACTTCCCCGAATACTGAGTATAGCCGATTGAACAGATCTCATTGTCCTTGTCGTTGGGGAGCGACACTCTACAGAGGACAAGGAGGACTCCCTTTATGATCGTAGAAGCCCCATCGTCGTACAATGCTATTCTGGGGAGACCAGAGCTCAGCTTGTTTCGGGCGATGGTGGAAGTTAAAGGAGACCAGCTATCTTCCTGGTAATGCTACAGTGAGGAAGTGAGGACAGAAGCTCGCAAGAACCCGAAAACCCATGAAACTTTACAAATCGATCTGACCAATCCCCCGAGCAAAGGAAGGAACCAAAGAGGAACGCAGGGAGGTCGAGAGTGAGGAAGTACAAATTCATCCTCAACAGACTGGAGGAATCACAAGAATTGATGTCGATCTTGTGCCAGTACTTAGAAATCGGTTGATCAGCTACTTGGTGGAGCATCAAGATGTGTTCGTGCAGGCTACTGAAGAAATCAAGGGGGTCCTTCACACCTTGGCCACACATCAATTGCATATCACTTCAGGACCCCAACTGATAAAACAGAGGCGAAGACACTTTGCTCCAGAGCAAGATAAGATAATCAGGGAAGAAGTCGCAAAGTTCTTGAAGGTCAGACATATCAAAGAAGTTCAATTCCTGACCTGTCTAGCAAATGTTGTATTAGTCCCTAAGCTCGGGGGTAAATAGTGGGTTTGTATCGACTTTTGTGATTTAAATAAAGTATGCCTTAAAGACTATTATCCTTTGCCTCGTATTGATCAGCTGGTGGATTCGACTTCTGGCTGTGAATTTATCTCAATGTTGGATGCATATTAGGGATACCACTAGGTTCCCCTTGCTCGAGAGGATCAAGAGAAGGTCAGCTTCATAACAATAGATGACACTTACTGTTACAATGTTATACTATTCGGGTTGCGCAATGCAGGGGCAACCTATCAGCGGATGATGGATAAGGTCTTCCGCCACCAGATTGGAAGGAATACTGAAGTGTATGTGGATATCATCTTGGTCAAGACGGAGAAGGGGAAGGGCATAATTGCCGATCTGGAGGAGACATTTGCTACCTTGAGGGCTGATGGTCTGGAACTAAACCCCACTAAATATATATTTGGGGTGAAAAGTGGGAGGTTCCTCAAGTACACGGTAACAGAGAGAGAAATTGAGACTAATTCCTAGAAAGATCAAGATATCCTCAACATGTCATCCCTTCGTAATTTCAAAGACATACAGCGGCTTAATGGCAGAATTACAACCCTGTCCCGGTTCATATCCAGATCTGCTGACAAAACTTTACCTTTCTTCAAGTTCCTAAGGAAAGTTGTCAAATTCGAATGAGATAACCAATGTGAGAAGACTTTTACAGATTTAAAAGCGTACTTTTCTGAACTCCCCATCCTATATAAGTCATTCGGAGGAGAAACGATGTTTATCTACTTATCTATAGCTGAGCAAGCTGTAGGTTCTACGCTTATTTGTGAAGAATGTATTGCTTAGTATCCTATCTATTTCTTTGGGTACCTCCTTAAAAAGCCAGAGACTCGGTATACTATCCTGGAGAAGTTGACATATGCCTTAGTATTAATGGCACAAAAGCTGAGACCATATTTTTTTGCACATTCCATCGTGATGTTTACTAACAGTCCACTCTGGCGTATCCTCACAAATCCAGAGGGCTCGAGACGATTGATAAAGTCGACAACAGAGTTGAGTGAGTATGGAATTGTGTACCACCACTGAATCGCTATCAAAGCTCAAGCTCTAGTTGACTTTATGCTCGAAGCTGTACCAGGACCTGAAGCTAATCAAGTGTGGAAGATTTTGTTGAGGCAATCTAAGGTCCGGAGTGACCTTGTGTTTTGATGTTTGGGCAAAGAGTTTAAGTTAGATTTTTTTCCCTTGTGAACTAATATGTGTATGTGAGTGTGCAGGATGTACAGGTTACACATATTGACTTGGCTGGACGACTTCGGTACGGTGAAGGGTGGCATGGAGACAAGCTGGAAGTTTGCGTGCGCACCTGAGGGACCTTGGTATAGTAGGGACGATGAGCCGAGGGGCGCGAACTTCGAGGCATGTGTGAAGGATGACATCGAGGCAAGCTGGAGGCTTGCGTACATTCAAGGGACGGGAGCCAAAGATGAACAGGGCGCGAAGACAATAGTCGAGGTTGCCGGTGAGGAGTCAGCTAAGTCGTGAGGGTACGAGTGCTGAGTGATTTTACTCGGGAAATCCTAGGGTTCGAGTGCTGAGAGAAGTGTACTCGGGAAGGGAAACCTTAGGTGTGTGAGTGGACCAGTCGACTGCCCTTGATAAAACTCATAGAAGGTAGTCAGCTCTAGACCAGTCGACTGTTCTGGGAGCAGTCGACTCGTAGCGGCTGTTGTGTTGGCTGAAAATTCGAACGTTGGGGTTGCAACGGTCGATTTTCAGTGGGACCAGTCGACTGCCCTGGGAGCGGTCGACTGGTGGTGAGGGTTTCGGCCTTAGTTCTATTTAAGAGGACTTCGTGTTGGCTGAAAGATTTGACGAATTTGGCTTTGGGTAAGAGCCAAATAGTAGTCTAAGTGCTCAGATATTGTCGAGGTGTTGTGGCGATGTTTCTTCACCCACAAGTAGCGACAAGGGCTAGCCGAAAGTTATCCGGGGAGTGATCCATCGTAGGATTATTGGATTAGTCACTCTTAGGGGTGGATACCAAGTAAAATCTCTCTTGTTAACATTGCTTTCTTATTGTTATTGTTTTGTTTGTATTTCCGCTTGTGCAACTAACAACGTAAGTAGAAGAAAGTCGAAAAGTGTTATTCACCCCCCTCTAGCAACCAGCATCGATCTAACAAGTGGTATCAGAGCAAAGGACCGCTCTTATTGGACTAACCGCCGAGGGAGCAAAGAAAGCTAGAGGAGTAAATAATGGAAGACAAGTTTAGGGATGACATCTACACTCCACCTCCTTACGACAATGAATATTTCGATTATTGGAGGATGAGAATAGAGACATGGTTCGGAATGGAGTGGGACCTTAGGATTGCTCTTGAAGAGCCCTTTGAGATTCCAAAGGATAAGCACGGGAAGAAGCTTAGGCCTAGATATTGGAATCAAGAGCAACAAAATCAATCCAAGGCAAATGAAAAGATAATTGCGACTTTAGTTAACATTTTGCCTACTAATATGTTAAGTGGTGTAGGAGAATATCAAAATGCACATGAGCTATGGACGAAGTTGGTAGAATATTATGAGAAGCCTACACAAGCTCAGGAGCCTAAGGAGATAAGTCAAACGGGTCAAGAAAAAGAAAAAGAAAAGGAATTGTCAAGTTCTTCAAGTAAAGAAGAAGAATTAAGTGAACAATCATCAACTTCCTCAAGAGAAGAAGATGAAGTATCAATCTCAAGAATTGAGGGGGAGGAGAGACCCTCATCCATGCATGAACAAGAAGAAGCTCCAACCTCCACCAAAGCAAGGAAAAGGGACCGCATCACATGCTTTGGGTGCAATGAAAAGGGACACTACAAGGATAAGTGTCCAAATGGAAAGAAAAATAAGGTAAATCCTACACTCACTTCAATTCCGTTTAAACTTAACATGAGTTGTAGGATTGGAGAAGCCCAAGAGAAAAGAAAGAGAATTAGATGCTTCACGTGTGGTGAGCTAGGACACTACCACATGAAATGCCCAAGGAATAGAAAGCTCAAGAAAATGGAGCATCTAAGAAGATGGGAGAAAGAAGAGAAGAAGAAAAACAGCTCATATCAAGGAGGAGCTCCTAGGGTAAGGGAGGTAATTCCTAACCTTAAGGTAAAATGTAATTCAAATTCAAGTTCCTCCATGCATGCTAAAAATAGTGTCAATTATTCCTCCATGCATGCTAAAATGAATGAAAATTATTTGCTTGTGCATAATCTAGGTTTTAAATATAATGATAGGAATAGGAGTAACAAGGTAGATCAAAACCCTAGGAAAAGCATACATCATGAAAAATTCAAAACCTCTAGACCTAAGGATTAAGGCATTAACCCCAAGAAGGGGAGACATATGCCTAGGAAGATGGGTAGGTATAGGAATGTCCAATGTGGACATATGACTTCTAGGGTTAAAAGCCTAGAAAAAGAAAATCAAGCTTTAAGGGAAAAGCTTGATAGGTTAGAAAAAACCCTAGATAGATTCACGGTTTGATCTAAGGGTTTGGATTTGGTGTTAGGTAGTTTAAAACCCAACTATGATAGATCGGGGTTGGGATACCGGTCTAAGGTCTCCCATGCCAATGGAAAAAAATATGTTAGGGTAGCATATGATTATGGCAAGAAGGGGGAGTCCAAAAATAGCAAGGGAATGTCATTTAAAGAGAAGAAAATGGTCTTAACTAAGGACAATGGGTCCAAGGTTAAGAGGATTGAGTTTGTAGGCCAAGAGTCACCGGGGGAACACCGATGTGGTCTAGTGTTTGTTGAGTCACCTAGGGAGGTGGCTAAGGCTAAGAGCTCAAGGGGGAGGTCTAGGAGCCTTTGGGATATGTGGTGAATAGATCTTGAGAGGGGTGCTCCTAAAGGTCTAGATGGACCATGGAGTGTGCCAAAAGAGTTGGAGACGGACTTGAGTCTCAATTTTTAGGTTTTGGCACATGGATTATGTGGGTTCATGCATGGAAATATGACATTGGGGTCATATTGCATAAAAATTGATTTTTGATGTATAAATGTCATGTAAATCAATGCTAGGGATGCATTGTGGGTTGGCATGGGCAGAGACATCAAGGGGAAACCAAAACTAGGACATTTGGTTAAGGTTGGATTGAAGTTTTTGCTAATTTTGGGTTTTGTGTCAAACTTGGGAATGATAATAGATATATTTTGGAATGTATTTTTCCCAAGTAGGTATGGGTACCACAAACCTCTCCACAAAATTTGAGATTTTTTGAAGATTTGTGGAATTTCTGGCACATTTATGAAATTGGCCAGAAAAACTGAAATTCTGATTTTTCAGAGTATTAGTCGACTACCCTGGGGGCAGTCAACTGGTCAGGGCTGATTTTTGTATCAGCTGCTGGAAAGGTGTCTAAATGATGTAAAACAAGTGTATGAAGGCTAGTATACTGTGTTTAGGATCATTAGGGATTAAAAGATCTAATAATTGAGATATTGTTGGAATATTTTTGATGTTAGGCAAAGGGGGAGAAGTGTTATGTTTAATTTGGAAAACCAAACACGCCTTTGCGGGAAACCCTAGGTTTAGGGGGAGTTGAGATTAAGAGGGAACTTGGTTGCTCCATTCTTGGCGTAAGGGGAACCTTGGAGAGGTTTTTAAAAAGCCTTTGTAAGTCCAATGTATGGGGAGCTTTAGAGAAGCTTTAAAAAGTCAGTTTTGCTGAAAATTCCTAACTTGGAGAGTTTGGTGTGGGGATGGCTTGGGATAGGATCCATGATTGTTTGCATTTGCATATGCATTGACGGTGTAAGTCCAAGGTGGAGCATTGACAACGTAAGTTCAGTTGTTTGTTTAGTATTGTTATTACTATTTATTACTATTTGTTTTCCCTAACATAAACGTATTGCCAAACATCAAAAAGGGGGAGATTGTTGAGGCAATCTAATGTTCGGAGTGACCTTGTGTTTTGATGTTTGGGCAAAGGGTTTAAGTTAGATTTTTTTCCCCTATGATCTAATATTTGTATGTGAGTGTGCAGGATGTATAGGTTACACATATTGACTTGGCTGGACGGCTTCGGTACGGTGAAGGGTGCCATGGAGACAAGCTGGAAGCTTGTGTGCACACCTGAGGGACCTTGGTATAGCAGGGACGATGAGCCGAGGTGCGCGGATTTCGAGGCATGCGTGAAGGATGACATGGAGGCAAGCTAGAGGCTTGCGTGCATCCGAGGGACGGGAGCCAAAGATGAAGAGGGCGCGAAGGCAATAGTCAAGGCTGCTGGTGAGGGGTCAGCTGAGTCGTAAGGGTACGAGTGTTGAGTGATTGTACTCGGGAAATCCTAGGGCTCGAGTGTTGAGAGAAGTGTACTCGGGAAGAGAAACCTTGGGTGTGTGAGTGGACCGAGCAGTCAAAACTCACAGAAGGCAGTCAGCTCTGGAGCAGTCGACTGCTCTGGGAGCAGTCGACTGGTAGCGGCTGGTGTGTTGGCTGAAAATTCGAACGTTGGGATTGCAACGGTCGATTTTTAGTGGGACCAGTCGACTGCCCTGGGAGCAGTCGAGTGGCGGCGAGGGTTTCAGCCTTAGTTCTATTTAAGAGGACTTCGTGTTGGCTAAAAGGTTTGACGAATTTGGCTTTGGGTAAGAGCCAAATAGTAGTCTAAGTGCTCAGATATTGTCGAGGTGTTGTGGCGAGGTTTCTCCACCCACAAGGAGCGACAAGGGCTAGCCGGAGGTTTTTCAGGGAGTGATCAACCGAAGGATTCTTGGATTAGTCACCCTTAAGGGTGGATACCAAGTAAAATCTCTCTTGTTAGCATTGTTTTCTTATTGTTTATTGTTTTGTTTGTATTTCCGCTTGCGCAACTAACAACGTAGGTAGAAGAAAGTCGAAAAGTGTTATTCACCCCCTCTAGCAACCGGCATTGATCTAACATATTTATGTTAATGGCTCATCTAATAACAAGCATAGTGGGGGCGGGGTACAATTATCTATCCGACTTCTGAGCCACCAATAATGAAGCCGAATATATAAGGTGATACTAACTGTGTTCCAAGCAACCAAACAAGCGGGGGTTGCTCGGGTTATGTTGCATTTAGACTCTTAGCTGGCGACCCGACAGTTAAAGGGAGAGTTTGAAGTTAAAAATGAGCATCTAGAAAGATATGTGACCATATATGAGCAATTGAAATCTTCTTTCACTGAAGTCGTTCTACAGAAGATATCTCGAGCGAATAATGTCAAGGCAGACGAGCTAGCCAAATTTGCAAACTCCCTTGCACTATGGACGCTGGAAGAGCCTAGTGCTCTAGAAGGAGTCGTGACCCAGATTGAAGAAGAAACTGCTGGCACTGTATTACTTGATTGGAGAGAACCTTATGTGGAATTCCTACGTAATGGAACAGTGTCGGCGAGTAATAAAGAAGTTCGACTCCTCCGTCGCAGGGCTTCCAGATTCACGTTGGTTGGAGAACAGTTATAAAAAAGAGCATTCACCCAACCATTGCTCAAGTGTATTGGTCCAGGGGAGTTTGATTACATCATGCGGGAGGTTCATGAAGGCATATGTGGAAATCATATTGTGGGAAGATCTATGGCTAGAAAGATTATTCTGGCCGGATATTTTTAGCCCACGTTGCAAGCAGATGCTACCAAAATTGTGTTCGGGTGTGAACCTTGTTAAAAGCATCAGCATATAACTCACCGCCCGACTGAACTACTTCGAGCCTCCATTGTCTCATGCCCCTTCAACAAGTGGGGAATAGATATTATGGGTCCTTTCCCGATCGAACCTCAACAGAAGAAGTTTTTATTGGTATTAGTCGACTATTTCTCCAAATGGGTCAAGGTTGAGCCACTTGCATGCATCGCGGAAGTCGCCGTGATGAAGACCCCGTGAAAAGTCATAGTATGCAGGTATGACATTCATTATAAATTGGCATAGGATAATGACAGACAATTTATAAGGCACAAACTCAGAAAGTGGTTTGAAGGACTAGGTATTTATCAGATCTTCACCTCAGTCGCTTATTCTCAAGACGACCAGGTAGAAGTGGTCAACTGGGAGATCATTAGAGGGCTCAAGATAAAGTTGAACAATATCGAAGATAGTTGGGTCGAAAAACTCCTGAATATCTTGTGATCATACCATTGCGCGCTTCATTTATCTTCTTATAAAATATGTCATAATTAAAAATTAAACTACAAATACCTAAATAATAACGTAACGTCTGTTTAGTTATACGGTACCATATAACCGGGGCAAGGTATTATGGATTCCGACTTCTTTATATCTACTCTCAATTTATTATGAGCTCGTTAGATATTATTGTTGTCAGGTCTAGATAAGTTTCACGTTGTATAATCAAGTTCGACACCACATAATTAATTAATTAGCATTGATCTTATTCATGCTTATTTTAATTAATTATTAATTAAATTATTTTGATGGATATAATATATGAAACAATAAATTTAAAAATTGAATATATATTGATTGAAAGTTGAAGGTTTTAAATTTGGTAAAATAAAGATAAATTATTCAGCAGAACAGATATGAGGACTTATTTTGTAAATGAAATATTAATATTTTAATTATTATTTTGAAAAATAGAGCAGTCGATAGAGATATATTTTATAAAAAAAAAGTGAAATGAAAGTAAGGCATGAACGTCTTTTTTGATCGTGCAATATTTTTTAAAATTTTTTTTATAAAATAATAGTTGCATCTTGAAATCTTGAATTGAATATTAAATTACGAAGTAAAAATGGTAAAAGACATACAAAGATCAATACGATAAAAAATAAAATTATTAAAAATATAATCGGGACCATACGAAAATATATTAAACGGACGTATTTAAGATCACGCAGATATATTAGGAAATATTTAATATAAAATTATGATTAATAAATATATTAATTCTGAAATAGAAACATTAAAAATTAAAAAAACTTCACCCCTCGATCCTATTGCCACCTAATAATTAGTGCACAATTTTTGTCAACTTTAGGGTGCATTTAGTCTAATCTTGATTATGTGATTACTATATAATCATGTAAGTAAGGTAATAAAGAATGAAATTGTCACGCCCTGAGACCCAGGAGCCGCTGATCCAATAGAAAATCGGACAGCACCTCCTCTGTCCGGCGGACAATTTACACATACACAGAATACGACCACGCAGTTTAATTGGCCTCAGGCCTCAAAATATAGATAGACACAATATAAAAGCACAAGACAACTACGTAAATCATACCTGACTGCGGACCGGTCCGACTTATGACGAAACAACAAATACAACAACCCCTTAGGGCTCACGACACATACGACATATACATATTGCTAAAAGAAATATAAAACAATACACTACAAAGTACAAAACGAAACCATGTCGTCGCGATGGGTAGGGACTGGCTGCTGGGCTCTTCTGGTGACTCCAAGTCTCTCAACCTGAAATAAAAACATATATGGCAACGGGGTGAGTCCATAACTCAGCGGATACCCAACATATATGCGTAGAAAGTTATAATAACAATAGGATTCTACGCTGATACAGTCTCATATGAACAATATGAAAGGGTATACTGAAGATACTGAATCAAGATACATACCAGAATCCATCTAACCTGAAAAGAGGGTAATCAATACCTATGGAGCACCAATAGACATATAATCTCAGATAACAAGTCTCCAGTATATGCATGTCAAACAAGTGCAGCAAGTAAATGCAGCAAACACAGTCAATGCATAAATGCATCATATGCACATGATGCAATGTCATGGTCACCCCCTAACTCCAGTCAAGCCACCGAGATAGGCGATACTGTGTCGGCCGAGTGGGTAAAGCGATGACACTGTCCGCACTCTGCCATCACTGCTCCTGAGTGATCGAGTGGATAGGATGCTGGTGGAGCTATCGCTCCGCCCCATGTATATATGGGGGAGATCTCTCTCTCATCTTCTCTGGTCTATGGGTAGAGAAGGGATCCCTGCCTACTACCACGCTCCGAAACCACTACTCATGAGCGGACGAGCGGAGCAGTACAGAGCAAATGCACACACCCAGCGGTATCCACTAACCCATGAGTGGCCGTGTGTGCATATCATGTGCCGGAAGACGATTAGGCTCAACCACAAGGGAGTCGCTGATCGCCGGCATGCAACAGTGCAGGTATGGTGCATGACTAACACATGCAACCCCTCACCCAGTCCTCAGTATACTAAGTCTCAGTCTGAAATCCTATAACAGGAAATACAGGTAACCTACAAGGTATACTGGCCGGAAACTACTGATCCCTCAATGTCAAGTGCAAGAGATACATCACGATCCCTAGGCATACATATAGATATGACAATACCTGAGACTGTATGGAACTAACAGCATAATAACCCAGGGATAACTAACAAGTATCCAGGACAGACATAATAATTCAGGGATAACTAACAAGTATCCAGAACAGGCATAATAACTCAGGGATAATTAACAAGTATCCAGAACAGGCATAATAGCTCAGGGATAACTAACATGTATCCAGGACAGGCATAATAACTCAGGGATAACTAGCAAGTATCCAGGACAGGCATAATAACTCAGGGATAACTAACAAGTGTCCAGGACAGACATAATAACTCAGGGATAACTAACAAGTATCCAGAACAGGCATAATAACTCAGGGATAACTAACAAGTATACAGGACAGACATAATAACTCAGGGATAACTAACAAGTATCCAGAACAGGCATAATAACTCAGGGATAATTAACAAGTATCCAGAACAGGCATAATAGCTCAGGGATAACTAACATATATCCAGGACAGGCATAATAACTCAGGGATAACTAACAAGTATCCAGGACATGCATAATAAACAAGGCTAGCGTATAATCTTACTGCTATCTATAACCAACCATGCATAGCAATATGACAATATCTAAAAGATAAGTCAAAGGGTACCCGCCTCCAAGTAAGTGAAGTCCGTATCAATAGAGAACCTCCCGTCCAATAATCAGCAATCAATCAGCGTCCTGTATCAAGGACATAGTTTTAGCTATCACAATAATTATTAAGTAGCTAAACAAATTCCTACACCGTATTAGGATTAACTTCACCCTCGTATTTCATTTAATTAATCTAATTAAATGATTATCCCTTTCTAGATTGGGGTCAGGTTTCAAGTTTAGGTTTAACCCAATGGTCACCTTAAATAAAACGAACCTATAACCTAGATAGCTCCAAGGTCCTAAGGTGTACATGGCAAGATACTAAACAAATACCAAGCTAAGCTTTCACCCAATCACAGTTCACATATCAAGCTATCACTTGATCTAGAATTCCAACTTAGGTCTATCACCATACCTCATGGCAGGAGATCAAAAATCCAAAAGAGTTTAACCCCTCACCGAATCCTAATCATATGTGACTACAACCAAATCTAAACCTCTGATTAAATTAGAGTTAATCCTGTTATCAATCCCTAATTAATCCAGCCAACTCTCTTAGTTAATCAAGAAATTAATCCACTAGATTAGCCCTAACACTCTATCATTGTATACAGTACCAAAACCCAATAGCAAGATAAATTCCACAAATACAGATCAATCTTGTCCATCCAAGAACCCACGATGTTAGCTACAAGATCAAACAAAACCTCTCAAAGCTAATCCAAAACACAATCAATAGCTTGATCATCACAAGACCCAACAAAACTATCCACAGTACATACAATAACATGCCACTACGAAATCCACCTTTTTATCCAAGAATAGAACAAAGACCAATACTGATCAGATCAATAAAACAAATTCAAAATGGTTCAGTACTAACCATACCACACAGCAGAGGCAGACCAAATCGAAACAATCCATCTAGAACCCAAATTCCCCTAAATTCCATATCAGAATCAGAAATAGAGCTACAACTCAATCTCCAAAATAGATTCTACCTCAGCAAGATTTCAGACCAAAATGAATTCAAATCAATTCGATTCTTACCTTTGATGGCAGGCAAAAGCTCCGCTGATCAAATCCAACAGATCAATCATTGAACAGGCGAAGCTCTCCTTCCCAACACAACTCCTCACGAACACTATATCCTCTCCAATGGAGCGAGAGCAGAATCGCCATAGGGAAAGAGAAGTCGCCTCTAAACAAAACCGATGATCTCACAAACTCGGCACAAACTCGAACCAAGGAGTACAAGGAGGATAATCTAAAGAACCGAGAGCTTACCTTCTCCGTTGCAACCCGCTGAGGAGTTGAAGACCAACATCTAATGGAGTATACGGAGTGATCCCTTGGCACCGGCGCGAGCACAAGGAGAGGATCGAGCCCAAGATCAAGGAGTTCGTCCGCGGCTAGGGCACACAAAGGAGAGAAAACAGTGGGGCGCTCGGCTGCGGGCGAGAGGTCGCGGAGGAGAGAAGAGAAGGGGTCGCTGCGCTAGGGTTTGCGACGAAGAGAAGAAGGAATCGACGCTTCTCTTGCAGCTATGCCACGCGAAGGAGAGTCGGTGTTGCGGCTGTGGCTAGGTCACGCGAGAAGAAGGAAAACCGGCTGTGGCTGCGCTGCGCTAGGGCTTGACCGAGGCCTTAAAACAAAAAGGGAGCGGGGTCTTTTTACAAAAAGGTCCTCTAACTTTCAGTAATTTTAATTCTACCCTTAGAGTAAGGGTTTTAGCTATTTAACCCACCAATTTATTTGTAATCCACTTCACATCTCTAGGATTAGATAGTTTATCCTCTTAACCCCTAAGCTTTAGCCAAAACACGAATAAGTCCTCAAATATTTAGATACATTTTTAGTTTAGACCTTTAGGATTAAATATTAAGCAATTTAACCCTTCATAGTTTAAGAATTCGCCTTAAACCTTTTTCCCGCATTTGATAAACCCTAGACTCAATCCAGAAAATTTCGAAAAATTTTCTGGTCCGGATTTTTGAATTGTCGTATTTTACAGAAATATAACAAATATATTTAGTTGGGGATTATCTTTGATAATCTTGGTTATTCATCCAAGTTATCAACAAAAATCTTATTTTGTTTAGATAATTAACGATTCCCAAGTAATGATCGATGTCCGACACGTCAGCAAAAGGGTCATGCAACCAGGAATCGAAAAACTTTAGGAAAGTAAGGTCTTTTTTTATTCCGGGGTTATAAAACTTATCTTTCAAAAATTATCTTCCATATTTATTTCTAAGAAGAAAATAACCATTAAAATTTATTAACTTCCAAAAGTATTATTCGCGGCAGATGACTAACAACGACGGTCGGCGACCACCGTCGACGCCCGACGACCACCGTCGGCGATCGGCGACCACCGTCGACGATCGGCGACACCGTCGGCGACCGACGACACCGCCGGCGACCGACGACACCGCCGGAGACCGGCGATCGACGACCGGCGGTCAACACCAATCGTTGGCGGTCAACGTCGACGACCGCCCGACAGCCACCGGCGATCTACGTTGATCGTCGACGTTCGCCGCTGACAACCGCCCGCCGGTGTTGGACATCGACTGCCTACACGGACACCGACGATTGACGCCGACGCCGACGTAGATGTCGTCGATAAATATTTTTTTAATTTAATATTTTAATAAAATTATCTAAATAAATTTAAAAGGGCAATATGGTAAAATATTATATTATGTTATAGACTATTATCTCCATACAAACAAGATTTTATTTGATTACATAAATTAAATCAAACAACTTCAAGTTATGTTTGATTCCCTATTACCTTGGTAATCATATAACTAAGGTTATCTATGATAACTTGAACCAAACACATCCGAAGTTGTTTGGTTCAATTTAGGTAATCAAATAAAATTTATTTATTTGGAGATAATAGTCTATAACATAATATAATATTTTACCGTATTACTCTTTAGAATTTATTTAGATAATTTTATTAAATTTTAAATTAAATTTGTTTAATTTTTTTAATTTATTAAAATTTTAATTACAATATTAAATTAAAAAATATTCTTCGGTCACACCGACATCGGCATCAGCACCGGTGTCGATGTCGACCATCGGTGTCCGCGTAGGTAGTCGATGTCCAACATAGGCCGTCGGCCGCAGACGACCGACAGCGGTCGCCGGTCGCCGGTCACCGATCAACGATCGCCGCCCGTGGTTGCCAGCCGTGTTTGTCGGTCGTCGACCGCGAATAATGCTTTAGGAATTTATTAAATTGTAACGATTATTTTCATCTTAAATATATATATTGGAGGATATTTTTGAAATGATAAATTTCATAATATCGGAATCACAAAACCTTAGGAAAGTAAAATTTTTCTTGATTCCGGATTGTATGCCTCTTTTATTGACGTGTCAGAGATCGATCATTACTTAAAAATCACTAATTATATAAATCAAACAAGATTATATTGATAATCTTGAATGGATAACTAAGATTATAAAGGATAACCTCAACCAAACGCACCTCAAAGTCAAGAGGCCCTTTCACCCATGCTGCCATCTGGACCGAATGACATTTGTAGTTGTTATTTAGATTTTTTTATGACTCACATATTTCATTCTAATTATAAGATTATCAATTAAATCTTTCATGTTAATTTGGATAAATAAAAAAAATACTTATAAAACCTATCTGAATAACTTTCATCATGCATTTATTATCTCACCAAAGAAAAATTATTATATTACATTACAGTTTAAATTCGATTTTTATAGATCTAGTTATTCGTTTAGAGACCTGACAACTACATTATTATCTTGGATTGTAATTGGTTTTAATGTAACATGTTGACGGTGGTTTCTCCTATTGAATTGATGCGATAGGAAATATATATGCGGATGAATCCGTGCATACTCGTCCCGTGCCTATTGTGTATTTTTTTAAATTTATTTTTAAATTTTTTTATTATATCAATAAAGTTTTAATCTTAAGATTTAAAAATTAAATTATCGGTAAAGTTACTTTAAATCCTAATGGTGAGTCAAACTTTGTCTTCACTCACCACACAAGTTTTTGTTTGTTTTTGCTCCCTAATGGAACTGAGCATAAAAGGGTAAAAATTGAGTATACATCAGTGAAAACTGAGTATAAAAGAGTGAAACTTGAGTATAAAAGAGTGAAAATTGAGTACAGGGTTATTGATGTGGTGGATGCAAACTGCCATACTCAGTTTTCTAACTTTTATACTCAATTTTCTTCAAATAATACTCACCAAACATCACATCAGGGACCTGCATGCAAAGAAATATTTGGGTAGGGATTGCATGCAAAGTTGACTTGGTAAGTGGGGAGTTTAGAAAAATTTACCCTTAAATTATAATATTAAATATAAAAAATTAAACCGAAAAATATTAAAGATTTATACGAAATTTATGCTATAAAACCATTTGGATAATATATATATATATATATTATTTTGGAGAAATTGGTGAAAACTTTCCAATATGAAACTGAACTTTATATGTAGTCTTCAATTGATAAAATTTTTATTTGCATTTCCTGATAAGATTGATAAGATGATTTTGTATGTTTAAGCGGACTATCAAGTATAAAATAGTAAAATTTCAGTATATATTATAAAGATTTAAATATAAATTATTTCAGATTGAATATTATTTTCAGAATTAGAGTTTAAAATTATAAATTAAATTACCTAATTGCCCGCTATATTCAATTTTTTTAAAATAATATCAATTTTAAATAATTTATACTTTAATTTTAACAATGCTTACTAAAATTTTACTATGTCATACTAATAATTAGCTTGCTCTTGATATTACTTTGGTAGTAAAATAATAATGATGACAACTTAATTTATTTTTTTCTATTTAATTACTAATTACAAGTGAGGTTGTATCATGCTCATGATAAAAGTATCGTTGAAACTTTATACTCAAATTTCTTAAAATAGTATGAATATGAAATAATTTATATATAAATCTTCACAATATATACTAAAATTTTATACTAATAATCCAATAATCCGCTTGAATATACATAATTATCTTATCAATCTTATTAAAGAGTACAATAAAAAATTTATAAGTTAAAAATTACATGCAAAGTGCAATTTCATATTGGGAAATTTTCACCCATTTCGATTGTTATTTTCATGATAAAAGCTAACGGAATTCCTAAAAAAATAATTCACTTTAACTTAGAGTGTTTGGGAGAGCTTTTACTTCTTGAAAAGTGATTCTTGTAGTGATTATCTTGAAGTTAGTAAGAAGCTAAAACATACAGTGTTTGGAAATAGAAGTCAAAAACTGATACAAGGTAAAGTTTGAGTGTTTGGTGAATAATCACTTTTAAGCTTAATTTTTAATTAAATGACAATAATATCCTTAAACTATCAAAATTAATTTTTTTCAATTATTTAAATATAATTTTGATACATGATCTATAATATTTTATATATTTAATATTATATTTTAAATATTATATCAAAATTTTTTTAATAATATATATATTTTAAAAAAATATAAATGTAATAAAAATATAAAAAAAATAAAATAATAAAATTTATATAAATTTATACAAATATGTATAAATTTTTTTGAAAATATAAATTATATAAAAATATAAGATTTTATTTAAAAATAGGATGGTAATTATGTAAAGTAATAAATTTATTAAGGGTATAAATGTCAACTTTTAATTCTACACCATAAGCAAAAAAGCAGAAGCAGAAAAAAGCATCATATTGTTGCTTCTAGTTTTTGAGTAAAAGTTGCAGAAGTTAAAGCAGAATTTGACATTCCTAAATACTTAAAAGTACTTTTGTATGGTTAAAAGCTAAAAAGCAGGTAGCAGAAGCTCTCCCAAACACTCCCTAAAGACGTTGGTAGAATCCGAATCTAAGCTGCCCTAGCAACCATGTGTCTCCTCTCCTGCCCCTCCTCATTCCCTTTGCGTTCGCGAGGACATCGGCTTCCGCGCTATGCCCGTGGCTGATCTCGTCTCCCGTGAAGAAAACCTTGCCCTCCTCTCCTTTCCCTGGATTTCAGCTTGGCACGGTGGCGACAGTGATCCGCACGCCGCGCGCCCGGCGATAGACATCCAGTGTCGCGTGCACCGGCGGCAGTGCGGTCGCTCACAACGCGTGCTTGCGAGGCACCGCGCCAGAATCGTCTGACTTTAACCTCCGGCGACCGAAAAAGAAGGCGGGGAGTGGCGACATGAACAGATAGAATCTCATAAGTACGACTTACTCCAAATCCTCCACCCTTCTTATTCCACCGGTTTTGAGGTTTAGGGGGGAAAAGTAGAAGACGAGCAAGGATTCCGGTTTGGTTTTTCTCATTTTCTTCTGGGAAAATAGGAGATCAGTTTTTCAACCCTTTCATGTTATCTCCTTTCCTTTCTTATTCCTCCATTTAAAGCCTACCATTTTCGTCGATCGTTCGTGGTGCGAGTTAAATAATACTGTACTTAAGCCGTTTTCTTCGGACTCGCCACAACTTTCGCCGAGTTCTTTGATCAGATGTGCCAACAATCTCTCGATCTACGTTGAAGACGCAAAGGAATTTCGATCTTTTCATATAGATTCAATAAAAGCTGCCGGCAAGGTATTTGCCGAGTATCTCTTCCTTTCATGTTTTTTTTTTTGACATTAAATGGTATATTACGTCGCTAGCAGAATTTCTGTTGATCTCTTACTAAAAAGGGGGAATTTTCCGATGATCTTTTACCTCCCAAAAAAAAAAGAAGAAAAAAAGAAGAATTTTTGGTGATCTCTCGTCACCTTGGCTCTGATGCCGATTGAGCTTTTGTTTCTCAATACAACTTGGAATTTACTAACTTATTAACTGAGATTGCCTCTAAAGTTTGAGAGAATAATTCAAACTAAATACAACGTCTGATGTCTAGGGAACACAATAGGGGGGTTCATCAGAATGAAATCCTAGATTTCCCATTATTGTAGGGACAAAAGTATTCAGTTTTAGACATTTCCTGTGCCTCATGCCGCATGATCAGCTCTCTAAATGGATCTTTGCAGGTGTTCACACCTAGTAATTTCCATGGGAACCAAATCCATTGACGTTGATTTATCAGATGTAAGTCAAACCAAATTAGAAATTAAGGAAAACCGCCTGGTTCCAATACCAGTAGCTGGTGGTTCATCGGGTATGGGGTTGCCTTATGCACCTGAAGATTGGCCATGTCCTGGAGATCTATGGCGTTGGAAGGTTGGCACTAGGAAAAGCGTCTCAGGCCATTGGCTTGATAGGTCTATTTGTGCACCACCCTCTTGTCCAAAATCACGTGGTAATAAGCCAGTATTTCAAAGCAAGTTATCACTTGAAGAATATATTCGAAAGGAATTTCCACAAGTGGATGTTGATTCCTTCTTTTCTTCATTCATATGGCGGGTTCCTTCTCTGGATTTTTCAAATTCGAGAGGTATTCTAAGCTTTAAAATATGATCATTTTTTTTTTTTGCAGTTTTACCACTTGCGATTTTCCTTTATTCAACTGATTGCTTGTGGTATTCTGTCTTCTTTGGTAATAAATATGAGTATTAATTTTACTCACTTGTCGTATAATCCATACTGATTCATTATAATTAGTGTCCCCCAAAACTGTTGCATCTCATTCCTCTTAACGTTATGTTGGTCCATATGCTGTTATTGCATTTGTTGGTTTTAAATAATCTTTGTTTTAGGTAATCCAACAAGAGTAAGATCAACAACTACAAACAAGTTGCATAACCCAACTATATTCATATGTGGCATTTCATGCATCAGATGGCCATGCATATTCAGCAATTCACCGCATGCATATCCATACAAAGATGTATGCATATGGAATCATGTACTTCTTTTCCTTAGTCTTCAATTAGCTTATGCAAATTATGCTAGTAGATTTAGGAACAAAGGGACAAGAAGAAGATGCTGAAGCGTGGATATATTTAATTTAATCAAAGTACAAAAGAATCAATAGCGGAGAGGTGAAAAAAAATATTGATTAGAATAGGTGTGATAAGTATTAAATAATTGTAATTTGATGATTTTGTTAAAAGGTAAATAGGTAATACTTAACATATGGTAAGGTATGAAACTTAAATTCTATTTGATTTTTGTTTAGCATATGGAGTGTTTTAGATTTGTTTTATGGATTTACTATTGTGATTCAGCTCATAACGTTATGATGTTACTTCATTCAATGTTAAGTATCTAATAGTATTGCATGTGCATGCACATATGTGATACTCAAATGCATTGTTTACATCCATTTTTGTTTTAAAGTAATAGATGAATGCATGACCATACCTAGTTCACTTTGACCTCTTGATTTTTCTTTGATGCCACTTTACCTCATATGCTTTTTTCACTAATTGTTTCAATTTATCTAAGTAGAAACATAATAATGGCTGGTGTTCTAATGCAAGTGTTTTATTGTTATTTTTTTTGGACAAAACCATTCTTCATATTAATTACTAAATATAGTGTCTGTAAATATCAGGAAAGTTGTTCGTTCAATGTATTTTAAGCAATGTTCTAAATTTCGGGCTAGGTAGATGCCTAGGCACTAGGCAGCCGCCAACCGCACCGAAGAAGTGTTAAGCGGCCAACCTAGGCGGTCTTGTGCGGCGCTAGGCGTCCTTGTGCCCTGCTAGGTGGCTATATTTTTTTGATATTGAGTTTGTGTCCGATGAAAAATAAGTTGTTGAAAATTATGAAGAAATAGAAAAAATATGTGATATTTTATTAGTTGTGTAATTTTGAACTCATTTTAAATTTGATGTTATTGCGTTGGATTTTAGTATGTGATTTATTATGTAATTTTATGTTGATATTATGAAATCCGCCTAGCGGCGTCTAGTCCCGGCCTAGGCGCTAGGCGTTGTTCCAACGCTCGACTAGCGCATAGCGAAATTTGGAACCTTAATTTTAAGTGATCATGTATGATGTACTATTTTATAGAGATTACAACATAATATATACCACTGCAAATTGAGGAAATATCACTGGCGGATCATGAAATAATTAAAAGTGAATTGGAATGGAATCAGTAGGATATTATCAAATAATCTCTTTCCTTTAATGGCCTCCATTAACACACGCCCAACATTATTATTTGCTTCACCTCCCTGTCTCTTCGTACAATATGATGTTTGTTTCAGTTATTTCATTCCAGTGGTCATCCTATCCCAATGCATATGTGGCAAGGTCTATGCCACTATTACAGTACTGCCTAATCACCACAAGAAACTGTGGGCCACATGCCCTAGAAAGAAGTTAAGTTAGATTTTGTTTATGAAGCCTGCCATGTCAAAATTGAAAAAAAGGAAACTAAGGCTGCGTTTTGTTTCCATTTTCCATCCTCGTTTTCTATTTTCGTTTTTTGAGAAAATGTTGTTCAGAAGACGTGTTTGGTTTGCATTTTCCACACTTGTTTTCTATAAAATGAAAATAGAAAATGGAGCAAACCAAACTCTCCCTAATATTTGCTTCACCTCCCTCTCTACATGCACAATTTGATATTTGTTTCAGTTAGAACATTTCATTAACCATCCTATTCCTGATGCATGTGGTAGTGTTGACTATTACAGTACTACTTAATCAACAAAAGCAATGGTGTGGTACATGTCTTGCAAGACAAGTTTAGATTTTGTTGACATAGCCTGCCATGTCACCTGCTGGAATGCAGTGACGTCAAGGAAAGACACTGGTTTTCTCGTTGATGTGACATTCCATGTTAACACAATTTCATTTTTTTTTCTTCACCTCCTATATCTATGTCAATATGCATGCCCGCTGCCTATTGGGTATTGAGTAAGAGTGGCACATAACCACAACATAAGAAACAATAATGTTGAAATCGGCAGGATCTTATAATTAAAACAAATTGAAGTGTACACAATTGATATAAATAGGAGTTTTAGCTATACTGGAAGAAAGTTGTAGCTTATATTCAATAGGCAGTCCCTTTTCCTGTGTCTTAAAACATTCTCTTATTTGCAATAAAACAAAATCCAGATCAAGGATTTCAGAGGTTGTTTCTTGATATGATTCACACAAGAACCAAGAATATCCTTTTTCGGTAGATAAACTCTGCAAACCCACTTCTGTCAAGCTCATAAGGCTGATATACAACATTTGATTCAAGAAATTATATTAGAAATATTTGTACCCCAATTGAGTTTGAAGTATCAAATGCAATATAACTTATAGGGTATTCATATGATGCCTAAGATACTTTTTACGAAATCAAATAGGATTAGCATATGCTGCTAGTGTTAAGAGTTATCGATAGCATAACACATAATTTTCCTATTATTTTAAATGTTTATTATGGGGTTAGTTCTAAGTTCTTACCTTTTTTATATAATTACTAGATGAGTTTTTCTTTCAAGAAAAACTCTTTGTCGATGTCCTTTGCAGATGATAGTTTTGATTGATGAAGTTTAGTTTAAACAAAATTGAAACTTGAATGTGGAGAGAAACTATATATCAATGCTGTTTGAATGATACAGATTGTTTTGAGCTATAAAGAACTAAAGCAATATATCAATGAGCGCTACAAAGAAATGAGGGAAAGGATTAAAGTTGGCTTAACATTTAATGTTTGCAGGAATCATAGATGTCTTGAATCTATTATTTAACAACATGAATATATTATGTAGGATAAAAATTCTGTCTTGTATGTTACTATGCCTTTTAGACCTAAGGCTAAACTTTAACGGAAGATGACAACTAATGTTTTATATGGGACAAGTAGCTAGGAATCAACACATACCAAAAATCAGTAGAGTGATGAGAATGCTGAGATTGTTGTATGAGTTACTAGAATAATAAAATAAGAAAAAAGAATAACTTGTGTGCAACCAACAATTAGTTATAGCTTCTATGGATATAAAACTAGAGAAAATGAATTAAGATGATACAAATACATTTGAAGATGGCCAATGGATTCTATTTACTAAAGGGTGGGTAAAGTTTAGACTGCACAAAACCTAACTTACACAAATAAAAGTGATAGAAAAGACTTGAGTATTACAAACAATATGGCCTTACATCGATTCATGAGCATAAGATCTGTATTGCTGATCTCAGATAGGTGGGATGATTAGTTAAGATTTTTTTGTTCCTTTATTGTTGTCGAATTTTAGTGTCTTCCAGTAGCTTGTAACTATAGAAAGTTAAATACCTTCCCTATCACATGTTGCCACCTATGAAGAAAATTTAGTTCTCTTGATTATTTGTATGGTTACTCAGATGGACTTATTTCATGTGCATAACTTTTCTTTTTGTTATAATTTGGCAGGTGCAGAAATCAATAATTATATATCACCATCCTCAATTGTTAAGGACGAACATTCAGAGTCCAGATTAGAAGATCAGTCTGGTGATTGTAAAGCTGGAAACAAAATGTGCTGTTTGCAATCTAAGGAGAAAAACAATACTCTTGCAGCCAAGGATTGCAATATCTGCTGCAGTGAAGCAGGTTTTTGCCGTGACTGTTGTTGTATTTTGTGCTGCAATACAGTTGATTCCACAACATGTGGAGGTTGTACTTTTATAAGATGTGAGGCAAATTTGGACAACCAATATATATGTGGACATGTGGCACATGTGGAATGTGCTCTTCGTGCTTACATGGCTGGCACTGTTGGAGGAAGCATTGGCTTAGATACAGAGTATTACTGCCGACGTTGCGACAATAAAACTAATTTACTTCCTTTTCTGACAAAGCTTATCAAGGTTTGTGAAACACTTGATTCCAAGGAAGACATAGAAAAACTCCTGAAATTGGGTTTTTGCATCTTGCGTGGCTCAAAACAACCAAGAGCTGAGAGTTTACAGAATCGTATTGGAGTAGCCATCAATCAGGTATTATTGATATCTTGCTAATAAGATTTTTCACACTGGAAGTATTCTCTGTTGTTATCATCCTCTCAGTTTAGGGTTTCTCAACAGCATGATCTATGATGTTTAATCCAGCTTAAACATGGAGCTCTCCTCCTTGATGGAATTTTGCAAGAAGATAATGCTACATCACTTCCTGCAGGTTAGCTTTTTCTTCTTATATTTCTGATATCCTAACCGATAGCATGGTTTCAAATCTTGTACTATGTTGAGCAAAATGGTTGAAACATATCATTCTAATAAATTAATGAATGTGGATACTAATCAGTGTAGATAATGTTTCTTGTTTCATTGTGTTAAATCACGTGAAGGAGTATCCTTTTATACCAATCCTTAATACCCCCTTGGTATGCTAAAACACACACACACACACACACATAGTTTGTCTCTATAAAGATAATTGTAAAACTACCATTTCGGATGGAAAATAAATGTAAATATATCGTTCTTTTTTTCATCATCTCCATCCTTTTTTCACCTCTAATTCGCTACCAATATCATGCATCTGGTCATGTGGAACTAGATTGGCTTGGTGGGCTGGTCATGCCAACTAAACTGGCCGAGCTAGTCAAACTGATCAGGTTTTCTAGTCAAGTTAGTCAAGCTAATTGAGTGAATCAAATGAGTTGGATGTGTTGAGTGAACTATGTTGAGCATTCTGGACTGATCAATCAAACCAATTGCTCGATCAATCGAGTGAATCAAATGGGTGTGATGTGTTGAGTGCACTAGGTTGAGCATGTTGTGTTGATCGACCAAACCAAACGTGTTGAATGGATGAGGTAGATTGGGCACTTCAAAAAAGACAAATTAACTAAGTCAAATTGGTGAAAGAATTTGACAAACATAATGTTTATATAAATTAAAAACTCCGCCTGTGACGACCTAGTCATGGTCGGTCCCAAACTCGGATAAAGGAGGAGGGTTGCGTTAGGTTACCAGCCAACGTAAAAAACTATGATAAATACTCAATGAATGAAATGTTTATATAAATTAAAGCTTTATTCAGTTAATTAAATAAAGTAATAGAATGCATCATTTGACTTTTCATTTCATTCCTAATCTTATCCAACAATAGATATAAGAGCATCAGTACAAGAACTTGATTGTGCTAATAATGGCTTCCATCATACCTTCTGTTTTCCCCATGAGCTTGTCGCCTAATTGCTAAGAGACTAGTTAAAACCTTTTGTTTTGAGAGCAATGTGGAACCTATATGTAGATTTCTGGGATGTCCATATTATTCAGTCTAATATCTGACCTCAGTTTGTGTTGTATTTGCTATACTATAAATGTTATTTCTTAATGGTCAACTTGTTGTCTTTATGGATAATGTGGATGTGGAAGTCTTGATTGCATGAATTAGTTAATTTCTCAATGCTGCTGCCAACTTGCAGGAGAGCTGTATAACAATGGGCATGATACCCCAGTCTCAGGTACAGTTGACATCAAAGAGAGAGAAGAAACTGAAAACGATCACATAACCAAAGCTGGATCTTTGCAAGGATTGGAAGCAAATGATGAGACATCTAAGAAACCTGTCTATATAACATCAGACTCCGATAAGATTTCTGAAAAGCTAGAAAGTGATATCGATCAGGTTCTTCGAGAACTAAAACGATCTCAGCAATTGGAGTATAGGAAGGCAGAGCAAAAGCTTTATTTTCAGAAGGACTTCCTTCTAAGCTTGTATCAACAGCTCGACTATGAAAGATCTGAATTAACAGATCCTGCACCTTTGCCCATCAGAGGCCATTCCGATGAGCTTCTGTCGAATGTCTTGCACAGAGTGGATCAAATAAAGTATGAGGAAGAGAAGTTGAGCAAAATGATGAAAGTTGCTGATGGGTTCGGGAGAACCCCTAAAACTATTCTTACTGACTGCTATGAGTTAGTTATTGGCGACTAACTTCGATCCATGCTGTGGTTGAACATTTAAAACTATCAATTGTGTTGTGTCTCTTGTGTTACATTTTCTTTACATCGTGACAAAAGGAAACATTTTCATAATTGCTTATCTAGGCTGAAAGCAATATGGCTTTGTGCAACAATGTTATGGGCCGTGTTGAAAACCCTAGTCACTTTCTCTCAATCATTTAACTTGTTCATTACTTTTATGATCAAGCAATAAGGCTTTGTGCAACAATGTTATGGGCCTTGTTGAAAACCCTAGCCACTTTCTCTCAATCATTTAACTTGTTCATTACTTGTATGATCTAGTATCTTGTCGTGGGGTAATTCTTTAGCGTAGAATGATTGTTCAGTTTTTCATATATTTAAAGTTTGAGTTTTAGTTTTGATGGATTAATAGATGAATTTTTTATAGGTGATTGATTTAAAAATACTAAATTAATGTGTTATCTTTGTGAACATTTTTTGATTTATCTCAGTGATTTATAAAATTTTTTCATATGATTAGTTATCCATAGAATTAGTGTAAATTGAATATTATAATTCAATTAAAAGTTATATTATTTTCGATCAATTATATATAAATAATCAAGTTGAATATTAGATGTCAATTAAAAAGTTATATTATTTTAGATCAATTCTACATTAGCAATTATATGATCGGAAAAGTAAGAAATCAAGATATGAATATTTGTTATTTTGAAAAAAAAAGTAAACTTTCAGTAACTCTTTCTCTCATCGAACATGTAAGACATTGAATAATAATAAAATCATCCTGTTGTCCTTCAAATCCTAAGTTGAGAAGGGAAAGAAAAGATTTTTTTATCATTAAATTTTAAATAAAATATTTTGTATATGTATAAATTTTTTTAAACCGAACAAATGGTATGGATCAATGGATGGATTCCTACTGCAACAGTCCATTTAGATTAATGAGTCCCTCAAATGGACTGTTTTATAACACAATTTATTTTATTAGGGCATATGTAACGGGGCGTTAATCGAGCATTATAACGCTCAATTAATGTATCATCCACGTTAAAATCATTGTGGCGAGCGCGTTAATGCGCTGACACGATGAACGTGTTCAAATATTTGAACGCGTTCATCGCGTGTAACATGACATCCCCAATCGATTGTGGGAGGGCGCCCGTAATTGATTAAAGAATCGATTACGGGTCTCCCTAATCGATTAGGGATGTCCCAATCTCCTTAATCGATTGGGACACCCCTAATCGATTGGGGAGATTTTTAGAATACTATTGAACTGTAATTTTAATCGATTGGGGTTATCGTAATCGATTAAAATGGACAACGATGATCTAAACGGGGGTTGAATGTTAAATTTAAATTTTAATTAATGATAAATATATTTAAAATTATTATTATTTATTTTAAATAATAATTATTTAAATTGACAAATGAAATTGAAAAAAAATATGTAAGTAAGAGAATGAACATATGAGAGAATGTATATGTGAGAGAATGTGTATGTGACATGTGGACCCCACAAATAATGGGGGTTTGAATATTAAACGAATGTGAGAGAATAAAAATGTTAATGTTAATGCATCGGCGGAGCCAAGGGGTAAGCACCCCCTCGCTCTGAATACATTCATGATATATATATATATATATATATATATATATATATATATATATAGAATTGATTTTTCTGATCGGTCAGAGACCTCCCTGACCGATCAGACAGCTGCATGATCGGTCAACTTGACCGATCAGCCGTTACCTAATGCCGACGGGTTCATTGCTACCCGACGGGTTCATCGTTACCCCTAAGATTCATCGCTCAGTACCCCCTAGGTTATAGTTTTGTTCGAGGGCGGCGGCCGAAGGCCGCTGATGGTCACCGATGGTGTCCACCGATGATCACCACTGTCCGCACCTGATCAATTATATATATATATATATGATGTTTTAAATTTGTTAAATTTTTTTTATAAAATTGTCATTTGAAAAATAATTAATAAAAAATAATCAATTATTTTAATGCTAATGCTAATAATTATATTTTAGCGTTCTTTATTATTTCAATATAATTAATAAGTATTCTTTCCTTCTCTATAATATATTACAATAATCATCTTGAAACTGTATCATAATTCATAATTTGATGTCTAGGAATAATTACTTTATTGGTATGCATAAATTTTTATACAATAGTATTTTAGTCTTTTGATATATTTATTTGATAGAAAAAATATTTTTTAAAATTTTTTTTGAGCACCCTTTTAAATTTCTGTCTGGATTCGCCGCTGTGTTAATGTGTATGTGGCATGTAGGTCCCATACTTTTTGATGAGGTGATAGGTGTAATAATATTAAAGGAGTTAAACGATTGTGGATGCCCTTGTGATCCAAGCGGATGATCCTGTCGGGAACCGTGACCATTCGACCGACCTGCTGTGGATTAGTTGGTCTACGGATTGAAAAATTTTATTCTAAAATTTAAAATCAAAGTAAAAAATCAAAATGAACTTATGAAATTAATCAGTTTAAATGTGCAATCAATTCAAATTTAAATTTTTTAATATATATATATATATAATTTTAAATATTCACAAGTATATTATATATCTTTAGCGATTAAGATTCTAAAATTTAAGAATTAGATAATAGTGGATTTAAGCTAATAAAATTTTCTTTCTAAGGTTCAATCTTCTTTCTTGATTATAGTGTTCAAGATTTTAAAAATTTGATAATAGTGTATTTGTGGTTTCTATTAGGAAAATCTTGATTAAAAAAGCAAAAAAAGAAAAACAATGAGCAGGGCCCCTGAATTGTCCCGACTTGATTTTAAAAAAATAATAATCGAGGCACCTGGATTGCAATCCAAGTACCTCGAATAGTGTCCAGATGAGTCCGCAGCTTAAGATCCGCAAGTTAACAACATTATATATATACATTATCAAATAATTAAAAATATTATTCAATGATAGTATAATTTATTTTATAAAAATTTTGACATAATTTCAAATTGAATTCCCTTGATATTATTGTAGGGATCATAGGGTCGGCAAGAGGAGGTGAATTACCTTTGAAAAATAAACAGAATCTTTGGTCTTGGTAACAAAGATAGAGGTTAGTCGAGAAGTAAAACAATAATATAAATAAATAATAACATAAACAAAACAAGAAGCACAAATAGTTACTTGATTTGTAATCAAGAAGGTTACTAATCCAAGATAAATAATAGCTTGTTCTTCAAATATACTCCTTGGAGCGGAGAAACCTCTTACACAAAGTAGAACTCAGAGAAAAAGAAAAAAATTATTACAGAATTTCATGTTTAGTTGGAATGGAATAAATGAACTAAGTTCAGGAGTCAATTTATAGTCCTTATGAAAGTTTATCGAAGTGCTGACGTGGCACTTCT
This sequence comes from Boesenbergia rotunda, assembly GCA_024364735.1. Classification (NCBI taxonomy): domain Eukaryota; kingdom Viridiplantae; phylum Streptophyta; class Magnoliopsida; order Zingiberales; family Zingiberaceae; genus Boesenbergia; species Boesenbergia rotunda. The sequence continues at coordinate 158,562 of JAGFNQ010002756.1, read as the reverse complement.
CGGGCGCCCGAGTATACACAGGCACCTGACACGTGGTTAAGACTTATCCATGTAGCAACAACCATTGAACGACTAGTTCTCAATAAAGTTTGGACACACGAGCGCCTGAGTTAGTTCGAGCGCTCGGGAATATGAGCGCCTGAGTTAGTTCGAGCGCTCGGGAATATGAGCGCCCAAGTCCAACCGGGCGCCCCCATTCATGGGTGCCCACCTGCCCGAGTTTGACTGGTCAACAAACTTGTTGACCAGCCTTCTAGCAGGTCTTCTGGGTGATCTCGGACTTTTCAAAGTTGGCCCACCTGAACACCTCTTCGGCTTTTTCTTCGAGTGTGCTTCCTCCTGGCTTCTCGTCTCTCGGACATCGTGCTCGCCCTTTTTTCTCCACCGACGTATTCTTTCGCAGACCTCCACGTCTCCTGGATGCATCGAGTCTATCGACTCCCTTCCTATGTCATCCTTCTTGACCGCTATGTCTTTCACTTGACTTCCTGTGCTCCTAAGCTCCTGTACATTTAGACACAAAGGTCATATACCAACAGTATATAACTTTAACTCGATTGACCACATCAAACTTACCCCGAGTACTTACTTACAATTATCTTATTTAAATTTGGATTTTTTATTTAAATTTAAATTAGTATTTTTTAGATTTCAAATACTAATTTAAATTTAAATTAAATACAATTTAAATTTGTTTTGTTTGTAATTTATTTTTTCAAGATACAATTATCATGAAAGTTTAATCTTGACTTTTTTTTAATTTAAATTTGTTTTGTTTGAATATTTAAAATTTGTAGGATTTGAATTTTCAAGATGAGAATTTATTTAGTTAAAATTTAAATTTTAAATTTTATAATTTTTAAAATATAATTTCAAATTAAAATTTGAATATGATAAATTATTTTTAAAAATTTTAATTTTGGATTAAGATTTGAATTTTCTTTTTTTAAGTTTTGTAATTATAGATTTATCTTTAAATTTATATTTTTAAAGATTTATGATTTTATTTTCTTAACTTTTAGAATTTTAAGGATAAAAAGTTGGAATTACTAATAAGTCGTGAAATTATTTTTGATGTAAAAAGAAAAAAAACATTAACATAACTTAATTTTAGGCTTTATCAAATAAATTGAGAGTTAGTTATTAAAGAGTTCATATTTTTAATAAAATAATAAGATATATATAATTCGTGCACGACCGTATATATAATCCAGATGTCTAATTTAAACTTGAATTCATTAACTGTACTAGCTTTTTTGTTTTTGTTTTTATTTTTGTTTCGGAGTTAAGCCAATCAAATTTTACTTTTAGGATTTAGTGGTTGGATTATAATATTCAAGCTAAAAAAAGTTTAGGTGCTCGCAGGTATATATATTTAAGATGCATAATAGTATTTTTTATTTGTTTTATTTATTATTTTAGTTTTGGATCAAGTCAATTAAATTTTAACTCTAGGTTTGAGTGGTTGAGTTATAGTGTTCAAGCTAAAAAAATTATAACACTTAAAAATTTTAGATGTTCATGGGGTATATTATATATATTTAGGGTTTAAAATTAAAAAAAATAATTTTTAAAAATTAAAATCCATGCCCTAGATAAAATCTAAGCGCCTGGATCACTGTGGCATGGATGGATGTGCAACACACCATCTGCAGTATATCACTGCTGATATATATATATATATATATATATATAGGCGGGGGTGAATAACTCGTCACTCAAATTGTCTTCTTCCTATATGTGTTAGTTGCGCTAGCGGAAATGAATCTTGAATAAAGAAAAATAACGCTAACACTTATCTTTTACGTGGTTCGGAGATTGCTTGGTCCTACTGCATGGAGTGTCCTTAAGGTGGACGAACCCTCAATCCGTTGGTGGATTAGACTCTGGGCAATCTCCGGCTAGAGCTCACTTCTTCTCGGTGGAGTGCAACCTCTCACAAATTTCTCTTCCCCTTTACAAGATTGAGAATTAGGGTTAGGAGGAAGAGCTTAGGCGTGAAAGTTTTAAGCACTGATCAAGAAGTTATTCAATAAGCGTGAAATTCTTCTTCGTGCCCCAAAGCTTCTCTTTGATAAGAGGAGAGTGTTGTTAAGTGTTAACAAAACAGCTCAGTCCTGACACCAGTCGACTGATTTCAACCCCAATCGACTAATGCACAGCCAATGACTAGCCAACGACTATATTTCAAACAACAGTTGACTGTCATACAGGCCAGTCGATTGAACCCTACTATTTGAAATCCACAGAAAGATCAATCAATTGGTCTCCCTACCAGTCGACTGCTCTCAATACACACTCATACTCATCCTCTCCGGAGCCGCCCTTTGAAGCCCTCTTCCTTTGGCTATTGTCCCTCGGATTCATATGAGCCCACGACTTGTCCCTATGTCATCTTTTCCGTATGCCTCGAAGTCCACTTCCCTTAGCTCCACTCCGTTGCTCCTTGTCTGACGATCTCTTGGATGCACCATCCTTCACCGACTTAAGGATCTGAGCACTAAGAAGAGATCTCTCATACTTGGCCACACCAAACTCCTCATGTGTGTTCTACCAAGTCTTACATGACTCAAACACACATCAAACCAATATAACATCCTAATTTAATCATATCTGCACACACATCAAAACCTTGATCTACTTGATCAAAATTGGGTTGATTGCACCAATAATCTCCCTCTTTTTGATATGTGGCAATAAAGTTAGGCTTAAAGCAATTTTGAAAATATATAACATGAAGCATTAAAAATATTCAAGCTCCCCTTTAACCTATGCTCTATCACTTGTTTTTTAAATTTTGCACTATCACATGTTTTTTAAATTTTGCACAAATATATGAAGAAATAAGTTTCTAACTTAAACTCTTCTATTCTCTCTCTTTGACACCATCAAAAAGATTGTACCAAACACTCATATATATTATGATATCAAGTGTGATCAATTTTGAAAATTGATCAAGTTCAAATTCTGAACAAAACAAAATCTGAAAAACCATGCGACTAGTCGATTGACACCTTGATGGCTTGATGTAGTCTACTGATTCTCTCGAAATAGCCCCAGAATGTTTCTCACACTAAGAAATACTAAGATTAGTTGACCGACCCTCTGCACCAGTTGACTGACACAAATATGATCCGAATTTTAACTTTTGAGCTGAATTTCAGAAATACATATAACATTTCAAAAAATTTAAAAAATCACAAAATTTTGTAAACATATTTCTTGAACTATTCTTTAATAAGAAAAATATTATTTCATGAAATGTTAAAATATTTTTGAGTTTTGACCAAAACCTAAAATCTTGATAAACATTCAACTTTTATTAAGTTTAAACCCTTATTTTGAAACTATATTTTTCAAATACATACCACACTAAGTAAAACATAGAACTATTTTTAAAATATTTGAAATATCCAACTATAATTTATTGATAAGATGCCCATTAATTAAATATTTATTTTCCCCATAGTGGGTCTATGATTGCTACAATGATACATTTTATGACTTATCAAAATGTCATAAACATAAGTGAATCATGAGTATCATCCTAACATCTCACATGGTTAAATAGAAACATAAATCAAGTCATTATGAGATGTAGTAAAGGTAATCCCTACATAGCCCATTTGATCATGAATTTTATTTGGCTAAGTGCTCTCCCTTAAGGTCTCAAGTCAACCAATTTTTCAAAAATTGGATTTTAGGTTGACTTGTCCCTAAATCCTCTAGCCCTTGAGTATTGATTTTGGCACTCAATAGAAATGCTTCTTAATTGGGTTAACCAAATACTCCTTGGGAATCCATTCTCTATTTGGGTTTTAGTTTTCGATTTACCCCTAGCAAGTAAACAATGATACGATTTTTTATTGTTTGATTCATTGTATCCTAATCCTTTTTCTTGAAACTTATCTTTTGACTTCCAATGATCATGTCTAGGGGTTTTGAGCTAATTTTAAGTTTTCTAAGGACTTGTGTAAGGTGATCTATCTTTTCCCTTATGTCCTTATTCTCTTCTTCTAAGTGTGATTTTTTTGTACTAGAGGAAGCATGCATATCATCCTTAAGAGTCATGGATTCTAGTCTTTCTTCAAACATGCAAATGTCATTTTTCAAGGTTTTAATTTTCTTCTTAGCTTTAAACAAGTCATCGTTGGTGCTAGAAATAATTTTAACTAAAGTTGTAGTGGGTAGATTATATACCTCACTTATCGAGATGTCTGAGTCTGAAGTTTGACCTCCTTTTATCTTTATTTGAGCTCTTTCCTTCTTCAATTTCGGATGACGTGCAGGTTGTCATCAATTCCTATTAAGGCAAAATGAGATATATGATTTTCTTCTTCTTATTTCAATGATGATGAGTCATCTTATGTTGCTTGTAAGCTTTGGAATTTCTTCACTTTTTTTTTGATTTCTTCTCCTCCTCCTTCTTCTTTCCTGCCTTTTTCTTCGAGAGTAGATATTCATCCCTTATGTGTCCTTTTCCTTGACAATTGTAGCAAATGATCTTTGTAGTCCTACTCTTGCTTCTTGAACTTTTCCTACCATGAGATTTGTTAGATAAAAAATGTTTAAAAACTTTTCTCATTTTTCTTACCATATATGCCTCTTTATCACTATCCATTAAGGCACTCGATTCTTTCGAGTCGGAGGATGGTAGGGATGAGGATTTCTTCTTTTTACCATTTCCCTTGTTTGCTAAAGGGTTACTCCTGTTGGTCTATAGACTTCTCCATCCAATCCTCCAATCTGAGTTTCATGGAGCTCCATGGTTGAGAAGAATTCATCTAGGGAGCTTTTCTCTAGATCCTTTGAAAGATAGTATGAGTCCACCATTGAACTCCATGTTGTGATTCTTGGGAAGGTATTAATGGCTTTCATTAGGATATCTTTGTTAGAGAGTTGCTCACCTACACTTATTAGTCTTTTTAAAATTTCCTTAATTCTAGAATATAAATTAGATATATTTTCTCCTTTTTCAAGCTTGATGTTGTTGAGTTGAGATCGGAGAAGATCTCTAGTTTGCCAATTTTGCTTCCAATGTGCCTTCATGAAGCTCTACTATCCTTTCCCATAAATCCTTGGCATTTGTGTAATTTTCGATCCTCGTTATCTCTTATTGATGAAGCATACTTAGAAGATGGTGCATTGCTTTTGAATTTGCTAAATGATCATCTTTTTGCATCTTGCTCCATCTTATTTTTTCAAGTGGTTTATTATCTTGATCCCTAGGCATTTCAAAACTATTCCCATAATTAACACTATATCAAAATCGGTATTGAAGAATACCTCAATTATTTTCTTCCGCCAAGAGAATTCTTCTTTAAATTTTGGTGGTTGAATATTTGAACCGACCATTTTAATGAAAATTGCTCTTCTCAGTGGTTAGTCCGTTGAAGGGCGACCTTGCGTTCTGATATCGCTTGTAGAAGATCGGAGGCTTGGTTAGAGGGGGGAGGGAGGTGAATAGTGTTGATGCAGTCTGGCCAGATTGTTGTTTTGGTGTTGACATCGATTTAAGTTTGGTTGAGTGAATTCAGATTAAGTCCTGGTCGGGGACTGGGCACGAAGGGATTGAAATCCCGGTGAGTGAAGCCGGGTCCTGGTGAGTAAAGTCAGGTTGAATGAAATCCCGGTGAGTGAAGTCGGGTCCTAGTGAGTGAAGTCAGGTGACGAAAATTCCGGTGAGTGAAGGCGGGTCCCGGTGAGTGAAGCCAGGTTGAATGAGATCCAGGTGAGTGAAGCCGGGTCCTGGTGAGTGAAGCCAAGTGAATGAAATCCCGGTGAGTGAAGCCGGGTCCTGGTGAGTGAAGCTAGGTGACAGAAATCCCAGTGAGTGAAGCCGGGTCCTGGTGAGTGAAGCTAGGTGACAGAAATCCCAGTGAGTGAAGGCGGGGTCCTGGTGAGTGAAGCCAAGTGACTGAATCCCCGGTGAGTGAAGCCGGGTCCTGGTGAGTGAAGCCAAGTGACTGAAATCCCGGTGAGTGAAGCCGGGTCCTAGCGAGTGAAGCTAGGTGACTGAAACCCTGGTGAGTGACGCCAGGTCTTAGTGAGTGAAGCTAGGTTGAATAAAGTCCCAGTGAGTGAAACTGGGCACGGAGTCTTGGTCCGGGGGATTAAGCACGAGTCAGAGAAGGCTAGGGAGCCTGTTCTCTGGACTTAGAGTTGAATTGTGAGTCGTTGGATCGGTCTGGAGACCGATCAGGGAGTTGGCACGAACTCCCTGTTGTGGATCGGTTTGGTGACCGATCCAGTGAAGTCTGATCGTTCTGGTGAACGATCAGGGAGAGAACAGAAAGGTTTCTATTTGTTCTAATTGGCTTCTGATCGTTCTGGTGAACGATCAAAGAAGAGGTCAGTAGCTTTGGGAGGAGACCTTGATCAATCAGTGTGACCGATCAAAATGTCGGAGTTTCCTCACCCTGATCGATCAGGATGGCTCCTAATCGGTCAGGGAGTGACCTGATCGGTCACCAGACCGATCAGGGCACAACCTGATCGGTCAGGTGACCGATCAGGTGTGTGATTCCTGCGGATTGCGGCAAGCAAACTGCTGGATCGGTTTGGTGACCGATCCCTGATCTGTGATCGGTCAGTGTGACCGATCACAAGAAGTCCGCGATCCCTATAACCTCACTGTGGACCGATCAAGCTGGAGCCTGATCGTTCATGGCTTTCACTGATCGGTCTGGTGACCGATCAGGGTCATCTCTGATCGGTTTGGTGACCGATCAGTGCCTGAACTTTAATTTGAAATCGCTGTCAGACGCTCTGAATTGCTCTAGTTTTTTTTTTCTGATACACTGCTGATTTCGTTTGATATGCTTTGCTAAGCCTCTAATCAGTGTGCAGGTTAGACAGAGATGATACAAACCAAGGAGAAGAGTCAATGACGACTTTCACCGTGGCAGGTTTGTATGTATTCTGTTTTCAGGTTTCAACGGCTTTCTGGCCCGCGGTTGGCGACTGACGGAGGCTCAGCTGAAGAGGTCTTCAGTGGACTGAGCGCTCAGTGGAGTCAGTGGGTCAGGCTGTGGCTCAGTGGGTGCTAATGGAGCTTGGCGATGGGAGTAGGAGCTTAAGAGAAAGCTGAGATGCAGAGGAGCGGTATAGAACAGACAGGAAAACAAGCAAGTGTTGTGACTGTGGGTTTCGCTGTTGTGTTGTGCTCCTTGTGTAGCTTCTCTCTTGAGCGTTCTTGTTAGAGTTGTGTGAGTGATTCCTCCTATTGTCTCGTGAGCTTAACTTACATCATCTGGAGACTGTTTGTGGAGATGTTTCTCCACCGAGAAGGAGGTTATACTCATATCTGGTTCACCAGGGCTTGATCTGCCGACGATCAAGGGATCGCCCACCTTACGGGCATGCCAAGGAGTAGGGGCAAGTTATCCCCGAACCTTGTACATCCTCGTGTTAGCGTCGGTTTTGCTCCATTCTCTGTTTTGCTTTTTGTGTTTTTGTTTCCGCTGCTGCTAACCCTGATCGCAGAGAAGTTCAAAACGCAAGTGTTTTAGTGTCTGGCTACATTCACCCCCCTCTATAGCCATCCAAGATCCAACAAATAGCTCGCCACTTAAATTGTTTTCTTCCTACACATGTTAGTTGCGCTAGCGGAAATGAAACTTGAGAAAGAAAAACAATGCTAACATTTATCCTTTACATGGTTCGGAGTTTGCTTGCTCCTATTCCACGACGTATCCTTGAGGTGGATGAACCCTAAATTCGTCGATGGATTAGACCCCGGATAATCTCCGGCTAGAACTCACTCCTACTCGGTGGAGTGTAACCTCTCACAAATCTCTTTTCCTCTTTATAAAATTGAGAATTAGGGTTACGAGGAAGAGCTTAGGCATGAAAGCTTTGGGCACTGATCAAGAAGTTATTCAACAAGCGTGAGATCCTTCTTCATGCCCCAAAGTTCTACTTTAATAAAAGGATAGAGCTGTTAACAAAACAACTCAATCCTAACACCAGTCGACTGGTCTCAACTCCAATCGACTGATGTACAACCAACGACTATATTTCAAACAGTAGTCAACTGCCATTTTAGCCAGTTGACTGGTCTTCCTACTAGTCGATTGCTCTCAGTATACGCTTACACTTATCCTCTCCGGAGTCGCCCTTTGAAGCCCTCTTTCATTGTCTCTCATCCCTCGGATGCATACGAGCCTACGGCTCGTCCCCATGCCATCCTTCGCGTATGTATCGAAGTCCCCTTCCCTTGGCTCCAATCCATTACTCCTTGTCAGGTGGTCCTTCGGATGCACCATCCTTCATCGACTCAAGGACCGTAGCACCAGGATGACATCTGCCACACTTGGTCACTCCAAGCTCCTTATGTGTGTTCCATCAAGTTCTGCATGACTCAAACACACATCAAATCAATATAAATTTTAACTTAATCATATTGACACACATATCAAAATTCTGATCTACCCGATCAAACCTGGGTTGATTGCACCAATAATACACACACACACACACTACGGACTTAGGCGTGTGTGTCTGTATAGACGGATTCAATCTAGGTGCCTGAATTTGAATCCAACAGATATTTTTTTTTTGTTTTTTGGTATATATTATACATATTTAGGATTTAAGATTTTAAGATTTAGAGCTTGAGTTATATTAGGTTTAAGGTAATAAGATTTTCCCTCTAAGGTTCACGCTTCCCTCTTGGGTTGTAATATTCATGATAAAAATTTTTAAATGCTCATGGAATATATTATATATATTTAGCATTTAAGATTTTAGGATTTAAGGATTAAATCGCAGTGGATTTAAGCTAATAATATTTTCTATCTAGAGTTCAATCTTCCCTCTTGAGTCATAGTATTCAAAATAAAAAATTTTAGATGTTTACGAGATATATTATAAGATTAAGAAATTATTTATTAAAAAATAGGAATCATTCATTAAAAAAATAAAAAATGAAAAAAAAAATTATCCAGGCACCTAGATCGGCGGTGCGCATGGGTTTGTAGTGGGTGGTCCACATATCTATATATATGGGGACCATCCGCTACACACCCATGCGCGTCGACGATCTAGACGCCTAGATAGTTTTTTTTAATTTTATATATGTATATATATAGAATCATGACGCTCGAATAATTTTTTTAAATATTTTTCTTAAATCTTAAATTAAATATGTTAATATACTTCATGAGCATCAAATATTTTTTTATCTTAAATACTATAATACAATAGAGAAACCTAAACTCTAGGAAAAAAAAATTGATTTGTTTAAATTCACTATAACCTAATCCCTAAACTTTATCTTAAATCTTAAATACATATAATATACCTCGTGAATATCTAAATTTTTTTATCTTGAATACTATAACTCTAGAGAAAAGTCTGAACTCTAGAGAAAATGAATTTTATTGGCTTAAACCCACTCTACCCCAATTTTTAAATTATAAAATCTTAAATCTTAAATACAAATAATATATTTTCAAAAATAAAAAAAATACATGCGCACACCCTCGCGTTTGTAGCATGTCATTTTTTGCATGTGCGTGATCGGGATGTCTGGATCGAATCCAAGCACTTAGATCGCTATAGAGTGGATGGGCGTGCAACGCACCATTCGCAGCCTATCAATTAAAAATTGATTTTCCTTAAATATATATAATATATCTCGTGGGTATCAAAAATTTCTGAAATATATATATATATATATATATATATATATATATACAATCCTGATACTGTGCGCGACTAAAATATGCGCGCCCCTGCGCGCTCGCGAGTTTTTTTTTTAGAAATCAAAGAATTCCTCTTTTAATATTTTTTTATTAATTTCTTTTTTCTCTTCCCCCACTCGTCTTCTTCTTCCTTGGCGCGACGGCGACGGCGACGGCGACTGGCGACGTTCGAGGAGCGCAGGTGACTGGCGGTGATGACAAACGGAGGCGGCGACGGCGGTCGGAGGCGGCGGCACCAGCGGTTCCTCTTTTTTTTTTCCTCGCCTCGCTCGTCTTCTTCCTCGGCGCGACAGCGGGCGGCGGCAACGCTCGTCTACCTTGGCGTGACAGCGGGCGTCTTCTTCCTTGGCGCGACAGCGTGCGACGGTGGCCGGAGGCGGCTCGCCGCCTCCGGCCACCGTCGCACGCTGTCGCGCCAAGGAAGAAGACGCCCGCTGTCACGCCAAGGAAGACGAGCGTTGCCGCCGCCCGCTGTCGCGCCGAGGAAGAAGACGAGCGGCGAGCCGCCTCCGGCCACCATCGCACGCTGTCGCGCCAAGGAAGAAGACGCCCGCTGTCACGCCAAGGAAGACGAGCGTTGCCGCCGCCTGCTGTCGCGCCGAGGAAGAAGACGAGCGAGGCGAGGAAAAAAAAAAGAGGAACCGCTGGTGCCGCCGCCTCCGACCGCCGTCGCCGCCTCCGACCGCCGTCGCCGCCTCCGTTTGTCATCACCGCCAGTCACCTGCGCTCCTCGAACGTCGCCAGTCGCCGTCGCCGTCGCGCCAAGGAAGAAGAAGACGAGTGGGGGAAGAGAAAAAAGAAATTAATAAAAAAATATTAAAAGAGGAATTCTTTGATTTCTAAAAAAAAAAAACTCGCGAGCGCGCAGGGGCGCGCATATTTTAGTCGCGCACAGTATCAGGATTGTATATATATATATATATATATAAAACTGCTATCCTGCGAACTGGGCGGTGTGGAACCGTGCGCGACGGGGGCGCGTGACCGATCAGGGGATTCCGTGATCGGTCACGCATGGCACGCACGACGTGCGCTGGGAGCGGCGATCGGACTCCAGCCGCGGCCTTCAGCCGTCGCCCTCGAACAAAACTATAACCCAGGGGGTGAGCGATGAACCCTAGGGGGTACGGTGAACTCGTCGGGGATGCTCCCGAGCTCCGATGGCCGATTAGGCAATGGCCTGATTGGTCACGGTGACCGATCAGGCGTGGTCGCGCACGCGGTCCGCAGGAAGTGGTCCGCAGGAGAGCAAATCCGTATATATATATATATATATATATATATATATATATATATTATTAGGTACTTTAAATATATACTCTTTTGTTTTTTTAGTTTAATATTATAATTTAATTTTTAAATTTTCAAAAAATCTAATTATTTAAGGGTAAATTTTCTTAAACTCCCTACTTCCAAACTCACATTTGCATGCAATCCCTACCCAAACTTTTATTTTCATGCAGTCCGTGATGGGATTGACAAGACATCTTTGTGAGTATTATTTGAAGAAAGTTGAGTATAAAAGTTAGAAAATTGAGTATGTAAGGTTGCATCCACCACATCAAGAAACTGCATACTCAATTTTCATTCTTTTATACTTACTTTTCACTCTTTTATACTCATTTTTCATTGATATATACTCAATTTTTACTCTTTTATACTCAATCCATTAGGGAGTTAACACAAAAAAAAACTCAAATGGGGACTGAATGTAGAATTTGACTTGTCATTAGGGATTTAAAGTAAATTTATTGATTATTTAATCCAGAGTTAAAAAAATAAATATAAAGCTACTATTAACGAGAATTCAGACGTTTAGGGCATGATTGTGCATGAATTCACGGTAGAAGATCCGTAGAATATTTATTTATATATATATACCATAACGGGGTAAAATGGAATATTCTCTGAGGCGTCGATCATATATCGCCTAGAAATTCCTATGCGAACTTGCGCAACCTGCGTTTGTTTCTGACGCCCGAGTCACGACATGGGAATGCGCCGTACGTGGACATGCCAAGATCTTAAATCCAGCTTGTATCTAGTTTCAGGTCCGTGCTAGGTTTTCAACAGAAGCGAGCGGCGATCGAGAGGGATCTTCTCCAGAATTGGTTCTGGAGTCCCTCGTGGTTCTTTCTCGTCCTCTTTCTCACTCCGTTGATGCCACTATTGCTTGCTTCCCAATCATTTTGGACGTTCCCACAAGGGTCTCTCTGCTGGTTAAAGGTTCGCCTGTCATATTCGTTTCTTTCTGCGGATTTCACTTCCTTGTTGGACGTCTTCTTGCCCGGTGAATTGGTGAGTAAAGTAGCATGTCTCGTGCTTCCGCGATGTTTGACATTCTTCCTTTTGAGTGTAGGGATTGCCTTTTTTTCCCCTTGGTCGGTCGATTAGGTTGTGGAAGGCCTTTCTTTCGAGTTCCTGGTTTTGATTTGAGTGGTGTTGGATCATCGACAGTAAAATTGACTTGTTTGTCGAACCCCTGAGCGATTCCTTCCGCTTTAAACTGAATCTCGTCAGGTACGACATACGCTTTTAAACTTGTTTTTCGAATTGAGTCGGTGTTTTTTTTTTCTTTTCTGGAGTCATTTATATATGGCCTTTAGATTCTCTTTGTTGGCTAGGTTTTACTGTGAACTAGTCGGTGGGCAGTTCTGTGGCTAAAATTTCACCTTCTGGAATGGAGACTATGGCTGTACTTGCGCCGCGTCGCAGTAAAAGTTGCAGTAAAAGCGAATCACAACTTTGCAGAGACTTTAGAGGTTTTAGCTTCGGCAATTTTGAGTCTCCTGCTCGAAATCTGCCGTCACCCTGCTCTCCAGTTTGCCATTGTTACGGCCAGTATGAGCAGAAATCTCCTACCTTTCACTCAGAACAAGAGGGAAAACAAAGAACTAGGAGGCAAACTATTTCATTGACCATCCCTCCAAAAGTAGCCACCTTCGACGATAGCGTATCCCTTTCTGAGCGGTGGGCAGGCCCTGCCTACTCAAACTCACCTCCCCCAAGTTCTTTGCCAATCCCAAAATTTTCCCTTCGGCAGAAACGCAGTATTTCTCTAGAACTTCAAATTCCAAAAGTTACTGGTACACTTCCCGCTCTTTCAAATCTGCACCGGCCTCTCCTACTAACGATTCACCTTTATCTGCTGGTAATTTGTTTTTCAACACCGTCATTGCTACGGAGAACTTGAGACGAATTCTCCAGTTGGATATTGAAGATCATTAAGGGAGGCTCAGTTCAACCTCTTTGTAGTACATGTAGATAGTTAATCATAGTTGTGTCTACTTCTGAATTTTCTAGTTTTAGATTAAAAGTTTACTAAGCTTCTGTAGGAATAAGTCCTATATCGTATTTTAGGTTCAGTAATATTGAACATGCATGTGAAGGGATTAGTTAGTTTCCTGCAAATATATTACTTCTTTTGTAGCATTTGGGTCGTGGTTCAGTCCCCCTTATAATCTGAGTAAGTGAAAAAAAAGGTTAGGAACTGCAGTCTCCCTTATAATCTGCAATATTCTCTGTGCTTTTACTTGTCTATGCCACTATAATTCCTCCTTTGTTCATATTCTTTTTAGGCCCGTTTGATCTTTAGAGATATCAATAACACAACCTTGTCACTTCCCGTTTTTTCAAAGGAAGAAGTGAGAAGGGTAACGGTGTACTTCTGATCTCTCTCTTTCCTTATCTATCGCCATGCTAGCCCATAGTTTCTTTTCGTTAGTACCATTTTAGATTGTTCTTCTGCAATCAGTTCTGGTAAATTTTGCATCAAATAGTTGTGTCTTCGTCCGGTTTAAGAGGTCTCTGGAGGCTGGTGCACACTTGAAGCTTATTCTCAACCACGTCAAGGTACGCCATCGCTCTCTTCTTCAGTACAAACTCTATTGTTTTTTTTTTGTACCACACATTTCAGACAATCGTGTAGCTTTTTGTTACAGAGCCGAGCCCTATGTTGGTAATACTGGCAGGAAGGCGATTCGTTCGCTCTCAGCGCCCCCGTCAACCTATGTTGGTAATAGATACAGCAGCGTAATTGGCGACACTGATGAACATTTTTGCTGCTGCGGAAGCTGCTAACTTTTGGAATCCAGCTGCGCTTTAAGGAAACCTTTGATTTTAATAAAGGACCATGAAGAACTTGATTTTCCTCTACGCAGACTAGATTCAAGTATCCTTTTTCTAATAATGCTTCAATGTTAGTTTTTCTTTGTAAGAATTATGTTGTCCATGATGTTGCGTGTTTGGCTTATGGAATAAACAAAGAACTGAATGAATATTCCTAAAGATTGGAATAGAAAAAGGAGTATTTAGAAATAACTACGTCTTAGTTTGGTCCGTAAATAATTTTCATTTATATAAAAATTAAGTAAATAGAAAGAATAGCCTGGCCAATGTATACGGCTGATCATGTGAAGCAAACAAAGAACATGAACTGTAGAAGAGAAGTGAATGAATGTCTCAATGAAAATTTTGACCGTCATTCAGGGCATGTTCGATCGTCGATTGGATATTACCAGCGGTTTTTGATCGTCGTTCTGAATTAAATTATATTTTGGGAGGATGGTGAACCCGTCAGGATCGTCGGTAATGGTGAATCCGTTGAAATCGACGGTGAATAATGTTAGATCGCAATTGCGACGATCTCCGACGGGTTTACCGTGCTCCGGGTATAGGATAGTGTCTAATCGAACGTCGGATGTGTCGTTGATTGATGATCAAATTTTTCACCGAGATATTTATTTTCATTGTAAGTATCACTACTCAACCGTAAAAAAGGGCTCTACAGCATCTGTTGCTTATAAGAATTTTGCAAGAGTAAATTCCACGGTAGATAGTCGTTAGTGGGAGTAAATAAAGCACTTCAATTTTTAATTTCACAATTCCATTATTTTTAAATTAGGCCATTCAAAATAATTTTTAATTAGGCCATTCAAAATAGATAATATCTAGAAGGTTTAATTTAGTCGTCCATAAAATGGTTGTCTAAATTTGATTGAAATTTTATCAAAATATTTAAAGGTGGATTTAGGTGGGCCAATTCGTCTGGGCCCATGATCTATATGGGTTGGCCCACATCGGACCTGGTTGATCCGTGGGTCGAAGATTTTTTTTTTCCAAAATTTATTACTCATTAGCGATGAATCTAATAGTTTGTTGGCGATTGATAATCGGGGAAGGAGGGAGATATTTAATTAAAATTTATTATAACACAGGTAGGATGATCTCTTTCCATGTTTTTTCTCATTAATTCCTCCATTAACTTTGAATTTATATTATTACAGTATGTGAGAGTTTACAATTTGTATTATGTTATTATTCAATTCCGATATTATTGATACTAAAGTTAATGAAAATCTGTGTTTGTATTGATGATGCATTTTGTTACATGTTGATAACCTGTGTTTCTATTGGTGACGCATTTTGTTATATATTGATTTGACCGATTTTATTTTGATCATGACTAAATTTAAAATTTATAAATTTTTTAATATATTTTTTATTTTTTTATGAACCTGCGGATTGACCCGTTTAATACGTAATCCGTCTTGAATTATGTTAAGTTGAGAATTTCTCAATCTACTAAGATGATAAGTTGACCGTCCCGTCTCGCCCTATCCCATCAAATGGAACAAGCTGATTGTCTCTCTTATGAAAAAATAATTAATGAAGTTTTTTCATCCTTGAACGACCGTCTCCCTCACGGGTTGATCCATCTAGTTGTTTGCGGGTATTTTTTTTAGGTCAATCGAATTGATGCGCTTCGTGATATTGACGGCCGCGATTAATTCTGGACGCTTCACTACTTTCCCTACGCGCTAAGAATAAACAGGGCATTCTTGGTGGCTCCTCGCGGAGTCATCGGCGTCTCTCTATCCCTCTCGCGCTCCGACTCCTGGATATTCCTTCTTCGTCGTCGCCATTCCTTCTCGACCGCGGACGGATTCCAGACGAAGTACTAGGCTGAGATGTCTCGCTTCCTTTTTCGCTCGATATTTTTCTTCTACTCCGCGCCCGCGCCAAAATTAAGAGGTTATTGTTGTTATTATTTTATGGGTCCACTGTGCTAATTCGGCATTCACATTGAGCTGTTTCTGTTGGCGCTGTTGTTCTTTCTTGATTTCATGATTCTGCATAGATTGAAGTATGTCTACTGAGACCTTTCGATTGACTGGATTGGGAGCCTGTGCAATTTTTGGGAAGGAATGATAATGTTGTTGTTTTCTTTTATTTTAGCTTTTTTTTACTTTATGTGAATGCCCGTTTGATAAATAGCGTGAGAAGGATTGAAATCGCTAATATCTAGAGTACTCATTGTGCACGGAAGGTTCCGTATGTAAATGCACAATTTTTATTGTACTTCATGATGGAATCTAGAACACAGTTGTTTCTTTGTTTGTAGGCAGTTCGTGGTGGCTACAAAAAGTTGGAGACAAGGAGTTAGGAACTCGATATCTGTTTGTTTTCCCTTTTCCCGCTTTTTGGTTCTTCTTTATAAACAATTAATGAAAGGAACAGCTACTTTACCAGAGAATACTTATGCTAATGAAGTTTGCTTGGGAAGGTTATTTAGGAGTTGACTAGGATTTAGAGGAGTTAATTAAGGATGCATCATTGCATGTCTGGTTCTTCTTGCTGAATCAGAGACTTCAAGTGCTATTTTAGGGTCATTGGATTCAATTTGGGATTACTTTGGGGCTGGATAAGCTGTTTGAGGATTGGCTTGCACAGCAGCCTCCACTGTCGATTCTCCACTGACAAGAGGAACAACAGTGACTCCCTCTTTCCGCCTTCATAGTCCTGGTAGCAGCAGTCCATATTCATGTGTCTCAATTCTAGTAACGTGCCTTTTTCCTGCTCAGCAGGAAGTTGTATTGTTTTCCTTCTTCTGGAAGTAGTGAGTTTATGTTCATGATGGTAAAAGCTTGCGCTCCCTTATGTAAGATCTTGTTTCTTACATGGAATTTTTGTTCTGTTAACATTATAACACGTCGTTTCCTTGCTGTCTTTTTTCACCCTCAGCAACTCAGGGAGTGAGGGCTTTTCTATAGCAGCGAGGAAGCTTCTTCTCCGACCTACAACAATATATTTAGCATTGTTTCGATTAATTGTAGTGTGATTCAATCATGTTTCTCTTCTTTTTCCTTTGAATCATGTGAAATTGTAAGAAAGGGTGATGGAAGAGTCGGCAAGAGTTGGTATTGCAAGTTGTCACGAGCAAGATAGACAAACAATCTATACAATTAAGGATGTTAGTTTGGATGATGTTTCACGATCAAGGTTGATTTTGTGGTCTTGATGTTATTTATTGGTTGCCAAGTTAAACGGTTTATGACAATTGACAGTTTCGAGAAGGGTTATGTTGCATCGAGGGCTTAATTGGGTTGCGTGTGTTAGCTGGGCCAAGAAAGGGTGGTTTAGTTGTTGGTTGGTAAGCTGGTGGTGTGAATAAGATGGTGCCATGGTGGTTTGGTATTGCAGATAAGGGCAATACATTTGTTTAGTCTGGTGTTTGTATCTTTGGGGTGGAATTGGGAGGTTAGTTTAGACTAGGAGCAATCTGTGAGGAGATAGGTCATAGTTTGGTGTACTGATTCATTGTTTGTTTGTATTATTTGTATTATTCTTTTGCACTTTGGTTGCTTTTGTTGGAGATGTGCTTCATTCTAGATGGTTTTTGTATATTGTTAATCTATTGCTTATTTACTAATTTACTTGCATGCTAATTCTGTCTTGTTATTCTCTACTATTATACTTACATGCTGATTTGTGTATGGTAATTTAGGTTGATCTACATGCATTTTTATTCTTGTTATTTACCTCATGCAGTTTCTACCATGTGATGCATGTGCATAGACTATTACCGTAGGCTGACATTGGGACATTAGATATAACATATTATCACATTGCATGTCTTTTCTGCGAATGATGATTATATTAAGATAAAGACTTTGGTCTATTAGGATGATTTCTAGACCATTTTAGTAGTTGTCCATTGTGTGATGTGTTAGCCACCTTTGGTAGTCTTACATATATTGCACCGCTCTCTATTTGCAGAATGGGAGAGTCCATGGTGTTAACCACGCATTAATCTTTGTCTGCTTGTCATTAATATTCTCCTCAATTATTTCTTTATGCTGCTTCTACTTTTGAGAATTTTGGGATCATACTATTTAGTTTTGTCTATATAATTAGGTTTTTATATAGTTTCTTGTTTGTGTCTCTTTTAATTTTGTTGTTAGTGGTGTTTGACTTTGTTTATGATCTATTGGGCATTTTTTTTTTTCTCTATGAATTGTTTATAGCTCGAATAGTTTTTCAAAGTGACAATTTTGAAAAAATTCATTGAGTATTCTTGTAAATGATACTTTTGTGGTATAGTTGAGTCCGGTTTAGCAGCTGATGCAGAAACTGGTGCCCTGCCATTGTCAATTCCATGACATGCCAGCGCTATTGGAGATCACTTGGGGTGTGCTAAATGAAGTAATAATAAAATGGATTTGGCTAACAATGCTAATTTTGAATGATAAGTGTAATCGGTAAAGCTGGCAAAGATCTTTGTGACAACCATGAGTGCTCTAGCATTCTGATGTAGCCATCATTTGTCATTTGGTGAGATCTGAAGATTGAATTAGATCCTTTGATGCTTCTGCAGGCAATTGCATCTTACATCTCTGCCAACTGAAGCATTGTCAAAGGAGGGTAGAATAATGTCAGTGGAAATAATAATAATTGTCCCTAGTAATGAACAACTACAATTATCTCATACATGTGTTGTCTCATACATCTGGTGTATTTCATTGATTTTTCTTTTTTGTAATGAAAGCATGTTAACTTGTCGATATATCTAGTTCAAATAAATAGTCATTATTGATATTGACAAGTATTAAATCTAAAATTCAATCCAGCTTATGATCTTAATTTTATTCAATTTTTCTATATCCTAATGTTTTCACTTTCTTTTTTTGGTCTTCAATTTTAAGCAGGAACGTTTCTTATTTTGGTTCCAGGTCTTTGAGAAAATAGTGAAGATAGTTATTTCCTTATGAACAAAAAGCACTTCACGTTTTGTTTGTAGCTCACATGAAGTTTATGGATAGTACCAGTTGAATAAATTCTATTCATTACAGGTAGCAGGTTTTTATCTGTCAAGAAATTGGACACCTATTTTTATTTATATTCAGTTACTGGCTGGAGGCATTTGAGCAGTTCTTGGAGCTCTGGGAAGATTGACTTGACAGACTTGACGTAAGTGGAGAGCATCGAGTTATGCCAGTTATTTTAATTGGTATATTTTCAAAGTAATTTTTTGTTTGTTTTATTCAAATCAAGCTCAGGTCCTTATTCTCCCTCAAGTCTGATTCAACACAAGACTGAAAATAAATACAGAGCCTGGTTCAAATAAAAATGCTATACGAGATAAAGAAGAGAAAAAACTTAACATGATTACTTTTCTTTTGTTGTTTTATCAGATACAATAATTATATTTTTTAACAAAACAATCTTGCAATGATATGCTTCTCTATCTGTGCCGCTTACTATGTTATCAAATTTTCAACTGAAGAACGATTATTGCAAATTCTGTATTTGCCTGCAGACATCCTCATACATGGTACCCTGTTGCTCGTAGAAAGAAGCGGAATATTTTTTTGCATGTTGGACCGACAAACAGTGGGAAAACATATACTGCCCTAGAGAGTTTAGAAAGAAGCTCCTCAGGTACAGTAGTAATTTTTAATATTTAGACTTTTGTTCATAGGGCAACAGCGATAACTAGTTATAACTTCTAACTATTTGAGTATATTTTCATGATTCAACCACATATAAAGAAGTTTAATTTGTTGAAGGTGTATATTGTGGACCTCTAAGATTGTTGGCTTGGGAGATAGCTCAAAGATTAAACAAAGCAAATGTTCCCTGTAACCTGATAACTGGGCAAGAAAAGAACGAAATTGAGGGTGCCCGACACAGCTCTCTTACTGTTGAAATGGCTGACATCACTAGTGATTACGAATGTGCTGTTATAGATGAAATTCAGGTGTGACATTGATCTTATTACTTACTAAATGATTATCAGAATCTATAAAAAAAATGACGTGTTTTCAAATCAAAATTTGTTACACAAGTTTAAAAAATAAATATGATGTCTTACACAAAGTTCAAGAAAGTTTAGTGTTATTAGAGAAGATATAGTGGCATTTAAGGATCCCTTTGCTTTGAAGGTGTTCTAAGAAGAGACTAACAAACTCCTGTTACAATATCAACAAAGTTACCTTCTCCTAGATGCTCATTATGTTAGAATTTATAGTTTAGTCACACTTGGGATATTTAGTCTTTAGATATTTCATTGGGTTAAACTGTTGTTTTAGCAGAAGTGGTTCGTAAAGCTAGAGGGGAGGGGTGAATAGCGACCTGCAGATAAAGTTAATCTATTTCTCTTGCTAAAGATCTAGCAAGGACATACACACATTAACAATATAAAAAACACATAAAGGAAAGAGGCTAGACAAATTACTTGGTTATAACCCTCGGGTTGTTAGTTCAAGAACTATGAAAACTTCACTAAGATCTCCTTCTTCAAATACAAGTCGGAGGCGGAGAAGCCTCTTACTGAAGTTGCGTACAAGACTAACAAAGAACTAAATGAACGTGAACTAAATAAGTGTATTCTCTAACTACAAGCTTCAATCATCTTTTTATAGCCTTCATCGTCGATCTGACCGTTTGCTGATGTGACACTATTCGGACGCCTAGAAGCATTCTAGGCACCGGGACTCGTTGAACTCGATCCATTCCGGCAACGGTCCGCTAATGACTCTAGATGACTTCTCACATTTGGGCGCCCAAAAGTGATCCGGGAGCTTGAAATTGATCCGAGCGCCTGGAGTTTGCTGATGTGGACGCTGTCCTAATCCGTTTTAGCAATGACTCTGCTGATGTGGCCACGACTTTCAGGCGCCTAGATTTGTTCCGAGCGCTTGGATAGATGTCTCTAATGGTCAATTTGCGGAGTTGACCATTTTCTTCTCCAATCTGGGCGATTGGTCGCCCAGAATTGAGTTCACCCAACTAAATTCTATTTTCCACGAACAGTCTTCCTTCTGGTGGATGCATCATGTGTGTCCTTCCCACTCCACCAGAGTACTCTTCCACTGCTTCTTGTCTCTCGGATGCACTAAGCTTGTTGATTTTTTCCTGTGCCATCCTTCGACTGCTTGCGTCTTCTGCCGTATGGGATGCTTGTGTGTTTTCCTAAGTCCTTGTACACTTAGACACACAAGTTAAATCTACAAGGTCTTTGAACTCACATCAAAACTACTATGGCTCAACCACTTGGGGTACTTACATAAACCTCATTTTCCGTTAATGATTTTTGTTAATTCATAAAGTAAACCTCTTGTCAATAGCTTAATCTCTAGGGCTAGGTGGTTTTTCAATCATATTTCTATATGACATCTAAGCACAAATTATGAGCTGAGATTCTGGCTTGTTCCTATATGGTAATTTGTGCCTCAATTTTTGGAGAGCTAATGAGCCTGTGGCTTGCCTTTATAGCAAAACCTTTTGAGATAAGTGGTTAGTCAAATCGTCTTTTAACAGTTTTGGTGCTTCTTTCTTGATGACTTATGCTAACATGCAAGAAGATTTGACTTATTAGCTGAAATGTTTTTCCTGGTATAAAAAAATATTATATCATCTAGTATTTTCTCCTTATTGAATCTTCAACATTATTGGGTTGACAACAAAGTCGTAGTATTAACCAGTCCTGCTGTTTGATTTGATTGGTTGCATTATATGAACATACAGTGATGTTACTCTAAATGTCATATTTGCATTTATATTTGTTCTTATTCTGGTTTGGTAGATGGTGGGATGTAGGACAAGGGGATTTTCATTCACACGAGCACTATTGGGAATTTCTTCTGATGAACTCCATCTCTGTGGAGATCCAGCAACAGTTCCTCTTATAAAAAGAATACTTGAAGTGACCGGCGACGTGATTAAGGTACTTCAGGTTTTTATTATGACAGAACACTAAACTCATAACTAATGACTTTTATTTACATGTATTTTTTAAGATATTTTGAAACTAATTAATGATTTAGACTTTAGTTAGTTCCTACTCATTTCCCTCATTTATGCTTATGACATACAAGACCGGACTCAATGAAATAATCATTCAAGAGAGTAAGTGTAATTTTAATGCATGGCTACTGCTAAAATGGTGCTAGGCATGGACATTTGCCTGAACTGTACCCCTATAAGTGAAGATTTTGTCTTTGGAGTTTGAGAATGGGCACCCTAGTTGCAAATTAATGCTTTCCTGCTGAAGACAAAGGCCTCCCATATAGTTAAACTTTACCTGTTTTCTAGTCTAGAAATGAGAAGAAATGCATCGTTGCTTCAAGGTCATCATTCTACTTGATCACTTGAGTAGAGTAGATATGCTGCTTTTGTTTTCTTCTTCTGGAACCTTAGTAGATGCATGTATATTCAATGTTATAGTTGCTTGTTATTTATCAAATATACTTGGTCACTCAAACTATATATACGTCTCTATTTTCTCATCATATATGCAGTTGGCATTAAAAATTTGGTTTATGATATTCATCGAACTATAATATTTTCTTTACCTGTCATTTTACTCTTCTGTGACGTGCAGTTTTCTCAAAGGTCATTCAACATTTTTTATTAATGTGTCACCTCTTCTACGTATCTGTGCTCAGGTACAACATTATGAGAGATTGTCTCCATTAATTCCTCTCAAAGTCCCTCTTGGATCTTTCTCTAACATCAGAAAAGGTGATTGTGTCATAACTTTTTCACGACGTGAGATATATCGCCTAAAGGTTAGATTTTACTTTATGCATATTTCAAGTTCATAAATTTGAAAAACGAGATTCCATTTATTTTGATTTGTCAACTGCTTTATAATTTTCCTCACATGCAACTTTGATGCTTTCTTTTAATCTATTCTCTACACTTTCATAATATCTTTGAATCACAGAAGTCTAAAGCCATAGTTCTTGGGTAAAATCCAGTGATCCTTACAGCCATTATATTCTATGACGGCAACATCCTGGTTTTGGGCATATATTGTTCAATGCTTAAACTGATACATACAATGTACTGTGATGTCACTTGGTATTCAACCACTGTAGTCGACCCAATGTTAAATGTCCCAAATTTCATGTATTATATGAGAAATAATAATTAATGCAAGATACGAAATAATAATTATTACAGCAAGAAGCCATGTGTTCCAATGATTTAGAGTTGGCTACGTGGATCTAATTCGCTTGTGTCAATCACTATTTCAACTTATTATCAATTATCACACCACATTGCATATCAACATGTAGTTTTCCTTTTTTTTAATCTGAGTTGCAATATGACATTCTTTTATTTTCTACTTTATTACATTTGATGTTTTCACCTCTTTTAACCACTTCTTGACACTTTCTTTTGTTGCTCATCACACTTTTATGGTTCTCGTCAACTATGTCATTTGTAACTCTCAATTATCTCTCTGTAGAGTTTTTGCTTCCCACCTAGTTGTAAAATTTGGAGTTTGATTCATGTAGTTTGCACATTGTTGGATTGACATCTATGAGGGTCATCATATGTTGTAACATATTTTTAGCACAATGAAATATAAAATCAAGCAAAATAACCGATGTGATTGATGGAACCAAGGCCGAGCTTATAACTTTTTATATTGGGTAGTCTACCACCTTGTCTTGGCCAAGGTGGGCACTCCATGAAATATCCCTGGGACGCTTTTGGGGGTAGTGTGGCATAGATAAGGGTACACAAGGTAATCCCTAGTTGAACTGGTACATAAAAAAAAATGATTAACGAAGTTGGGTAACGTCGAACCTCGGGCGACCGACCCAGCCCACGGAAGTTTCCCACCGGCCGCTAGGGTAAATTGGGAAGCGCTCGCGGCGGCGGTTTAGAAGCCTAGCGTCCCAGGTTCGCGCCTCAATTGGAGGAAAAATTCCTACAAAATACACCGTAGCTGGGGATCGAACCGCGGATGCCTGGAATGACAACTAGTCGCCCTTCTGCTGCACCATAGCCCAGGGGCTAGTTGAACTGGTACATAAGCTCCAATACATGGTAGAGTTTCTTAACTATGCAGGGCAATTTCACTTATCAACAAGGGTTATTGGAACTTGTTCTCTAATAGGTCATCTTCTAAATAGTTCGATGCATAAGCATGTTAACATCACAGAGAAAGATGAACTGTTATTGTTTTATTTAGTACTTGTACTTTATTGTAGAGAGATCTACTAGAGGAACACTGTAGCATGCTTATCATTTCCCTTTTCATCTTTGATTCTATGAGAGTCTGATATATATCATACAGCTATCTATATAAGCATTTTATATATTTTATCCTCTATCACATTCTCTCATCTTTCTTCTTTTATGGGTCTGCAGAAGAGAGTTGAGGCCGGAGGGAAACATCTTTGCTCAGTAGTCTATGGTTCATTGCCACCAGAGACTAGAACAAAACAGGTGCACTTTCGTTAGCTCTAATCATCAACCTTATGTAAAAATTGTTCCATGCTGAATTCAATGGTGCATATACTCAAAAGTCAAACCTAATTTTCCAACTTGTTTTGTAATTGTTTTATCAGAAGTTGACTTAACCTTCTCAGTTTTTTTTTTTATAATGTATAACCTTATGAATTTGAAACTGGAAGTGAATTATGCAAATTTTATTAACATGAACCAGAGATCCATATCCCCATGTCTCTGATCATAACTCATAAGGCCAGTTGCAACTCCAGATGAATTACTTAGCTAGCATACTTTTCTGCTCACAGGTGAGCAGATCAGTGGATGACAAGATGGAAATTTGGAACCAGCAACTTGATACGTCAAAAACTGTTTGATAATGGCCTGTATGATATGATTTACTCAACAGAAAAAAGTTTTTTTGTTCTTACAGTGTGTATCTGTAACAAAATTTATACCATAACTTAAGTTTCCCATCCCATGGCAACATTATCACGCAAAGGAAAATTCGAAGTCTTTTAGCATTCAGGAATTACAATCTGTAGAATTAGGTCCCGCAATATTATACATAAAGAATGCATATAAACAACACAAGCACAACAATGCTATATGGAACACAAGTTATAGTAACAAAATTCACAATGCCTCACAACAAGTTCTAAAATTCGCTAGGCGCTAATCGGGCGCCAAGCCAGCCCCTAGCGCCTAGGCGGGGACTAGCGCTGTTAGGCGGATTCCACGATATCAACATAAATTACATAAATCACATTCTATAACTCCAACACAATAACATCAAATTTAAAATGAGTTCAAAATTACACAACTAATAAAATATCATAAATTTATTTTACTTCTTTTTAACTCCTGATTTCTCCAAAATGTGAGTTTCTTTATTCGCTCTGATTTCTCCAACTCTGGTTACACAATACGTGAAGATGAAGTTTGGAGCTAGCTGCTAGGGCAAGCCAACAAATTGATTTTCTTGTTGGGCCAAAGTTTAGGGCTTATAAAATTTAAGCCCAACACAAAAAGGTTACATTTTAGTTTTTTTTTTAAATTGGTCTTTAAATTTAAAAGCCTAAACTAACAAAAATCATGAAAACCTTGCCCTATTTCCGTGGCGCCTAGACGATTCTACAGATTAGTCGACGCCTAGGTTCAGCTAATCCCGCCTAGGCGCCAAGGCCGCCTAAGTTGGCCACTAAAATGTTTTCAGTGCGGCTAGCTCGCGAGCGCTTAGGCGGCTGCCTAAGCCAATTTTTAGAACACTGCCTCACAAATATGAGGACATGACACATTTTAGGTCGTATAGTCAATAAATTATTCATAAAAGATTTCTGCTAGTTTTTTTTTTCATTATATAAATTGGATTTCCCTAAAAAGATTAACTAACTTTACATCAAATAGTTTTTCCCTGAACATCTTAACTAGTTTGATACTTTGATATCTTATATTGATACAAAATGATACAACACAAATTTCCTATATAAAACAGAACTTGCTTTCGTCAAGTAAACCAGAAAATTGTGTGTATTTATGTTTGAAAGTGGAAACGACATCAATTTTCAAGAGTGACAATGTGACATCATAAGCTATAGTAATTTTTGCTTAGTCAGGTGACGATTAATGTTGAAGTCTTGTGCATTTCTAGTATAACTATGGCAGGCATAGGCCACTTTCACTGAAAAGTGTGTTGACATCTTGAATTTTTGGTACTGGTTCTTCCTCTTTATCAGTCAATTGAAATTGTCCTTCCTGTTTATCAGTCAATTGAAATTCTGAATCTCGCAGGCTAAAATGTTTAATGATGAGAGCAATGAGCTTGATGTTCTTGTAGCAAGTGATGCAATTGGGATGGGCCTCAATCTCAACATATCTAGAATAATATTTTCAACGCTCGAAAAGTTTGATGGTGTGTGCACTAGAGATCTCACAGTGTCGGAAATCAAGCAGATTGCAGGTATCATATGGTTTCTAGGTCTCTTGATTTCTATTTCTGAGAGAATGATGTTCAAACTTTTGTCTTGCTAATAGATCAAGATAAGAATTGTGACTCACTAATGATTGAAGGTCTATAATCATTTTGAACTGTAGTTAAGTAGATACTGTGTAGCAGCCATTGGGAACCCTACCATCCATGCTAGGAAAAAGTAATGCGATATATTTTCACCATCCTAATTTTTTCTACAGCTTCTCGTAGATTTAGTAAATGAAAGAAAATAGATTCACTTGAAATGCCTTATATCATTTTATCTAACTAAAGAATCAGCTAGATTCTAATCAAGGGAGTTAGAGGGGCACATACAATCGGAAAGAAAGTTGGTAAGTGGCAAACAAATAAAGGGATTTAACTTTTGAGGAATATATCATTGTTGATTAGGTCCTCAATTTTCTGGAAATCCTTCATCATCTGGATAGTTTGCACACCTACCTTGGAGGTGGTCTTGCTTCTGAGTTGATGGTCTCCAACAAGAGCATATTGTGGCAGCAGCAGCAGGCCATTCTAACTATAATTCTTAAACATTTTATTATCTTGAATCTTGATTATTAGGGAGTAAGTTGACTTGAATGAACTGTTGGTATAAATTCCTTTTATTAACCCCACACTTGGCAATGACAGTTAATGGTCTTATTAATGCTCCTACATAGTAGAAACTGTCTATGTTTGGTCAAGAATTCACAAAGAGATCTACATGAACTTCTAAAAATGGCTAGTCATTGAATATCTTAACTTTGAGGAAGGAAGCACACATTCCAATGTTGCCACTAAAGTTGACTGAATTAAAAAAAAATGGCATGCTAAAAGTATTGTGCATTTGCTTCTTGTCTTGTTAAATATGTGCTTTAAGAATTTTTATTACCGTCTTACTCAAGTTAACTAGAAGATCCAGAAATTGTGTGATATAACAGGCTCCAGCTTGATTAGTTGCATCTGCTGCATTCAGGTGATCCAATATTCCAGCAAGGTTACTTGAATGTATACATTCAATTCCATGTGATCTAAATTTCAAATAGGTCTGGATGTATGAATTTGACAAGTCACTCTTGAAGTTGACCTCCTTACAATATAGATTGAAATTTGCTAGATTGTGTGCTTTCAAATCTCTTCCTAATCGATTGTTCTCTTGGACAAATATGCCAAAAAATATTCAGTTTCCTATTTTTCG
The DNA here is from genome assembly GCA_024364735.1 of Boesenbergia rotunda. Taxonomy (NCBI): domain Eukaryota; kingdom Viridiplantae; phylum Streptophyta; class Magnoliopsida; order Zingiberales; family Zingiberaceae; genus Boesenbergia; species Boesenbergia rotunda. The sequence continues at coordinate 131,159 of JAGFNQ010002756.1, read as the reverse complement.
AGTTATTTGATATTACATTATTGCATCTCCTTTATTTAATTTACCCTCTGCATCTCATTGTATATTGAGGATCTTGTTTTAGGAAGGGCCGGGAGGTATGGATCTAAATTTTCCACCGGTGAAGTAACTTGCATTGATGCAGAAGATCTACCTTTGCTCCATTCCTCACTGGAATCTTCATCTCCTCTTATTGAGGTAATTTATTGGCTATGCTTGTCAAATTAGCCAAATTTATCTGGAGATTCAAGGAGCAATATCAGCTTTTAAGAATAATTGGCTTTTGAACCTAATGTATATGCATGCATAAAATATATTATCACTGTTCCTCCTAATTTCATTTATTTTCACAGAAGCTGATAGTCTAATAATTGTCTTCCTTGTTGAACTAGCTGCAAAATCAGCCATAGTGGAATCACTGTTTTCTTTCATTCTGGTAATGTCGATTCTTTTACGAAGTAGGGGTTGTAAGTCTACATTTCTAGTGTTTCTCTGAAAAATTTAGGACCATAAGGCCATTTATAGTGGGTATTTCTTCTATACTAAGTTGCATCATAAAACTAGACAAAAGGTAGAAAGGTCAGCTGGTTGACTTGGACCATAGGATGAATACAAGAGGCTTCAGGTTGAAATGAATCTGCCTGAAGGTTATCATGGTTTCTTGAAATAGCACTACTTTATAATGTTAATCAGTCTGATAGGTCAGAATGGAAAGAAAACAAAGCTATGTTTTAATCTTGTAGTACGCTTAATCACTTTAACTTGCTTGCAGATCTGCGTGGGTTTCTGAGTGTTCTATTTATTTGCGAGCTAACTAAAAATTTTAACTGTTTAGATTAACTACTATTCTGGGCCAAACTTGAGGAATGCTTCACAGATATGCAAAAGCATACATTCTCGTGTACATGACTAACTCTGTTCTGTTTTTACAAATTTGCATCCATCGACTAGATGTGAATTTGTTTTCAAATTATTCACAAGATAAAAAGATTTATAAACATGTTGATTCCATGTGATCTTTATGCATTCATTATTTCATTTGATTAATTTAAACTTTCTTTCTAAATCATATCTGCAGAAACTATGTTATCATGTAGTATTCTTCATTTCCTGTGGATCTAATTTGTCTTCCTTTCACTAACCTAAAAGGCCAAAGATGTTTGAGGAGAAACCAAAATAGTCTGATGGATGTAAAAATGTCTAGAAAAAAAATACTAGTAACGTATCATCACTGGGTCATTTTGAATGTGATATTATAGTTATGGTTGATTGTCTTAACTATATATTTTCTTTTGTTCTGCAGCGTGCTGGACTGTTTCCAACATTTGATCTTTTGTCTTTATACTCAGTATTGCATTCAAATGCTGGATTGCACGATATATTGGTGGGTAAAGTTCTAGTTTTCTTTAGGATTTTCATCATGTGTTTCTATGAATGGTTTGGAGAAATGTGTTATGATCAAGCTTTTTGTGCCTTTGGCATCATAGGAACGCATCTATATCTTTTTTGTTAGGGAATTGTTATACCATTGTAATGCAAGGTGCAACCAATGATACTTCTGTATACTCAACTATTCATTATAGTAGCAGGTGTGTGCCCTGATCCAGTCAACCAACTGGAATCAAGCTTATATAAGAGCTGCACCCTAAAGGAGGACGTACGGGAAAAGACCAACTGCTTCAGTCTCTTCATAGTCTTCCAAAGCTGCCGAATAGATGAATGACATATTTGTATAATAATGAACTCTTTCCGCTGCTCTCGTGAATGGCTACCCTTAGGGACGATGCACAGATTACTAATAGTGACTTTTGCAGCTTCCAAATTTTCGCCATATCAAAACGTGGTTAACCTGAGCGTGTCAAAACGCAGAGGATGAGACCAATCATGCCCCAATTGTCTCTAGTGGTTCTCAATTAGAATTCCATTCTAGTATATGTGAATCAGGTGCTAGCTTTATTATAATGTGGTCTAAAATTGAGTTATTCTTGAGAGTTGCTAACTTAATTTAATCATGACTTTCAAGATATATAGATTTAGATATCTAGATAGTTTTTGAGGATAATTATCAGCAAACAGGAATAAGCTATCTTAAGGAGCTATACCTAATTGGGTTTGAAGTGTACGCACTTCATAAATATCTGAATTGATTTCATATCTTATATCAACTGCTTGATGCATTCTTTGGATGTAGCACAATAACCACAATATGGATCATGGTATCTTGCCAATCAAATTTTGATCAGTGTAGTTACATGACTTTCTACTTAAATTCACTCAATAAAAATCTTGTTACTCATGGTCTGTTACCATCAAAGTATTTTTTTTTTAAATAAAGAACAAATTATGAAACTAAGGATATCATAATATCTCTGGACGATATTCTAAAGTTTTGTGAAACTTCCATGTCCTTTAAGCTAAAGAAAAAAAATATGTAAGACTGATAAAATATCTATTATGCTTTATGGGTTGGAGTGTTGGACATAAGTACTCTGTAAAAAATATATGATGGAATTTATGGGTTAAGTCGGTGTGAATATTTTAAAAAATGTCTATAGAAGCTATAATCAAACAAGTTGAATCAACTAGAGTGTAGGTATGAGATGAATGTAGATACAAAAAAATTATTATATAATAATATCTTGATCATTTGATATATGAATCAGTTGTTATGGTTACTATGAAAGAAGATTATAGGTGACTTGTTTTTCTACAAAAGTAAATGAAATTTTAGCTTCTGGATCATTTGAAGGATAAAATTCATATAGATGATGATATAGTGGGAGATTGAGTTCAATGATAAGGAGGATCCGTATAGATGACCCACTTAGTGAGATAGAGGTTTGGTTGTTGTTGAATCATCCCAATGCCCTTGCTTTCAGTTTTCAAGATACTATACAGATACCATTTCTCATGGTTTCTAAAATAATAAGATTGATCTCGATACCTAGTATAAACAAATATATAAAAAAATAAAAATAGTATAAGATTAGATACTATGTCTATCATATGTATTATGGTTTTAAATTCTACATTATTTAATGCAGGAGCAATTCTTGGAGAAGGCAAAAATCTCTTCAGATTACTTTATTGCTGATTGTGAAGAAATGCTAGTAAGTAGCCTTTATGAGAGCTTTGCGAAGTCCTTTCATATGGATCATCCATAATTTGAACTGTATGTAGAATTTTAAAGGTGATAGAAAGGAACTGAGCCATGTGCCATTGGCTTAGTATAATTTAATGACAACAAAAATAGTAGTCAGGATCAAATTATATTGTTTCCAATCAATAAGGGAGGTAAACAAATTATGTTGGAACTTGGATGGCTAGAGAGGGGGGGGGGGTGAATATAGCCAGACACTAAGATCAGCCTCTTTGAAATCTTTCTGCACTTAAGTTAGCCGTAGCGGAAGCAATACAAGTATAATAGCAGAAACAGAAATGCAGTAACTGAAACACAAACCACACAGTCACTAAGACGAGGATATACAAGGTTCGGGGATAACTTGCCCCTACTCCTTGGCGTGCCCGTAAGGTGGGCGATCCCTTGATCGTCGGCAGATCAAGCCCCGGTGACCCGGATAAAACAGTGCCTCCTTCTCGGTGGAGAAACCTCTCCACAAGCGTCTCAATAGGATACAAGATAAGCTCACGAGACTAAGGAGGAACCTCTCATAAGACAGTAGCAAGAAAGCTCAAGAGAGAAGCTACACAAGGAGCTCAACAATCAACAGCGAAACCCACAACCACACTTGCTTGTTTTCCTGTTTGTTCTTCTTGTTTCCTCCTCTGCTTCTCATCTTCCTCTTAAGCTCCTGCTTCATCGCCAGGCTCCATCAGCATCCCCTGAGCACAGCCTGAACCCACTGACCTCCCTGAGCACTCAGTCCACTGAAGTCCCTCTCCAGCTGAGCCTCCGTCAGTCGCCAGCCATGCCTCAGTTGCCGTTGAAACCTGAGAAGGAGAAACAAACAAACCTGCTCCAAGGAAAGACTCCCATTGACCCTCCTTGAGTGTTTGAATCCTCCTGTGTCACCTGCACACTTCAACAGAAGCTTAGCAAATCGATATCAAATGAAATCAGCAAGTAGCAGAGAATCGGCAGTGAAAACAGACGCGATCAGAAACTTCTGACAGCGTATTTGAATTAAAGTTCTGCTCCTGATCGGTCCCCAGACCGATCAGAGAGGACCCTGATCGGTCACCAGACCGATCCAGCAGTCTTCTGCACACTCCTGATTGGTCCCCAGACCTATCCAGCAGTCTGCTGCACACTCCAGATCGGTCCCCAGACCAATCAGGCTGTGCCCTGATCGGTCACAGACCGATCAGGCTGCTTCCTGACCGATCAGGAGTCATCCTGATCGGTTATAGTGAGAACCTTGCGACAAATGATCGTTCACCAGAACGATCTGAATAGTATCCCTGATCGGTCACCAGACCGATCAGGATCCAAGCAGTAAGGTTCCCAAAACCCACTGTATGCTTCCTGATCGGTCACCAGACCGATCAGGAGCCAAGCAGTAAGGTTCCCAAAACCCACTGTATGCTCCCTGATCGGTCACCAGACCGATCAGGAGCTAAGCAGTAACCCAACAAAGTCACTGTGTGCTCCCTGATCGGTCACCAGACCGATCAGTCATCGTTGGATCGGTCACCAGACCGATCCATGAAGGAGCACCGTGTCAACTTCCCTGATCGGTTACCAGACCGATCCAGGCAAGGTCAAATCTCCTCTAAGTCACGAGAACAAGCTCCCAGCCCTTCTCTGACTCGTTCTTAGCCCCCCGGACCGAGACTCCGTGCCCAGTTTCACTCACTGGGACTTCAACCTAGCCCTCCAAGCTAGGACCTGGCTTCACTCACCAGGGTTTCGATCACCCGGCTTCACTCACCGGGATTTCAACCTGGCTTTACTCACCGGGATTTCAACCTAGCTTCACTCACTAGGATTTCGGTCACCCGGCTTCACTCACCGCGACCCGGCTTCACTCACCGGGATTTCAACCTAGCTTCACTCACTAGGATTTCCATCACCTGGCTTCACTCACCAGGACCCGGCTTCACTCACTGGGATTTCCAGGACCCGGCTTCACTCACCAGGACCCGCCTTCACTCACCGGGATTTCCATCACCTAGCCCTCCAAGCTAGGACTTTTTCCCACCTAGCCCTCCAAGCTAGGTCTTTTCACACCTAGCCCTCCAAGCTAGGACTTTTCACACCTAGCCCTTCAAGCTAGGACTTTTCCACACCTAACCCTCCAAGTTAGGACTTTTCACATGCCAGCGTGCGATCTCCCGACCCACCTGGACTTAATCCGAATTCAACCAAACTTGAATCAAACTTAAATCGGTGTCAACACCAAAACAACAATCAGGGTCAGACTGCATCAACAATTATATTATATTGTTTTCACATAATTAATATTTGTTGCTACAATTGTTTTACCACAGTTTTGAGACTGGATACCAGAATTGTGAGGTAAACAATTTGTTAGCATATTCAACCACAACAATAACAAGAATTTTTTTCTCAATTTCTATTTTTCCTTTTTCTGTTTCTATAGATCTTTCTGTCTACATTAAGAAAAATGATTTCTATGATTCATTGCTCTTAAGAATGGAACTACTTCAATATGATTCCCTCCATTTTCTTTCATTGGAATGAGTTGAAGTCTTTTCCATTCACTACGAGGAGCAAGGAAGCAGCAAATCGACTTTGTCTCCTATCCATCAAGCCATCAATTACCCTAGATTTTAACTGTTTATTGGAGAAATACAATAGCTACTTAGGTGATGGGTCTTCTCCGTGATTAAATTCTATGTCTGTCTTTAGGTGCGCACCAAGGTCATCCTAATTTTTTTTAGTTTTGAGGTCATATAAATCTAGTTTGAACATTTGAGTCAACTTAAATGCACATCTGAATTCCATTTATGCAAACATTAGTCCGCTGTCCAATCTTATATTATTTTCTGGCACTCAGTTTAAGCAGTTCCACTCAAAGGCATGTAGTTTCAAGTTTACTAAGAGTTTTTTGTCAACTTGCTTGACACTGTGAAACCATTTTTCTGGCCACAGAAAGTTGCAGTTGTTGTCGACCAGTTGCCTCTTGGATTATATGAGAAATATTTATTTTGTATCAGGTATTCTTTTTTGAAATTGTGCCTGTACCGCTCATAATGTTTTACAGATAGTTAATGTCATTCTTAATGATTATACTTCTTTTGCAGTCCAGCTGACATGAATGATGAGATTGCAGCCCAGGGTTTAACACAGGCAATGATACTTCCCCTCTATCTCAATACCGCCTTAATTAGATAACAGAAAATTGACATTTGGAATATTCTTGGAAAAAATAGTTTGCTGTAAATTATGCAAAAAAGGGTGTTGTGCGTCTCAAGGAGATATTTACACCTGGAACACTGCGGGTGCCTAAATCACAAACTGCATTGAAGGAACTTGAATCTGTTCACAAGGTTAGTGCAATTGATATTTTTCTTGGATGCTACCTGACACCTTTTCCCACGGAGGTAAATCTATTGGCTAACTAATTAAGAGCACAATAGCTTTGAATATCTTAATTTGTTTTTGTCATTTCTTCAAGCATAGTGTAATTTGATATTTTGAATGTTGATTTGTTTATTTCACTATAAGTAATAGTTAAATACAGCAGTTATTTCAAAATTCATGAATCGTAAATCCTTTAAGACCAAATGTTTGTTTCTTCTATAAAAGGATATGAAACAGTTTAGTAGACATTGTTAATTGATGTGGTGAGTAGAAAGGGGGTTCTGCAAGGGAGGGCCCCCTGGCAGGAATGTGATGTAAGCGTGTGGAGGAGGAGGCGTCCGTGAGGAAGAGCGATCCCTCTCCCTCAATGCCCCCTCCCTCATCACAAGCCTCCTCCTCAGGTCTAGTTGAAGGAGACTTGAGTCTGATTGATTGGACTCTTGTGATGAGATGGATGTCATATTGGCATGCCTTAAGGATTTATCCATCCTGTACCGAGTGTAGAAACTCTGCGAGAGGGAGTAAAGGGTTTTTGGTTGATCACGTAAGAAATTTCCGATTGAGAATAGTGAGGAAGTTTTCGAGCTTGTCTCGCTAGCGCGGGGCTACGAGTCTCCGATCTGTCATAAGGCTGAGTGTCTTCCGACTGGGGAGTTAGCAAAGGAGACTCTGGACATGCTGTAATGTGAATCGCTTCCGACTAAGGAGTTAGGGAAGAGTCGCTGAGTCTATCGTAAGGCTGTTCGAGCCTATAGTAAGGCTAATCCGAGCCTATTGTAAGGCTAATCTGAGTTTGTCGTAAGGCTGTTCCAAGCCTGTCGTAAGGCAATCCGAGCCTGTCATAGGGCTAGGGCCTTCGAGCCTGTCGTAAGGCAATTTAGGCGGCGACAGACAATAGGCCAACATCTCATTGTGTTCGATCCGCGACTCCCAAGTGTCCGCGAGTCGAAGAGAGGCTTATCGGCATCGTGCTCAAGGGAGGCTTACCGGCATATATATAACATCACGTTCGATCTATGACTCCCAAGTGTTCGCGGAGTCGAGGAGAGACTTATCGACATGGTGCTTAGGGGAGGCTTACCGACATAGATAATATTGTGCTTGATACGAGACTCCCAAGTGTCCGCGGAGTCGGGGAGAGGCTTACCTGCATCGGGCACAGGGGAGGCTTACAGACATAGATAATATCGTGCTCGATCCGCAACTCGCTAGTGTATGCGGAGTTGGGGAGAGGCCTACTAACATTGGGCTCAGGGGAGGCTTACCGACATAGATAACATCCTGCTTGATCCGCGACTTTCAAATGTTTGTGGAGCTAGGGAGTGGCTTACTGGCATCGGGCTCAGGGGAGGCTTACCGACATATATGAGCTTAATCTCGACTATGTTCTAGTTGAGAGAGAATAATAATGGTCGATCTCACGACCTCGAGTACTCGTGGAGTCGGAGAGAGGGAATAACTAGATCCGCGACTATGTCCGAGTCGGTCTAGAATAATAAGCTTGATCTCACGACTCCTGAGTATTCGTGGAGTCGGAGAGAGAATAACTCGATCCGTGACTATGTTCGAGTCGGGAGAGAATAATAAGCTCGATCACTTCTGAGTACCCATGGAGTCGGAGAGAGGATAACTCAGAGCCCCGATTATGTCCGAGTCGGGAGAGTTTGGATTCTGAAAAGGACATTAGCGATATGATATGTGCTTGACTCTTGTATGAAGGAGAGGTTGATATCGCAGCTTGGATCTCAACCTCGACTATGTCTGAGTCAGGGGAGTTTGGGCCATGAAAGGAAATTGACGATATGATATGCGCTCGACCCTTGTACGAAGGGGAGGTTAATATCACAATTTGGATCTCGACTCCGATTATGTCCGAGTTGAGGGAGTTTGAGCTCTGAAAAAGATATTTGTGATACGATATGCGCTCGACTCTTGTACGAAGGGGAGGTTGATATCACAGCCTAGGTCTCTACCCCAACTATGTCTGAGTCGTGGGAGTTTTGACTTGAAAAGGATAATGATGATACAATATGCACTCAACCCTTGTACGAAGGGAGGTTGATATCATAACCTCAATCTCGACCTCGATTATGTCCAAGTCAGGGAAGTTTGTGTAGGTCCTGTGCAGGTTGACTGGGGGTGGGCGGGGTGAATAACCCTGCACTTAAACACTATATCTTTTGCTAATTCTTTGCAAAGATTGTAGTTAGTTTACGCATTTTATAAAAAGCAACAACATAAAAATAGTAAGAGACTAGACAAGAGAAATTTACTTGGTTGCAACCAGGGTGGTTGCTAATCCAAGACAATAGCAGCGCACTAGAAAAATCTCCTTCGTTGTAGGCGGAGAAACATTTTACAATCTTGGAAAGCTCACACAAAGACTAGGAAAATGATTACAAGTTGTTGTTTCTTTCTAGCTCTAGGTGGCTATTTATAGCTTGTAAATTGATGTTACCGTTGTGCTGACGTTCTCCGGTCATCTAGAGTTAGGCTCACCCGAACCCGTCTCCGGCCTTTTCGAACAGGCTTCCTCCCCAGATTATCGTCTCTCGGGCGTCGTGCACGCCCTTCTCGTCCACCGGTATACTCTTCCGCAGTCTGTGTCCCTCGGATGCACCGAGCCCATCGGCTTCCTTCCCATGCCATCCTTCTCGTCTGCTATGTCTTTCGTTCGACTTCCTGCACACTTAGGCACAGGGATCAAACACACCCAGAAGCTAATTTGACTTTGTTGATTACATCAAAACTATCTGGGGTACTTACAATTATACGCTCGACCCTTATACAACCATTTGCTAATGGAGATTGCTGGTCCTATACTAAGAGAAATAATTGGCGGCTTCGATGAAGTACCTTCAAGTAAAGCTACGAGCAAGAGCTACAATTCATATTCAAAATATAGAACTAAATGCGTTCGAACTTGATGCGCAGTTTGAGGTGAATAGCTCGATCCCTTGACTCCCAAGTATTCGAAGTCAGGGAGAGAAGAGTAATATATAATAGCTCGATTCAGCTGAGTGAATAATTTGATCCCTCGACTCCCGAATACCCGCAGAATCGAGGAGAGAGAATAATATGCTTGATCCGTCTGAAAAATGACTCGTTCTCGTTGAAGGAGAGAATAGCTTGATCTCTCGACTCCCAAATGTCCGCGGAGTCAAGGAGGGAATATGATAAGTTTGATCCCATTGAGGGAGAGAATAACTCAATCGTGCGACTTCGAATGGACTTGGAGTCAAGGAGAGAATAATCCGTTCGATCTCGCTGAGGGAGAGAATAACTTGATTCCCTTGAGGGAGAGAATATAATAGGCTCGATCCCCATGACTCCTGAACGTCTGCGGGAGTCCGGAAAAGAATATAAAATATTCGATCTTGCACTCCCGAATGCCCACTGAGTCGGAGCCTCCGTTACAGATCTTGCTGCTGCCACTGCATCAACGACAGATCCTGTAGTTGCTGCGGCCTTTGCCGTAGATTTGGCCTCCGAGCCCTTTAGCTTCTGGGCCCTCGCTGGCGCCGCTCCGTGGCCCATGAGATTGCCCCCGTTTTTACTTGGATGTGCTGCCATCCCTCAGGAGGCTTGGGGGACACCTCCTCGATCACGTCGCCTTCGTCGAGGGCCTCGTCGTTGTCTCCGTTCCCTCCTCTTGTCGACCTCCTACCTCGTCGCCTCTGTCGTGCTCGGCCTCTCGGAGCCATTCGGCCTTCGAGCCCTCGCTGGAATGTGCTCCGTCGCGCTCTGCCTCTCGGAGCCCTCTGACCTCTGAGCCCTCATTGCCACACTGTTCCCCGCCGATCTGGCTCTCCATTCAGCACACTCGTTCGTCTTATAAAAGACGTTCGCTCTCGCGGACAGAGGTACACATACATCTTTACATACAATTACATAGATTGACTTGAGCGTCGGAGTGGACAAGCCAGGGCATCCCCGATCTCCATTCTAACCCCCTCTTTTGCTCATTTACTCCTCACAAATTCTCCAGGCGATTCGGCTCTTCCGGCAACGAGGACATCTCACCCTCTTTTTCGGAGACTTCGTGACTTGGTCAATATCGAAGACAGCTCACCCCCACCTTCCTCTTGGTTATAGTGACTTTGTCAATATTAGCGACACCTCACCGGTGGCTCTTCCATCAGGCGATTTCAGAGCAGGATCGTTAATATATAGAAATATAGATTATCCCTTTTAATTGCAGAAGTGTTCTGGAAGGACATTATAGTGGAGATTTCACATGCTAGTAGTGGTAAATAAAAAGATATGCCCCAAATTAAGTTATTCATTTCACATGCTTAGCTTGGACAAGCCCAATACAATATGCACTAACATGAAAGTATAGATTTGGCCTTTCCTAACCTTTAGTTTTGGAATAAGTGGATAGCCAACCAAATAAACATATATTAAACAGTATCTGCATTGCCGTTCAGCAGAATCATATTCTTTGATATAAAATAAATACTCCATTGTAATGCTAGGTGCTGGAACTATATGTTTGGTTGAGTTTTCGAATTGAAGATTCATTTCCAGACCGGGAATTGGCTTCCTCTCAGAAGGCTATTTGTAGTTTGTAAGTGTTGTTCAAGCATTGAAGTTTGATGAAAGTCTCTTTGTGGTTGTGATAGAGTTTTCTGTGTTTGATACTTTAAGGTTAATTGAAGAATTTCTGGAGAGACTTGGATTTCATAGGATGCGAAGAGGAAAGTTTCCAAGGGGATCACTTTCTCTGCAAAAAGATGCTCAGTCGGCCATACTGTAAGATGATTGTTCGTGTCTTTGTGAAGAATTATGCATTCTCATTCAGTTTACATTGTTCTTTATGCTCTTGTTGCTTATATCTGTACATGTTTTACCATGTAGCCATAGGTATTGTTTGCATATTCCAGATTTTTATACTAATTTCCATCTCATCATCTTTTATATTTCAAATGGTTTCTGACACATAGTAAGTCTCTTTTAGGCATTGCATTCTTTAATATTTTAAGGCAAGCCTCATGGACATAGGTTGCTATATAGCCTGGCACAAGGACTGAAGTCATGACAACAATGTTTCTAAATGTATGGTTAAAGATTGCATATATTTTCCCTTCATAAGATCAGACAGGAACCTAGTGGATAAAGAGAACTAATGGAGGTTTCTCCATGCTTGAGTGGAGTATGAAAGCGTCAGTTCCTTTCAAGCCTTAGGCTGCATGTATGCATATGCTCAATACCTTTTCAATTTATATGAGAGTCTCTTGTTTAATCTTTGACTTGGGAAACATTCATTTTCTATTGCTTTAGCAAGATCTTCGAGTCATTCCTACTTCCACCAAACTGTACATTATTAATTTACCAAGAGAACTATGTTAAGAATTTTTTGACATGTTATAAACTACTTGAGAATATATACGTGAGAACAAGTTCCCATGTTCAGTTGTAATGACCATGTATCTTTATATTTCAAGCTGTTATTACAATGTTTTAACAGGCACAAGTACTTTCCACGACTAGAGGCAGAATCTCAGTTGGAATCAGTTAAAGATTGAAACTCTCTCATTGCCTCATGTTGGCTCCTGTAGCTCTAACCACAGTCAGAAAATCATTTTGCTTGAGCTTCAGCAAGAATGAGCCTGATCAAGTTCTAGATGCATTCAAATCATGTCGCTACAGACCAATTTTTACCCTCCAACTAGCAAATTGACCCCTCTATGCCGTGTAGCAAGGAGATCATCCAACAAAGTTCTGAATGCAATTAGGTAATTGTCTTCTACATATTTCTTCTCGTGTTGAATAACTTATTTCCCCGTTTGGAAAATGGTTATTGACCTGTTTGTTGCCTCCAGGTTACAGAAGGGTTACAAGAGAACAACCAGGCGCTAAAATGTGATTTGCCAATTGGATAGGGAGTTTCAAAATCTCCATTATTGTGCAGTACAAAGTCATCAATGTTTTAAGGAGAAACCCATTTTTTCCCTGCATATTTGACTATTGATTCATCCGTAAATTCTACCTCTGGTCGTATAAATGAAGTTTTGCCAAGTTCCACTGGTGAATCTTGATGTGTTAGAACGGTCATTACTGTTTGGTAGAAGAAGCCATTAAGGGAGTAACAGATAAGCAACTTCACAAAACTGAAAGCTATTTCCTTTGGTACTTGAATGGTTAGACATAAACGGAGGCATGACAGATGAATATGAAATCTCATCTAGAGAAAAATTGTCATTTAATAAAAATTACTAACTGGGAGTTTAACTCTTGGTTACTAAGATTTCTAGGAATCAGTCATTGTTTTGAGAGTTAATAATGGGCATGGAGTATTACGACATGTATAGGGGAGCAAAATCAAGGATCAAAGTTAATTACCCGAGAGAGGAGAGAGAAAGAAAAATATAATTATAGATGAAATAAAACTGACTGTTCTAATTCGGATAGTGATTATCCTATTTGGTAGCATAAACCTTTTAATGATTTCTTAATGTGCAAAATGGTTTAATTGATTAATTAATTAATAGATTTATTAATTAATTAAATGACTAATTAATATTATTTTCTTCTTTGCAGCCGCACGCACGCGCAGCAATCATTTCATCAATTAATCTTTTCATTAATCAAATAATCAGTCAATTGATCTTTTATTTATTTAATTAATTAATTCTCAATGGTTAATTAAAATAATTGATTTTTTTTTCATTCTTTCATCAAATTTAAAAAATTAATTCCAATTTCTTAATTAACTTTTTCATCGCTTAATGATTCCACATTCATAGTCATTTTTATGAACTCACCGAAAAGAATGTAAATATAATTTAAAAGACGATGCAAAGAGAAGAAGAAAGAGATAAGAGAAAGACGAGAATAAATGATGATTATATAGTTGTATTTGTTAAAATTTAGGATTTACAAAGAAAAGGAGATATAAATAGATAAGTAATAATAAATTAAAAGACTAATTCTATTCTAGACTAACATCTCCCCTTAAACTCACGATACTTTAACAAAAAAAATCGAGCGTTTATTAACCAGAAATTGAAAATTGCAGTGGAATGCGCCTTGATGAGCAAGTCTGTAATTTGCATGGAAGATGAGATAAATGACAAAGTGATGATGCCACTCTGATAGTGATGGCAAGTGAAATGACAATCAATTTTGATATGCTTAATGTGTTCATGAAAAATAAAATTGTGAGAAATTTGAATAGCACTAGAATTATCACAATGCATAGGGCTAGAGTTCGAGAGAAAAATACCCATATTAGCAAGTAACCAATGCAACTAAACAATTTCAGTAGTAGTAGAGGTTATAACTCAATAGTCTGCTCTGGAAGATGAATGAGAGACAATATTTGGCTTTTTACTCTTACAAGATATAAGAGAATATCTTAAGAAAACACGAAATCCTGTGGTAGACTTACGATCTATAGAATCACCATCTCAATCTGCGTCTGAATAGATTCACAACTCTAAGATAGAAGTGAAAGGATAAAGAAGACTATAAAACTGAATACCTCAAAGATATCGAAGGATGCGAAGCATAACTCCCCATTCTATTGAAGTGAGAGAAACACAAACTGACTGACAATGTATACAGCATAAGCAATGCCAGGTCTAGTGATGGTAAAATATACTAGACTACCAAGTAGAGTGCAATATAAAGGAGGATTTGGCAAGGGAACACCATCAGTAAAAGAGTATTGAGCATTAATTTCAAGCGGAGTATCAACAGTGCGAGTGTTAGATAGATGAGCTTGCTCCAGAATGTCACCGATATATTTGGATTGTGAGAGAAGATAGCCACAAGGAGAATAAGCTACTTTAAGTCCCAAATAACAAGAGGACCCAAATCTTTCATTTCAAACTCATGAGTTAAATGCAGTTTCAATTCTTTTATTCGACTTATATCATTTCCTATAATAATTATGTCATCAACATAAAGAGAGAGCAACATGCGACCTGACAAAGTACAACAAACAAAAAAGCATAGTCATGCTGGCTAAGAAGAAAGCCAAGAGATTCAATAACAATAGAGAATTTATCAAACCAAGCTCGAGGAGGTTGTTTAAGACCATAAAGAGTCTTTTTTAGTCTGCAAACTTCATCAGGATTGTGAGTGACACCTGGTGGAGGTATTATATAAACTTCTTCTTGAAGATCTCCATTTAAAAAGTATTTTTAACATCTATATGAAAAACAGATCACTGACAAACTGATGCAACTGCAATGAGAATTCGGATAGTAACAAGCTTGGAAACTAGAGCAAATGTTTCCTCATAATCTATGTCATATTGTCGGAAAAATTTTTAGCAATCAAATGAGCTTTATATCGCTCAACTGGCCCATTAGATTTAGTATTAATCTTATACACCCATCGAGAACCAATTGCACACTTCCCCGTCATAGCTTGCTGCCAAAGAGGATCAAGAGCAACCTCTTTATAAGAGGAGGGCTCAAACAATTGGTGAATAGAAGCCAAAAAAGAAGAAAAAAAACTAGAATAAGTAAAATACACAAAATTAAGGAATTGAGTAGACATACAAGATCGTTGAGGGTAACAGGAGGAGGATCCGCTATCACTGGAGCATTTTGGGAAGCAGTAGGACCAAAGGGAATATTAGAGAGTTGATGATCAGAATCTGTATGAATACCAATCTTGCAAGTAGCATTATTAGAAGAAGATGTGTTAGGGTGGTCTAATTGTGGGGAGACATGAGACGACATATCATTGGAGTCAGTGCAAAAATGATCAATACGAGTGAGATCAGGTTTTTGAAGATTAAGAGTGTTAGAGGAAATAGAATAGAATGGAATGTGTTCAAGAAAAATAACATGACATGAGACATAAAGTTTTTGACTAACTGGATCATAACATCTATATCTTTTTTGACCCTCGCCCTAGCCAAGAAAAATACAAAGAGAAGACTGAGAACTAAGTTTACTACGTTCAACATGAGGACGGGCGACAAAATATGTGGATACAAAAACTCTTAAAATAGAATAATCAGGAACATAACTATAGAGTTTTTCAAAAGGAGACAAACCAGATATAATAGAAGATGAAATTCTATTGATAGAATGGACTGTAATAAGAATAACTTCCCCCCAGAAATCACTAGGATCATATGCAGATAACAAGATAGAACGTGCAGTTTCAACAATATGTCCATGTTTTTTTTAGTAACACTATTTTATTTAGGAGTATCAATACAAGAACTTTGATGAACTGTACCATCTGAGGCAAGTAGTTCAGAAAATAGATTAGATGCATATTCACCACCCAAATTAGATCGAAAATATTTAATAACAGCATTATGTTGAGTTTTTACCATGTCACGAAACATATGATAGATGTTAGATCGATGTCGCTTGCTAGAGAGGGGCGGTGAATAACAACTTTTCGTTTTCTTCTCTACCTACATTGTTAGTGCGCAAGCGGAAATACAATAAAAACTAAACTAAAACAAACAAACAACGCTAACAAACCTATTTACGTGGTTCGGAGATGAAGATTCCTACTCCACGACAGTCCGTGAGGTGGACGATCCCTTGATCCTTCGGCGGATCACTCCCCGGATGCCCTTCGGCTAGCTCGTATAGCTCCTTGTGGGTGGAGAAACCTCACCACAACCTTGAACACACTATCTGAGCACTAAGACTACTAATGAGCTCTAATCAAGCTCATTTCGTCAAGAGCTCCCAGCCCAAACCAAGTTCTCTTTAAATAGAACTCAAGCTGGAACCCTCGCCACCAGTCGACTGCTCCCAGGGCAGTCAACTGGTCCCAGCCAAACAGCAAACCAACGGCTAGCTGTAACGGCTTGTTTTCGACTTTACCAGTCGACTGCTCCCAGGGCAGTCGACTGGTCCAGGGTCGAAAACTCTCTGTGAGTTTCTGTGACCTTTATCAGTCGACAGCCTTAGGGCAGTCGACTGGTCCACTTACACACCTAAGTTTCACTTCCCGAGTAACTTCTCTCAACACTCGAACCCTAAGATTTCCCGAGTATAATCACTCAGCACTTGTACCCTCACGACTCAGCTGACTCCTCACCAGCAGCCTCGACTATTGCCTTCGCGCCCTCTTCATCTTTGGCTCCCGTCCCTCGGATGCACACAAGCCTCCAGCTTGCCTCCATGTCATCCTTCACGCATGCCTCGAAGTCTGCGCCCCTCGGCTCATCGTCCCTGCTATCCATAGTCCCTCAGGTCCACACACAAGCCTCCAGCTTGTCTTAATGCCACCCTTCACCGTACCGAGACCGTCCAGCTAAGTCAATATGTGTAACCTGCACATCCTGCACACTCCAATACACATATTAGATACAAGGGTAAACCTAACTTAAACCCTTTGCCCAAACATCAAAACACATGGTCACTCCGGACCATAGATTGCCTCAACAATAGATACCAAGGAAATCAGAATGATGTTTCATAAGATAGACCCAAGTGTAACAAGTACAATCATCAATAAAGGAAATATAGTAACAGGATTCACCAGGTGTATGAATCGAAGATGGGACATCAGAATGAACCAACTCAAATGGTACGAGAGAAACAGAGATACTTTTATAGAAAGGTAAGGTAGAGAATTTTGCCAATTTGCAACTACAATAATATGAAATATCATAAGTTTGTAATTCTCTTAAATTTCTTTTAGATGCTAAGTATTTCAAATGAGAATAAGAAACATGTCCAAGATGAGAATGCCACAAATAAAAATTAGAAAAAGAAGAGTTTAACCGAAAAGATGACAAATCAACACTAACAGCTGCAACATCTGGAAGATTCAATTGTTCTAATACATATAGTCCCCTTGTCTACGGTCTATCCCAATCTTCTTTTGGGATCCTAGATCGTGCACATAATAAGAAGATAAAGTAAAAGAAACTGAGAAACCAGAATCACATAATTAACCGACTGAGATAAGATTCAAAGTAAGATTAGGAATATGACAAAATATCAGACAAAGATAAATTAGAAGTAGAAATAGAGCCAACACCAACTAATGATATGGGAGAACCATCTGTGGTCATGACCGACATAGAAGGAGAAGAATTTATAGATACAAAAGAATTGATATTAGGCGACATATAATGCGAATCTCTAGAATCAAGGATCCAAATAGTGGAAGGTATACTTGAGGTACTATTAGAGGGGAAACTTTTGTGAGAAGAAGTAGACATGACACACGAATGAGATGCAAGGAACTTTTGAAACTGTTCAACAAGAACTGTAATTGTGACATTGGATGATTGAGTCACTCCAGTGTCTGTAGGAGTAACTACTGCTGCCATGTTGGATGTTCCAAATTTAAGGAATCATTGTTGTGATTGACTATTGGATTTCCAAGGAGAAGGCAGAATCAATAGTTATATTTTTTAGTCGTCAGGTGGATTTAAAGAACTCAAAATCAGATCTCCATCGTCTAAAATGTAGCCCTAGGTGCGAGGAACATTCCCTCAAAGTTTCAAGGCGATTAATGGTTAAAACTCAAGAAAATATCATTTTTCTATAGATGCAATGAGTCAATTTTTTTTAACAAACCAACAACGATATAGAAATCGTTGAAGAAGCCTCACAATGATCGACCTTCAGACATCTTCAAATCATAAATCTTGATGATAACGTTGAAATCCTTCCAAATTTAAACTTTTCGGCATGACAAGACCTTGCTCTGATATCATGAAAATAATACAAATATAATCTGAAAGACGATGCAAAGAGAAAGAGAAAGAGACAAGAGAAAGAAAAGAACAAACGATGTCTATATAATTGTATTCATTAAAACTTAGGGTTTACAAAGAAAAGAAGATATAAATATATAAGTAATAATAATTAAAAGACTAATTCGACCCTAGACTAATTCTATCTTTACATAAATAATTTATTTTATCATATACTAACACATACCTCACATAAGAGCTAATATTTTATTTAGTCACCTCGAGGCAAGATGTCATGATTAGATCCTTGATAACTAACATTTTATGTCATTATATTTGCTCATTTAATTATCATTTTTTATCCTCTCATATGTTTAAATCATGTTTATATCATATTTTACGATTATGATCTATTTTTGGAGCTCATTATAATTTCCTCTAAATTTTGGCATTATTTCATGATTTTTGTAGGGAATTAAAGATGAACCTTGTACCAAGGCTTGGATCAAGGAAACATAAAGAGCCAATGATTAGGAGCGAGTTGGAGCAAATTTGACTTGATTTAGAATTCAAACGAAGAAGACCAAGCTATATTAATGTGGACCGTTGATCTAGATCTGGTGAGATCTTATTCCTTCACTCAGATCAAGCCATCCAACCCTCCATTTAGATCTGAGATAAATCTGGCCATTGATCGAGATCAAGGGGTTCATCCAATTCAATTTAGATTCAAAGAGAAAGAAGAGCACAAACTTTAAGCCCAAAGCCCAATTTCAAGCCTTTTCTTCCTTAGGCTTTAAAGGATCTAAATCATTTATCTTCCCTCAACCAATCTGATGGCCAAGATCATCACTTAAATCAAATGGCCAGGATTAGCTCTCAATCAAACAGACGGCTGGGATTGATCCCTATTTCCTCTTCTCCTCTTCTAATCCACGCAAACGGGGGGAGGGGACGCCTACGGGGGAGGAACAGCCGCAACCTCTCTTCCACTTCCATCTCGCCACCGCCGGCCGGAGCTTCCTCTACCTCGCTGCCGCCGGCCAGCCGGTGCTCTTCCCTCTCTCAACTTCTCCTTCTTCACTTCTCCTTCTCCCTCACATCTCCCGGTTGGGAGCCCAGGCTCCACCAACGCACCATCTGCTTCCTCAAGCCTTGGACGCAAGCACCTCTTCACAGCAGCCGACCGGAGCTTCCTCTATCATCGGAGCAACTCCATTTTCCGGCAGCTCCTTCAATTTGCCATCCGCATCTTAGCAGCCGCATGAGAAGCTCTAGCCATCCTTGCAACTTAATTTTTGCTTGTTATTTGTTTCCTAGAGTTGGATGTTTGTGTTAATTGATGAATGCTTGTATTGAGCTTGATTCCCCATGTTTGGATTGCATGTACATGGCTTAGATTCGTTCATGTATACCATGTGTTTGATGAATTGCCTCTTCCATTAGGTAGATTCTAGTTTTGCATTAACTTTAGTTTAGATCCTTGCAATGTTTTGTTAGTTTGATTGCTTTATATTCTCTTATGGTTATGTCTTTCGGTTTTATGCAATTAGGTTAGATTAGGTTAAGTTTCATTAATGCTCTATTTCTTTAATTGCTTCATTTATGTTACCTTTCGTTTCCTTGTCAAGTGTAGTTAGGTTAAATTAGATTTTCTTTACTTGCATTGTCTTTCATTAATTAGGATTAGATTTCATACTTGCTTCGCTGCTTCGTTTCGTAGTCTTAGCTTTCAAATCCAAAACCCCAGTTTAACATCCAAAATCCAAAAGCAATAACTTGGAATCCTAGGATTATTAACCTATCATTACATTCCTTGAGAGAGACGACTCGAGTTACTCTATACTACATTAGTTTAGAGGAGTTCGACATTTTAATTGTATTTGATACTCGTGGTACGACACGCGTGGTTATCAATCCTCCAGTGATAAGTTAATGATCTAGAGCTCAAAACTTAGCTACGGTATATTATCAAAAATTTTTCCTTTTAATGGTTAACGGATCGATCTGAGAATGTTGGTTGTTAGATGTAAACTTGTTAGATGTAAACTTCTCTGATTTACTTTGCTGATTGATGAAAAATTTTTAGGAGACCAAGTGGAGAGCCATTGTGCTACTAGGGTAAAATGTTTTATCCGTCATTATTTTATAATCAAACTAGTGATAATGAAACTAGTGGTACTCAATCACTTCAGATTAGCGATAATATTTTATTTAATCATAATAAATTATTCTTTCATTATTTATATAATCTAATGCATTAATATTTTTTTATTCACTTAAAAAATTGATTTAGATATTTTATTTATGAAATATCCGTTATATCTCGCTATTCAAAATCTAAAATTTCAATATAAACACCCTCCCCTTTTCTAAATTATGGAGCGTATCTTGATTAAATGCAAAACCATGGTATTGACTTGGTTTATATTTGGTAATATATATCCTTTTTCTGTGTTCTTTAATTGGAAATTACTTATAAGAAACGTCCTCCATGTGGTTTTGATCAAATATCATGTACGCACACTCTAGAAAAAGAAACCTAAGATGCACTCAAATAGGGGACTAGATTGGTTGGAGACGGATCCCGGAGCTATTTCAATGTTCAAGTTAGGATTTGTTTAAGATGATATGTTAAAGAATGAAGATGGAGAAGAAAGATAGAATCTAGTGGAGATGAAGAGAATTCGGAATCCTTTGTTAAAAAAGATAGATCTGCTACCTTAATGATCCCCTAAAGTCTTCCCCACGAATATGGAGAGAGGTTAATTCAAGTACACAGACATTAGGCGTATGGTGGGGTAGAGCATGCAGGTCATCAATTCCTGGGAATTGACCCAGGACTGTTGCGCCAGAGATGCCATGTGGGACACCGACTATGCTACACTCTGGGGGCAATTCGAAATCCTTTGTTATTATATATCATCGTGTGTGTCTATATATATAGTTGTCAGGAGAGTATACTGACGTCGATAGAAATATCATCATTGTTGGAGTCAATAAAGGGTCAAGATCTAACAACCATTGGTTGCTCATCTACTCATCCAACGCCACGTATTAGTAAGGGGCATCTAGGAGACCAAGTCTGATAACCTTGGTTATTATGTTTACTTCATATTTCTGCCAGCTGAATAAATATAATAATACCCTGGAATAGTAGGTTCTAATATATAACACATTAATTAATTGAATTGATTGTGAGAGGTTGTCGAGAATACTACTCTTAAATATTCCTAGTTAAGAATTAATAAACAAGGGCAATATTAATAAGTTGAGGCTAGCATGTAGATTAATTGATGACTTAATCTCACAAGTCATGGATATGAGAAATCAAGTTGATACAAAGGTATATATTATGAGATTAAGTCATGAATATGAGATGTCAAGTTGACACAAGGGTATATATATTATATGTACTGAATTGACCCGCCATGAGAAAGTTTCATGGATTGTTATATGAGTATCATAAACTTTCTCATAGTGACTATTTGTACGAATAGTCCTTAGCCCTGAAGTCACTACGATTTCCGACATAAGGAGTTGTGTACTTTGGTATCAGTAAACGCCGCCCGTAATAGGGTGAACTATAAAATCGATCACTTGATATGCAACAAATTATACTGAGGGATGTAGATGGGATTTATCCATTCCATATGACAGTAGTGATATCTGTGAACCCCTTGATCAAGTAGGACTACTAAAATACATGGTTATGTTCAAATGAATCAATATGAGATATTGAACTTATTTGGTTAAGTGAGTTTACTTGGGTATCAAGAACACAAAGATTGATAAGAAGATGACATAGTCTATGCCTCATTGATCAATCTAGATATCGACTATAGAAGGACCAAGGCATACAAGATAATAGACACGGAAAGGTTAGGTCGGATCTTGACATTCTCATCACTTTGGTAGTAACGATGCATTGCTAGATGTCACTCATTGCTTATGTATCTAAAGTGGTTTAGATACATTGTCAACGTTAAGAGAGCATATTGGGTCACACACAAAGAACATGTTGTTTCAGAGATGCATTTATTTTAGTTTGACTAAAATGTGATGAGGTCTAATCTGAAATTAAATTAATTGAGTTAGACTCACATGAATCCAATTGGACTATGAGATTGAGTCTAATCTGAATTAGACTCAACTATGAAAGAAGATTAATATCCATTAATAGAGATTAATAGAGTATTAATGAAAGGGGTGTGGGAACTCAAGACTGATCCAGAAGGTGGGTTAGTCCTTGAGTCTGAGCCTGAGACTAAGAGAGAGCGCGGAGACTTGAGACTGAGCTTGAAGGTGAATAGGGTGAGGTGATCTGAGACTGAGAGGATGCCATAATCCGATGTTGCGATTGAGACTGAGAGGGTTTTGGGAAATCGAGACCAATCCAAAAGGTGGGTCGATCGTTGAGACTTAGACTGAGCCTGATAGAGGATATGGAGACCCGAGAATGCGTTACAAGTGATGTCAAGCTTTGTACTGAGACAGAGACCTTGGTAGTTGATTTGACCTTATTAGCCTTGCTCCTTCAATGCCAATTAGTGTATTGAACTTACTAGGCCCAACTTGACCTTCCTCCTAAGAGGGCTTTGACCCTCCATTAATAATCTATTTTACTTTTAATTTTGATGAACAATTTAATATGACTTTCTATTTTAAGAGACATGTGGGACTATAAAGCTCCGCTTAGGGTCTTAAATGAATCAAATGTTCATGAATAAATTTAGTGTTCAGCTTGATAAAAGCTTGTTTATATCAGTTTAATATACACAAAATCAATTAAATAAATAAGTATGAACTACTCATTAAACTAAACAAACAAAAAAATAATTAATGAGATTTTTCTAACCTTGGGCGATTAAACTAAACAAACAAGCTTAAACATATAGATGTTCGGCTCGTTAATGTTCGTGAACAATATTTGTGGACATGTTCGTGAACAATGTTTATTAATAAAACTTTTATTAATTAATATGCTAAATAAATAAAATAAATAAATAAGTTTGAATTATCAAGTTAGTTCAATAATTAATCAAGCAAACAAAGGTTTCAAACAAGCTTGAATTGAGAGTTCAATAATATCTAAATTAACCAAGCTTGAATCAAACTCAAGCCAAACTTGAATAAAGAGCTCGATAACATATAAACGTTTACTCCCTCTAGACACCTGTGGGGCAGGGACCGGGGGGCCGCTGACGTGACGGATCCACCTTTTGAATCGATAACATATAAACGAACCAAGTTCAAGCCAAACTTCAAACAAGCTCAAGCTCATAAAAAATAAATCAAGTCAAGCTTGAATAATCATTTTAAAGGCTTGCTTTATTTTAGACTCGGTTCGACTTAGCTCGGTTACCTTATCAAATAAATTTGAATATCTCAAAACTCAGTTGGACTTGGTTCGGTTAGACTCGGCTTGTTTACAGCCCTAGCTCCACTGCATCACATACTAAATTAAAATCTGATTAATTGCTATCGATAACTCACGCTTCATTTATCAAATAAATTATAATTATAGCGAGGGTTTTTTTTTAAACTTTGTTATGAATAATGTACAGACGAAGCCTGCATGCTTGCAACACGACAACAGGCAGCAATCAACATAATTTAATGTGACTTCTGTTGGAGGAAATATTTCTTTTCGGATAGTAATTTCAACTTAATTGTTAAGTAATCTGAGCTGTCTTTTATGTAAACTGTAGTCTCCTGAGCTAAATTCTCGAGCTCCCGAGTTCCCGATCAGATCTCCCGAGCTCCCGACCAAATCTCCCGATCTCCCGAGCTCCCGACCTGGTCGGGACCTCCCTTTCTATTCACTAAAAACTCTCAATGTGGAACTAAAGTTTCACTTATCAAGGAGCTTTTTTCCTCCACATCTGCTTTTCCATTCACATGATATCCAACAACTTCTTAATCAATTCTTTTAGGTGGACATGTATTTCAATAGTATGTTTCTAAAACAACAAATAAAATAAAGCCATAATGAAGGCTGGAAAGCCTTGCAAATACTAACTGTTTAATGGGCCATGCCTGCCTTAATTGATTGTAGAAATAAATATTTTCAACTTGAATGATTCAAGACCAATAATAGTAACTTTAGAATGCTTTCTATTCATGATTTGACTTGATTTTTATTTTATTATATATGTTTATTTCATCTCATATTTTATACATATAATTTTATCGTATATGAAGACAATAATAGATAAATAAATTTGTGCATATCTCCTATTGCACAGGAATCACAGTGTGACAGATGATTCTTGATTTTCATAAGTTAAGCAAGATATTTTGTTGTTTTTTCTAAATTAGAAAAGATCATTAGACATGCCATGATTATCGTGTTTGCTTAATTATATTGTTTCACTTAGTATATGTATTAGTATTGGATTACAGCAGGCATGTATTAAATATGAGTTTGGTATGGAAATAAAAAGTACTGTACAATTATACCATTGCAACAATAAGGTCGATCCAGAAAAAAAATCCGCTATCTTGAAGGTCATCAGACAATATTGGAACAAATTGTTTATAAAATTAAGACAATAATTTTTAAGTTTTTATGTGCATTTTATCTAGATATTTAAATAGTATATAAATATTGGATACAGACTTTTAATGAAATTTGATGAGCAATTTATAATAGAATAATGTTAAGAAAAAAAATTGGAACCGTCACATTAGCAATCTCTAGGCTCATTATTATCGGGAGGGAGGTAAAGCAGAGAAAGCTCAATAAATAATAGATGTCTGGACGAGGGTTTGGTAGTAAAATTCTCTATGACTACAAAAAAATCTCATCAATAGCGACGGAATTTACCGACGGAATTTCGTCGGTAATGACCATTACCGACGGAACTGCGACAGAAAAAAAAAGTCGGAATAATAATTGTCGGGATAATATTTCTAACAGAAATGTAGTCTGCCGGTAAAAATATATACCGACGGAAATATTCCGTCGGTGATCATCGACGGAGATCCTGTTCCGTCAGTAATCACCGACGGAAATCAAATTTTCCGTCAGTAATCACCGACAGAATCAGAATTTCCGTCGGTATATATTTCTGTTAGTAATCACCGACGGAATCAGAATTTCCGTCAATAATCACCGACGGAAGTAGCGTTTCTGTCGGCAAGTGCCGACGGAAGTAGCGTTTCGTCGGAATCTGCCGACGGAAGCAGCATTTCCGTCGGTAACTCTGTGAAATTTCGGTAGACCATCCTATCACACGAAATGATAAATTATAATCGGACGATCCACAGCAAAATAACTCTAGGCAATTGGCGTTTCTTTGACAGTAATAAATATACACGCTTCTACAAATTAATTAATTAATGATACAAAATAATTTTTTTGGAACTGACCTTTCTTGATAGAAATAACAATAACAGAAAATCGATAGATAGATTAATATATAGACAAATAGTCTGCTGATGATATTCACTCACTAACTAACAAAACCATCAAGTTTTTCATGTACAATCAAAAGTCAAATCCAGATCGACATAATTAACAATCCTTAATGAGGTCGTAAAACCAGTAGTTACTTGCAGATGCTGTACCATTGTTGTTGTCATATACAACCCTAGCTGTTAGTGTACCTCCTGGAGTTGAGAACCACTGAGCCTCCAAGTATGAAACGCGTTCCAGAAATTGAAGCATTAATGTGCAAAGCTGCTTGGAGGAATTGGACAACCATAGAGATCTCCAGCTCGCCTATCAACTCCTGCCAGCTTTAGGAGGAATTGGAGAAGCTGTAAGGCAAGATAATAGGGTTATTAAATCAAGATTGTATAAGCATAAGAAACACAGTTAAGTCTACACTGAATTCTAGTGGGGGTGTGTACCGAAGTGCATCTGGAAAAATAATTGCAACAATTTTTCATGGTGTTAGTACACAATTGCAATGTCAATGCAAGTTCATAGTCAGACTACTGAAGAAATATAAAGATTCTTTTATCAAAGAACAGAATGAAGATGAGCAAGCAACAAAGATGCACCTTAAACTTAAATGCAGATAAGGAGATGGATGGAGAATTCTTCATCATCATAAATGTGATGTAAGATACCTTTAATCAACATTCACCTAATAAAGGATACAAGAACACAACTTAAAGTAGGCTCTATAACGTGTACTGCTTTTCCTGATTGTAGGTTATCTGGTTTCCCCACAAGCAAATTCAAATATGATATAAGAAAAGTAGGACAGAAGGATGCATATAAGCACAAAATTTATACTTGGTGTAAAATCATTAAGTATGTAATCATAAATGTGATGTATAATCATTTTTGATTGACATATATAATCATTTTGTAAAATCATTAAGTATGTAAAATCACAAAGCACTGAAGAAATACTCACTTGCTGCTTAAAGGAAAATTTTTAATTCTGAGGTTTCTTAATATTGGAAAGTAAACATAGTGGAAAGACAAAGGCAGCTCTTCCAACCAATACCAAATCTAGAAGAATTGATCTCACACCAATAGATTTTCCAGGGTTGTATGGCAAGTGCAAAATAGTAAGTTACCCATGAAATCAGTGTATTGCAGTAGTTAACCAATGAACATATAATTTGCATAAACTACACTAATGTTTCTAATTAAACATTTCTAAAAATAGATACTGAATCACTTGAACCGCAGCAATAAGATAAAAGACTTGTATTCTGCTGTTAAATCTGCCACAATATTCTACATGGCTTATTGTCTGAGATCTAAAGATGTTTAAAAGGGGTTTGGAATTTTTGCCTAATTGGTTTCCTCGTTGTCATTTAGCCACCGAAGGTGTAGATGATATGATCTTCTGAAGATGTTGCAGCATGCATGCATGTTGTGAGGAAGAAATAATATGCCTGATGTGAAGGAGATCAATCAAATGATTCAAGAATGAAATGATAGGTAGCAGAAATTAATATCTGTTGGATATCTTGGATATCTATTGTGAATGTAAAGGGAGATGGTGGGACTTTAGTCCCACATTGGAACTTTCCATTGAATGGAAAGTGACGAGGAGAATAAAGAGACTTCCTTGTGAGTGGGGCTTTAGTCCCACATTGGGAGTTTGAAGGCAAAATATTTGGTTTATATTGTATCACAAGCATGATAGTTGTGAACAAATGCTAGGGGAGAGACTCTCTCTCACGCGTGGGTGCGTAGGGGGTGCAAATCCAGGGCCCGGATTTGTACTGAACCAGGTGAACTCGTGTGCGTGCACGACCCGCGCACGTTGAATGTCCGACCGGTCGGGGCAAAATTTGTCCAAGTAGATGAACCAACGTTTTGCTAAATTGTTTTTTTTTGCTCACATGTAACTGAATTTTGATTAATGCGAGATCGGTAACCCCCAGACGTTTGGATCTGGTCGGGTAAATGGTAGTAAATTCGTCATTATTCACTGCGGGGGTCTGAGCCTGTATAAAGGGGCTGACTGAGAGCAAAAGACACAGAAACAGAGAAATTCTCCTCCGCTCCAACTCCACCTCGTTCCCGACCTCCGCTGATAGCAGTCGGGTACTTCCTCAATTCGCCACGAGCAACGAGTGCTCCGTTGTGCCCGTGGTTGTCTGTTGTATCCTGAGAGATAGACGTCCGTCTGAGCCTCGAAGCACCGCCGGAGGAGGACGAATCTGTTTCAAGAAAACTGCGCTTCGTAGGCCTCAGCACTTTCCTGGTCGGTCGGGAGATGTCCGACCATTACTCGGGAGATCCCAGTCGGGAAACTCCACTCGGGAATTCCACTCGGCTGCTCGGGAGCTCACTCGGTCATTTCACTCGGAGCTCACTCGGCAACTCGGAGCTCACTCGG
The DNA here is from genome assembly GCA_024364735.1 of Boesenbergia rotunda. Lineage (NCBI taxonomy): Eukaryota > Viridiplantae > Streptophyta > Magnoliopsida > Zingiberales > Zingiberaceae > Boesenbergia > Boesenbergia rotunda. The sequence goes on along the minus strand of JAGFNQ010002756.1, from coordinate 103,201 downwards.
CCACTTGGGAAATATGCTCGGGATCTCACTCGGCAGCTTCGGATTTCCACTCGGGAGCTCACTCGGCTATTCCGCTCGGGAGCTCACTCGGCCACTCGGGAGCTCACTCAGCTATTCCGCTCGGGAGCTCACTCGGCCACTCGGGAACCTCACTCGGGAGCTCGGGAAGGGAGCTCGGGAGACTGTAGTTTGAGGGAAAGCAACTCGGGTCACTCAACAGAGATAAGTTGAAATTAGTTTCAGTAATTTCAATTTAGTATAAAATCTCGGAAACTCCTCCAACAATATCTAGTAGGGCACTAATTGCAACTCTCACCACAAGTCAGTGGGCACTAATTGAAGTACGATTTATTCAAAATTTAATAGCTACGTATATGCATAGTCTATATAAAGGACAAGCCTAAATAAAACCAAAATAAATTTGTCAGCGTTGTTAGTAATATTAATTACTCAAAAAAATCTAAATATCTTGTGATAGTTTAACATACCTCAAAAAAATCTATCCGCGATCGTCTGTTGGGTCTTGAGTCTCTTGTGATTCAAAACCTTATTGTGTTTGTGTAGGAGGGGGTGAAAATAGCTATGACCGCCAAAAAATGGTCCATCAATTTTTTATGGTTGACCTCTCTCCTCCGATCGTCCTCCGCTCTCCTCCGATCGTCCTCCGCCCTCCTCCTATTCTCCTCCACTCTCCTTTGCTCCTCCTCCGCTCTCCTCTGCTCCTTCTCCGCTCTTCTTTGCTCCTCAGTGGCTATCCACTGATCCATCTTCTGATCCATGGAGGCAATTTCAGAGCGCAGTTCTTGATTTTCTTCTCGTAATGACTGCACCTATGAAGTCGCACGACCCCTGGTCATCCTTAAACGATCGAATGCAACTTTGGCCTGTGAGTGAAGCCCGTAGAGGGTGGAGTTTTTTGTACGCCCACCGACAGCATCATAATATATCTCGTTCAGCTGGTCGGTGGATAAAGTCCGTGCCTCCCCCCTCTATCGATGGCTGAGATGCCTCAACCACTCTATTTGTAATTTGATCCGGTATGAAAAAGGATTATTAAAATAATATTAACATTAATAAAGATAGAAATAATTAAATAGAATAAAGATTATTATTATACGTGTATCGCCTGTGATCGAGAATCGATAAAGGTCCCATCTTTCTTCTTATGGGTCTTCAAAAAGACCTCCAGACAAGTGGCTGGCGAGCAAGATTTCGTTCCTGTATACACAAATTTATTAGAGCCTAATTATATGAGTTTGGTAAATAATAAATACAAAATTCACTTGTAATAATAATAATTTGAATTAAACTCACCAAGTCTATGGTATGCCCAACAATAGATTTAGATCTGGATGAATTAATGCCGGGCTGTTCCGAAGCTCGGGCCACCTGGCTCTGTATTTCTGTTGGCTCGAGCCTTTTCAGCGTTTTCCTTCCATCTTTGTTCTGCCTAGGTGGTCGTCTATACACCCCAGGTCTCGACATTAACATACGGCAGTCGCGTCCCCTTCTTTCTTAAGTAATACATGTGGTCACGGTACAACTTGGCACAATAAATATTCCAGGTATTTTTAAATTCTGCCTCGTGTCCGTCCTCCCATGTATATTTTTTCTGCAATACAAATAATTAAAATTAGTTTATAAAATTTTAAAATAATAAATATATTAAATATGCTTACAATAAATTCATTATAATAAAAAATCTTGATCTCTTCATCTACATGTCTCCATGTCAGATCAGCAGCGCACATTCTTTCTTTAAATTTTCCAATGATATAAGATGACACTCGGTGGCCATCCGGAGTGAATCTGTATACAAATTATTAAAAGATTCAAAATATATTATAACTAAAATTAGATATGAACATAATTACTATTAATAAAAAAATACTTACGATTCTCCAATAATTGTTAAAACCTTGTAGTCACGGAGTGGTGCCTGCTGCTGATCTGACTGCTGCTCTTGTTGCTGTTGTGCCATAATAATATCTACAAAAATAAATTACAATACGGAATACAAGTAGTAAAGGTAATTCAAGAAACAAGTAGCCTGTCCAATCAGAGCCGGTCCAATTCAAGAAACGGAAACAAGTAGTAAAGGCAAATCAAGAAATACATAGCATAATGCAATCCACATAGCATGAGTTCTATCCAAAGGTTTATAAGAAAACAAACAAGGAATACATGTCATCATGAAGATCACATTACTCAATAGAAACAACTTCTAAATCCTCATCGCTAGACTTTGTTAGTTCAACAACTTCATCAGTGCTGGACATATCTCCATCATCTATATCCTTGTAAGTGACGTTAATATCTACAAGTAATTGAGATGTAGATTCGAGTTGTGAATCAACTGAATATCTTTCAACGTAATCATTTTGAAATGCATCATGGTTAACAGCAGTGAGGGTGTTCGACATTTCTATGGTTGAGCGAGCCTTCATTCGACAAACAGACAACCATTGACTTGATCTTGGTCTCCTCGTAGGGTAATCAAGATAGAAAACTTGACCCGCTTGTACTCCGAAGATGAAAGACTCAAGCTTATTAAACCTTTTGTTGGCATTAACCTCAACTAAATTATAATTTGGATGTATTCGAGTACCTGTTCTTGGGGTCGGATCATACCATGCATATTTGAACAACACACATCTTTTTAAAAGTAATGCAGGGTATTCAACCTCTATGATTTCGTCAAGTATACCATAATAATCAAACTCAATGTTACTATTCTCCATACATCCTTTGACGCATATACCAGAATTGAAGGTTAACCTGCTTGATTCTCGATGTCTAACGTGAAATTTGAGGCCATTCACATAGTAGTCAGAGCAAACTATTATTTTACGCAGAGGACCTGATGCAAGATTCAATATCCTATCATCTTTGACATTTGAAATTCTACGATCTTTCACCTATAAAATTATTTTTAATATAAATGAGGAGATTGAATAATATTTGATATCAATAAAAAATTATTAAATTAAAATTGCTTGAACTTATATATATTTGGAACCATAATGCAAATTTTGTTTCTAACTTTGCAGCTATCTCACTTGCACCAAATGATGGATTTTGCAAATATAGTTGTTGTTCGTATAAGATGACAAAGAATTACAGATAAAATTAAAATATTTTAAATCCTCATCGTAACATTTTAAAATGAATGATAGTTTTATTAAAGAAATAAACTTACTTGATATATGGTTTGACCTCATGACAATTTAGAAGTATGTATGTTTTGACAGCATGGTATTCCAGTTCAATTAACCATCTAGATGAAGATGCACCAATTGCCTTGCTAGGATACTTGAAAATAGAAAGCATCAATGAATCTATCGGCCAAGCATCATCAAAATTTCTCCCCCCGCAAGGCAAAAACCGACGTGCCAGATTACAAGAGTAAAAAAATAAATCTAATTAATAACAAACGATTACAAAATTAGATTAATAAATAAATCTAATTATTTTTCCCCCGGCAAGGCAAATGGGCCACCGACGTGCTAGATGGGCCGGCGGCGTACTAGTTGGGCTCCCGTGGTGCCAGATCAAACATATTAATTGTCCTGTATATACCTACATGTCTGTCTCTGCTGCTCGTTTTATTTTGTTCAGCTCTATTAAAGATGAGGCATACTGATGCTTTGTGTTAACTGCTTCTTAAGCTGATAAATATTATGGAATTCTACTTTCAGTCAGAAATGGAATATACATAAAACTTGTCAAGGATCTGAGGGATGCTTTTGAAGGAAGTAAGTTGGTTAAAGTTAATTGCCAATGGATGGAGGCAAGCAATTACAAGAAATTAGGTGCAAAGCTGAAGGTTCATAAGCAGCTGCTTTCTTGCTGCTAAAGAATTAGCTTAAATTCTGAACAAAAATAACAGTAGCAGTGGCATCATTTAGTGGCTTTTTGGGCTTGTGATTACTTTTACAGGAATTGGTTCCATGTGTCTTGCTGTCTTTTGAGGAAGAGCATATATTGATGTGGCGAGGTAGAGGATGGAAATCAAGATATCAAGGTCCCTTGCGTTTGAATACAAAAAGTCAGAAAATCAAGGACGGTGAGTTATCAAACCTGAATGAATCAAGTTCATTTTGCTCAAATCAACCATTGGCAAAACAGTTATCATAAGCATTTCACAACTAGTCGCGGCAAAGGGGGCGCCGGCGTGCCAAATAGGGCGCCGGCGTGCCAAATGGCCCTTTGTCGTGCCAAGACGTGGCGGTTGGGCCGCCAGCAGGCACTGTCGAGGGGGCTGCGACCGCCAGAGGCCACGACCGAGGGTATTGCGTAATAGAACATTATGTTTTGTCCTAACCGCATGAATTCTAAAAACAAAATAAGAACTCGAAGAGAAAACATAATGTACATGAGCATGGATCTATTGTTTCATTGAATGATGGCATAACAAAATAAAAGATATAAATCGAAAGACAAGGAATCTGATTGAAGAGTCATTGTCCGTATCGTAGTGTCGTCGGCTTGATCCCTGTGGAAGAAGATGCAGCGGAAAGAAGAAGGAGAATCTTCCAAGGGGCTTAGGTTTGATGGCGCCGTAAAGTTTCTTGTCAATGGGGAACAAGAAACTAGGCCATGAAGATCACCTAAACCCTTGGGGACCTCCCCTTTATATAGAAATCCAATCTGTTATCAGCCCATAGATAATAACAGATTGGTCTAAAGGGTTCTGTACATTGAACCCGCATCCAATAATCCGAAACCCAATAAACATAAATTAGATCACTGTAAGGGCTCAGATTGTATTTACATGTGCAACTTACAAATAGGCTCACCTAATAGAGATAATAATAATATCATACACTGCGGGTGCCAGCAGCCACGGCGAGCCGCCTGCGGCCGCAACCGGCCAGGGCCGAGGCGGATGCGGCCGCCAGAGGCCCCTCCCGAGCCGTCGGTGCTAGGCAGTACCCCCAAGGAGATGCCGACGCCGGCGACGGCGACGGCGACGACGATGAGACGAACAAAAGAGAAACGTACAGGAGGAGGAGACCGCGCGCTGAGGGAATCGCGACAAGAAGGAACGATCGCGTGAAAAAAAAAGTCCCTGAGCCCTAATTTATGATCACTTACCGACGGAAGTAATCATCCCGTCGGTGGACACTATGTTGGACCGCTAACCTAAAGTTGGCGTCGAACCCTAAAGTTGGAGCGCCAAACCCCTAAATCAACGACGGAACAGTCCTTCCCCCGTCGATATCTACCGACGGAACAGTGCTTCCGTCGGTGGTTACCGACGGAATTCTCCATTCCGTCGGTAATATCTTTTACACACGCATTTTAAATGAATGCTAGATATTTCGACGGAAAATATTCTCCGTCGGTAAATACTCATGGAATTTTAATTCCGTCGGTATTCTCTTCAATTACCAACGGAAAATGAAACCCCATATCAAAATATACTGACGGGAAGAATATTCTGTCGGTATATACCGACGGAATTAAAATTCTGTAGGTATATACCGATAGAATATTCTTCCCGTCGGTAAATCTGTCAGTAAAATTTATATTTCTTGTAGTGTATTATGTTTTTACCTACCATTAACTCATACTCCCGAGGGAATATGATAATGTAAGGGATAGATATGAACTAAAGGAGGTTTAATACATTTATATTTATTAATAAAAATAAAATAAAAAGGTTAAAAATTTAAAGAAGATATTTTTTTTCTGTTTTCATTAATGAATAAATAACTTATTTATAAACTAATAAATAACTTAGCCACAAACAAATTAATTCTTAAATGATCATATATAAGTATTAATTAATTAACCACAGTAAATAACATTAACTTAATCTTCTAAGTCAACCTCGACATTTGTGTATTAAATTTTATCGGCAAAGACAAGGATCGAACAATTGGATTAGATCTTATTTAAAAATACCACACACGTTTTTGGTAAAATCTCTTGGAATATGTAAATGCCGTAATCACAAAACTACTAGACTTGCACACTGGACGAATTAATATAATGAAGAACAAAAATAAAAGATAATGTGAATGATATTCTAATTATAATAATCTTTAACGAGTTTACTGTGCCCCTTAGGTTATATTTTGATTCGGGACGGCGATCAGAGGTCGCCATCGGTGTCCAACTGGCAATCGGACATTGAATTTCATATTTTAATTTCACACTCTCTATTATAGCTCAATAAAGAAACCCTTTGAATTTGCTCTATAAATAACATAACAAATCTAGTAATTTCTATCCCACATTTCGCCATATACAAACACAGACGCGCACACAAAATGTCTGTCTCCCTTGCTCTGAATACATTCATGATATATATATATATAATTGATTTTTCTGATCGGTCAGAGACCTCCCTGACCGATCAGACAGCTGCATGATCGGTCAACCTGACCGATCAGCCGTTACCTAATGCCGACGGGTTCATTGCTACCCGACGGGTTCATCGTTACCCCTAAGATTCATCGCTCACCCCTAGGTTATAGTTTTGTTCGAGAGCGGCGGCCGAAGGCCGCTGATGGTCACCGATGGTGTCCACCGATGATCACTGCGGTCCGCACCTGATCAATTATATATATATATATATATATATATATATATATATATATATATATATATGATGTTTTAAATTTGTTAAATTTTTTTTATAAAATTGTCATTTGAAAAATAATTAATAAAAAATAATCAATTATTTTAATGCTAATGCTAATAATTATATTTTAGTGTTCTTTATTATTTCAATATAATTAATAAGTATTCTTTCCTTCTCTATAATATATTACAATAATTATCTTGAAACTTATCATAATTCATAATTTGATGTCTAGGAATAATTACTTTATTGGTATGCATAAATTTTTATACAATAGTATTTTAGTCTTTTGATATATTTATTTGATAGAAAAAATATTTTTTAAAATTTTTTTTGAGCACCCTTTTAAATTTCTATCTAGATTCGCCGCTGGCAACACACAACAGGTGACGATCAACATAATTTAATGTGACTTCTTAACCAATTTTTCTCGGTGGATATTTATTTTAATAGCATGTTTCTAAAACTATAAAAAAAAATTCATATTAAAGACTGAGAAGAAATTAAAGTACAAAGGCCGGAAAGCCTTCAAATTCCATTACCTCACTACCAAGGAAAAAAAACAATAATTAATTAGATTTTTTTTAACCTCGAACCATCGATTCGATCCTATTAAAATTTTCATCGGCTGTCAAATTAAATTAGGAAGTACTCACGGCAGATAGTTTAGAAACCCAATATCCCAAAGTTCGTGCTACATTTGGGAAAAAAATTTGTATTTCCAAATTCCCGATAAATTTCATAAATTCTAAATAGAACTCAGATTTTTAAAAAAAAAAACCGATAAATTCGATTATTTTCTAATTTAACCTATAGAATAATTATAGTATTTTACAATAAAAGTTATGATCTCTCGCAATAAATACAATTGATCGATTACTGAATCTTAATCCATTAAAGCTCCCCAGTCGATTACCCCAATCAATTGGAGTTTAGGAAAAATTACAACTCATTTTAGATTTTTTTTAAAAAAATAAGGATAATTAATCAAATTGGTATATATTAGGGAGTTAAAGCAAATAAAAAATGCTTAATAAGGTTAGATAACGTCGAACGAGTGACTGGTCTAGTCCCACGGAAATTTCTCACCGGCAACCAGAGTAAATCAGGAAGTGCTCGCGGCGGGTAGTTTAGAAGTCCAGTGTCCAAGGTTGGCGTCTTATTTGGAGAAAAAATTCTTACAAAATATACCGTATGTAGGGATCGAACCATAGTTATCTGGAATGACAATTATTGTCCTTCCGCTATACCATAATCCTAGAGACAAGTTGAAGCAAATAAAACTTTGTATTTAGGTAGTGGAAATGATTTTTGTCTAAGATAAGAACTGACTGTAATGTTTAAGGTGTAATTTAGAAGATTAAAATCAATTTATAGATGAATCATACTAAATTAAAATCTGATTAATTGCTCTCTGTAATTCGTGCTTCATTTATCAAATAAATTATAATTATAACAAGATTTTTTTAAAAAATTTTATTAAATGAATAATGTACCCAAAAGCCATGCAGGCAACACACGACAACGGGTAAGGATCAACGTAATTTAATGTGACTTCTTAACCAATTCTTTTAGGTGGATCTTTATTTTAATAGCATGTTTCTAAAACCATAAAAAATAAATAAAATCATAATTAAGACTGAGAAATTAAAGTACAAAGGCCGGAAAGCCTTCAAATTCCATTACCTCAATACGACTCTTTATTGCGGCTTGCATGCCTTAATTGATTTGAGAAATATATGTTTTCAATTTCATAAGTTCATCCAGATATTTTCTTACTTTTTCTAAATTATAAAGATCAGTAGAGCTGACATGATTATTGTGTTAGCATTAATGTCTCTCTTATTATTATGTTTTTTTTTTCTGTGGAGGTTATATGTATTGGATTAGATTTTATTTTAAATATACCACACGTGTTTTTAGAAAAGTCTCTTGTATGGTAATGTGAATAATGTTCGTAGAAGAAAATTGCCGTAAACACAAAACTAGGAAGCAATAGTCTTATTATAATGAAGAAACCCTTTGAATTTGTTCTATAAATAGCACCCCACCCCAAATCTAGTAATTTCTATCTCACATTTCACCATACAAAACAAGCCATTGAGTTAAGATGTCTGTCTCCCTTTTGTCCGCAGCTTCGACGACCTTCGGTTATCGCGGTTGCTTCGGTGGTTGCCGTCCAGCCGCCGTCTTCAAGAAGTGGGGCCGCCTTCCATACAAAACGAACTATATTAATATATATAGTTTTTTTTACTAAACTACACCTATTACTTTGAAATAAAAAACTTCAGTATTTTATATATTAATATATTTAATAATATTATTAAATATATTAATTTATATTAATCAAATATAAAAAATTATTTATTTATCTTTTAAAAAATTATTAAATTATTAATTTTTCCAAAGTAGTAGGTGTAGTTTATTTCTTCAATCCATCAGTGGGTTTTGAGCAAAACCCACTGATGGACCTCCCATATCTGGATTTCTGAAAAAACATTATCAATAGTTAGGGTAGAGTTAGGAGAATGTATTTTAGGTGTCCAAACCTCAAATTATTATTCTTCCCAAAGCAATAGGTGTAGTTTAGTTCGATCAGTGGGTTTTGAGTAAAACCCACTGATGGACCTCCCATATCTGGATTTCTGAAAAAATATCAGTGGGTTTTGAGCGAAACCCACTGATAGACCTAGAAAACTCCTATTGCAATTTAATTTTTAATCATTAGAAGTTTGGACACCAAAAATAATCATTAGAAGTTTTTTTATAGTTAATTATTTTTATTAAATTAATTATTTACGCAGGGCCTGAAGTCAGATGACTTCAGGCCCTCCTATCAAAATCTATTAAAATTAAATATATTAATATAATATATAATATTAAATTAATATAATAAATAATATTTGACTTCTTTATTCGAATTATATATATATATATATATATAAAGTTCGTTTTTAATATAATGCTCATTTTATATTAATTAGAATTCCTCTCGTAAAGTAGTCTTTCTCAATGATTTTTATTGTGATTTCAAAAATATAAAGAGATGTTTCTTTACGTTTTAGACCTACGTAAAAAAACCTATCATAATACATGATTTCAATTCGACGCAGGGCCTGAAATCATTTAATTTCAGGCCCTGAGTTATTTCAGGCCCACGCTGGGCCTGAAATATTTCTATTTCAGGCCCACACTAGGCCTGAAATATTTTATTTCAGGCCCACACTGGGCCTGAAATTTTTTATTTCAGGCCCACGCTGCTTGAAATCAAAAAATTTCAACTTTTTTTTATTTTTTTATATATTAATACATTTAATTATATTATTTAATATATTAATTTATATTAATCAAATATAAAAATATTATTTATTTATATTTTTAAAAATTATTAAATTATTAATTTCCCCAAAGTAATAGGTGTAGTTTAGTTCTTCCATCAGTGGGTTTTGAGCAAAACCCACTGATGGACCTCCCATATCTGGATTTCTGAAAAACATTATCAATAGTTAGGGTAGAGTTATGAGAATGTATTTTAAGTGTCCAAACCTCAAATTATTATTTTTCCCAAAGCAATAGGTGTAGTTTAGTTCGATCAGTGGGTTTTGAGTAAAATCCACTGATGGACCTCCCATATCTGGATTTCTGAAAAACATTATCAATAGTTAGGGTAGAGTTAGGAGAATGTATTTTAAGTGTCCAAACCTCAAATTATTATTTTTCCCAAAGCAATAGGTGTAGTTTAGTTCTATCAGTGGGTTTTGAGTAAAACTCACTGATGGACCTCCCATATCTGGATTTCTGAAAAAATATCAGTGGGTTTTGAGCGAAACCCACTGATAGACCTAGAAAACTTCTATTGCAACATAATTTATAATCATTAGAAGTTTGGACATAAAAAATAATCATTAGAAGTTTTTTTTATAATTAATTATTTTTATTAAATTATTTATTTACGCAGGGCCTGAAATCATCTGACTTCAGGCCAAGGAGGGCCTGAAGTCATCTGACTTCAGGCCCTAGGAGGGCCTGAAGTCATCTGACTTCAGGCCCTAGGAGGGTCTGAAGTCAGATGACTTCAGGCCCTCCTATCAAAATCTATTAAAATTAAATATATTAATATAATATATAATATTTAAATTAATATAATAAATAATATTTGACTTTTTTATTCAAAGAATATATATATATATATATATATATATATATATAAAGTTCGTTTTTAATATAATGATCATTTTATATTAATTAGAATTTCTCTCGTAAGGTAGTCTTTCTTAATGATTTTTATTGTGATTTCAAATATATAAAGAGATGCTTCTTTATATTTTAGACCTACGTAAAAAAACCTATCATAACACATAATTTCAATTCGACGCAGGGCCTGAAATCATTTGATTTCAGGCCCTGAGTTATTTCAGGCCCACGCTGGGCCTGAAATATTTTACTTCAGGCCTACGTTGGGCCTGAAATCTTTTGATTTCAGGCCCACGCTGGGCCTGAAATCAAAAGATTTCAAGCCTTTCTAATTTCAAGGTGTTTATATATTAATATATTTATTAAATATTATTTAATATATAAATTAATATTAATCAATTATAAAAATGATCTCCGCTCATCTAATTTATATAAAAATGATCTCTGTATATATTTGAAATCACGTTTGATGAGATATTTTTTTAATTGAAATATTTTTTCGATTTTTATCTTACGTTTTTTATCCGATTCCATAATATATTTTAAAATAAAAAGTCAGAAAAAATCTTTTCAAATGTCTCGGAATTCGTTATTGAGAAAGAGAAAGAGAATGACATGCATTACTTTGGCAGGAGGGGTATAAGAGGAAGTTCACTAAAATAAGTGCTTTATTTGGTAACAATGAAACCATGGTACGTCTTTTGGTTAATACCAATTTTTGGGTACGTCCTTTGGTAAATTGCCGTATTTATAAATGAAAGACAGTGCTTTGGATATTATGTTTACTTCATATTTGTGCCAGCTGAATAAATATAATAATACCTTGGAATAATATGTTCTAATATATAACACATTAATTAATTGAATTGATTGTGAGAGATTGTCGAGAATACTACTCTTAAATATTCCTAGTTAAGAATTAATAAACAAGGACAATATTAATACGTTGAGACTAGCATGTAGGCTAATTGATGACTTGATCTCACAAGTCACATGGATATGAGAAATCAAATTGACACAAGGATATATATTATGAGATCAAGTCATGAATATGAGATATCAAGTTGACACAAGGGTATATATTATATGTACTGTATTGACTCGCCATGAGAAAGTTTCATGTATCGTTATATGAGTATCATAAACTTTCTCATAGTGACTATTTGTACGAATAGTCCTTAGCCCTGAAGTCATTACAATTTCCTATATAAAGAGTTGTGTACTTTGTTGTCAGCAAGCGTCGCCCTCAATAGGGTAGACTATAAAATCGATCACTTGATATGCAACAAATTATGCTGAGAGATGTAGATGGGATTTATCCATTTCATATGGCAGTAGTGATATCTGTGAGCCCCTTGATCAAGTAGGACTACTAAAATACATGGTTATGCTCAAATGAATCAATATGAGATATTGAACTTATTTGGCTAAGTGAGTTTACTTGGGTATCAAGAAACACAAAGATTGATAAGAAGATGATACAGTCTATGCCTCATTGATCAATCTAGATATCGAGGATAGAAGGACCAAGACATACAAAATAATAGACACGGAAATGTTAGGTCAGATTTTGACATTCTCGTCACTTTGGTAGTAATGATACATTGCTAGATGTCACTCATTGCTTATGTATCTAAAGTGGTTTAGATACATTGTCAACGTTAGGAGAGCATATTGGGTCACACACAAAGAACATGTTGTTTCAGAGATGCGTTTATTTTAGTTTGACTAAAATGTGATGAGGTCTAATCTGAAATTAAATTAATTGAGTTAGACTCACATGAATCCAATTGGACTATGAGATTAAGTCCAATCTGAATTAGACTCATTGGATTAGACTCAACTATGAAAGAGGATTAATATCCATTAATAGAGATTAATAAAGTATTAATGAAAGGAAGACCAAGAGGCATTGGTATTTATTGAGATTAATGGAGTATTAATGAAAGGAAGACCAAGAGACTTTTGGTATTGATTGAGATTAATGGACATTAATATGTTGGGAAGATCAAAATCCAAAGACCTTGTGTATTCATTAGATGAATATAAAAGGGTTATTTTGGTGGAATGAAGAGCTTGTTGTTGTTGATCTTCTTCACTTGGCCAAAAGCCTCTCAACCCTCTTCTCCTATTCTTGTCTGAACCACATTCAAGTAGTTAGCACCATGAAGGTGGTTCTTCTCTAAGACTGAGTCTATGAGACGAATAGAATGTGTTTGTGGGGATACTAGTAGAGGCACGACCATTCTGATCGTGCTGAGATTCACAAATCCAAAGTTGCTATCGAGATTGTACTAAGGGCATGCAGCAAAAGTAATCTCTCAATGAAACGTTGTATATGTTTTTCGCATGGATCTCTGGAAGGGATCAAATTTTCACTGCACAATTTGTATTATTTTTTGCATAAGATTCCTACATGTGTGGGGTATAGGTATGCCTTTAGGGTGAAGAAAGTAATGACGTCGATAGGGAGTAGTCTTATGAACATACAAAGTCGAGACTTGAGATTGAGACTGAGAAGATGAGTCAGTTGCTGAAATTGAGACCGAGACTGAGAAGACTAAGAGAATACCGTCATTCAATGTTGAGACTGAAACTAAGAAGGGTCTGGGAATCTGAAATTGATTCAGAAGGTGGGTTGGTCACTGAGACTGAGCTTGAAATTGAGAGAGAGTGCGGAAACTCGAGACAGAGAGGATATTGTCATTTGATGCTGAGACTGAGAGGGGTTTGGGAAACCAAGCTGATCTAGAAGGTAGGTCGATCATTGAGATAGAGCCTAAGACCGAGAGAGATTACGGAGATCGAGACTGATCCAGAAGATGAATCAATCGCTAAAACTGAGCTTGAGACTGAGAGAGGGCATGGAGACCCGAGATTGAGAGGGGTGTGGGAACTCAAGACTGATCCAGAAGGTGGGTTAGTCCTTGAGACTGAGCCTGAGACTGAGAGAGAAGCAGAGACTCGAGACTGAGCTTGAAGGTGAATAGGGTGAGGTGATCTGCGACTGAGAGGATGCCATAATCCGATGTCGCGACTGAGACTGAGAGGGTTTTGGGAAATCGAGACCAATCCAAAAGGTGGGTTGATCGTTGAGACTCAGATTGAGCATGAGAGAGGATATGGAGACCCGAGAATGAGTTAGAAGTGATGTCAAGCTTTGTAGTGTACTGAGACAGAAACCTTGGTAATTTAGTTGACCTTATTAGCCTTGCTCCTTCAATGCCAATTAGTGTATTGGCCTTACTAGGCCCAACTTGACCTTCCTCCTAAGAGGAGCTTTGACCCTCCATTAATAATCTATTTTACTTTTAATTTTGATGAACAATTTAATATGACTTTCTATTTTAAGAGATGTGGGACTATAAAGCTCCGCTTAGGGTCGTAAATGAATCAAATGTTCACGAATAAATTTGGTGTTCGGCTTGATAAGAGTTTGTTTATATTGATTTAATATACACAAAATCAATTAAATAAATAAGTATGAACTTATCATTAAACTAAACAAAAAAATGATTAATGAGATTTTTCTAACCTCGGGCGATTAAACTAAACAAACAAGCTTGAACATATAGATGTTCGGCTCGTTAATGTTTGTGAACAATATTTGTGGACATGTTCGTGAACAATGTTTATTAATAAAATTTTTATTAATATGATAAATAAAATAAATAAATAAATAAGTCTGAATTATCAAGCTAGTTCAATAATTAATCAAACAAGCAAAAGTTTCAAACAAGCTTGAATTGAGAGTTCGATAATATCTAAATTAACCAAGCTCGAACCAAACTCAAGCCAAACTTGAATAAAGAGCTCGATAACATATAAACGAACCAAGCTCAAGCTCAGCTTCAAACAAGCTCAAACTCATAAAAAATAAATCAAGCCAAGCTTGAATAATCATTTTAAAGGCTTGCTTTATTTTAGATTCGGTTCGGCTTAGCTCGGTTATCTTATCAAATAATTTGAATATCTCAAAACTCAGCTCGACTTGGTTCGGTTAGACTCGGCTTGTTTACCGCCCTAGCTCCACTGCATCACATACTAAATTAAAATCTGATTAATTGCTATCGATTACTCACGCTTCATTTATCAAATAAATTATAATTATAGCGAGGTTTTTTTTTTAAACTTTGTTATGAAGCCTGCATGCTTGCAACACGACAACAGGCAGCAATCAACATAATTTAATGTGACTTCTTAATCAATTCTTTTAGGTGGATATTTAATTATTTCAATAGCATGTTTCTAAAACAACAAATAAAATAAAGCCATAATGAAGGCTGGAAAGCCTTGCAAATACTAACTGTTTAATGGGCCATGCCTGCCTTAATTGATTGGAGAAATAAATGTTTTCAACTTGCATGATTCAAGACCAACAATAGTAGCTTTAGAATGGTTTCTATTCATGATTTGACTAAATTTTTTATTTTATTATATATTTTTATTTCATCTCATATTTTATCCATATAATTTTATCGTATATGAAGACAATGATAGACAAATAAATTTGATTAATTTCATATTCTTATGTTTAATGCTGTCATCGAGGGCATATCTCCTATTGCACAGGAAACACAGTGTGACAGATGATTCTTGATTTTCATAAGTTAAGCAAAGATATTTTATTGCTTTTTCTAAATTAGAAAAGATCATTAGAAATGCCATGATTATCGTGTTTGCTTAATTATATTGTTTCTCTTAGTATATGTATTAGTATTGGATTACAGCAGGCACGTATTAAATATGAGTTTGGTATGGAAATAAAAGGTAGTGATCCCGGCCTAATTCACATGTAGTTCGGTCGGCTAGTCTGGCGTCACGTCGGGTTGGGATTGAACTAGGGGCCTTAGGGTCCAGACGAGCCAAATCGCCTGGGCGAGTAGTTGGTCGGATAGCCCGATCCGTCCACTACGTACGCAAGACCTTAAGAGATACCGACTGTCGAGCCAGAGGACTCCCAATCACCTGGCTGCGCACCTGACCCTAGGTCGAGTCGAGTCAGTAAAGCCCGAGCGCTCCACGACTCGAAAAGTACATTATCTCAATCTTGGCCGTAGTGATCGTATAGCCAGAGTTCACTTGGAGCCGCCGGTCGGCGCTCCCATTCGGGATTTGTCGCAATCCCTGCAAACACCTACTCTCTGACACAACACCAATAGCAGTAGTATGGGAGTCGGCGCAGGTCTGACACAGTTCGTGCCCTAATCGCGAGTATCCCGCTGACACAGCATCCTCTTACCATACCCTTGCACTTCGTACCACAACAACCTACGCTTGTGTCAGACCGAGCGGCATCGGACGGCGCCCGTCAGCGAGCCGATAGCGCCTCTTGCCTTACCCCCCCCCCCCCCCTCGCATGCGACACTTTACCCTGCCCCCGCATGTGACACCTTGCCCTACTCCCATACGATAAAAGGTGGCAGACACGGGCAGAAACTATCAGCTCCCTCGGCTATATAAGCCTCTCCGCTCTCCACTTCGCAGGTACGCGTGATAATATTTTTGTTCTACTGTTCCATTGCTTTGTTCTCTTCTCGTGGAGACTGACTTGATCGTCGGAGGATCTTGTTGGGGACTTTTCTCGGTAGGTTGCTAACGGTCATTTTCTTGTAAGTCGGAGCCAGCATCAGTGATACTCAGGTCTACTCTACTCTTGAGAGTTCATCTCACTCTGCGACAGGATCAAATAGTGTATAATTATAGCATGGCAACATAAAGTCGATCTAGGAATGAATCCGCTATCTTGAAGGTCATCAGACAATATTGGAACAAATTGTTTATAAAATTAAGACAATAATTTTTAAATTTTTATTTGCATTATATCTAGGTATTTAAATAGTATATAAATATTGGATACAGACTTTTAATGAAATTTGATGGACAATTTATAATAGGATAATGTTAAGAAAAAAAATTAGAACCGCTACATTAGCGATCTCTAGGTTCATTATTATTGATTCCGAGGTTACAGTGCAACGGTATGGTGATTAGTTGCTATTCCAGATATCCACGGTTCGATTCGTAGCTACGGCGTATTTGTAGGAATTTTTTCTTCAAATGAGCCGCGAATCCTGGGACGCTGGTCTTCTAGATCGTCTATTGCGAGAGTTTTCCGATTTACTCCGGCGGCCAACTCATTATTATAGGGAGGGAGGTAAAGCAGAGACGTTCAATAAGTGAGAGATGTCTGGACGAGGGTCAACAGAGACAGTGAAATTCTCTGTTATGTTTTTACGTACCATTAACTCGTACTCCCGAGGGGAATATGATAATGTAAGGGATAGATATGAACTAATAGAGGAGTAATTTTAATTATTCAATTTAATACATTTATATTTATTAATAAAATAAAATAAAAAGGTTAAAAATTTAAAGAAGATATTTATTAATTTTTCTGTTTTCGTTGATAATAAATAACTTATTTATAAACTAATAAATAACTTAGCCACAAACAAATTAATTCTTAAATGATCATATATAAGTATTAATTAATTAATCACAGTAAACAACATTAACTTAAGGATAAATTACTTTTAAATCCTCGATGAATCTTAAATTTTATCCTCAGTCCCTATATCAGAAAAAATTCATTTCTACTCTCTACGTACAAAGATACATTTACTTCAGCTCTCTAATAAATATTACTTTACCTAATTGCCCTTATTATTTTTAGGTAAAAAAAATCCCAAAATGAAATATAATTCTTCCTATTTCAATTAGAATTTAGTATATGTTCTATAAAATTGAGCATAATTTTTTTTTCCACCGGACCAATTGATTATGAGTTCATACCTAATTGTCCTTATTATTTTTAGGTACTAAAAGTCTAAAACGAGGTATCACTCCTCCTAAATTCAGTATCGTATAATTAAAATCTAGTATATTTTCTATCAGTTTAAGTACCACACTTTTTATACGTATAAAAATTCTAAAAATAAGTATAATTCTTTCTAAATTCAGTATATTTCAACGGTAAATTGCAGAAAACTCCCCAATCCCCATTTGATCTTTGCTTCCACTCACTATTTGATAAATTCTTTGCATTTACTCACTGATGGATTGAATATAAAAGAGTGAAAATTGAGTATACATCAGTGAAAAATGAGTATAAAAGAGTGAAAAGTGAGTATAAAAGAGTGAAAATTGAGTACACAGTTTTTTGATGTGGTGGATGCAATCTTACATACTCAAATTTCTAACTTTTATACTTAACTTTCTTCAAATAATACTCACAGAACTGTCTTATCAATCCCATCAGGGACTGCATGCAAAGAAAATTTTGAATGAGGACTGCATGCAAAGTTGAGTCTGAGCTTGGGGAGTTTAAGAAAATTTCCCCATATTTCAATTAGAATTTAGTATATGTTCTATAAAATTGAGCAAAATTTTTTTTTCACCGGACCAATTGATTAGGAGTTCATACCAATTGATTTGATTAGGATGAATTGATTAAGTTATACTCAATTTGATATAAAATATATTAAATTTTAGTTAAATGATGCTGAATTTAGAAAGAATTTTACTTGATTTCAGACTTTCTGTACTTTAAAAAAATTGAGGAATAATTCGGTAAATCTGTAGTTGAAACATCGTAGGTAGGGAGTGGAAATAAATTTTTTCTGACGCAATGACTGAGGAGAAAATTGACATACAGGATATTTAGGATAATTTTCCCTTAACTTAATCTTCTAAGTCAACCTCGACATTTGTGTCTTAAATTTTATCGGCAAAGACAAGGATCGAACTATTGGATTAGATCTTATTTAAAAAATACCACACGTTTTTGGTAAAATCTCTTGGAATATGTAAATGCCGTAATCACAAAACTACGAGACTTGCACAATGGACGAATTAATATAATGAAGAATCCCTTTGAATTTGCTCCATAAATAACATAACAAATCTAGTAATTCCTATCCCATCGATATACAAACACAGCGCGCACACAAAATGTCTGTCTCCCTTTCTTTCGCAGCTTCGGCGACCTTCAGTTCTCGCGGTGATCTCGGAGGTTCCCGTCCAGCCGCCGTCGTCAAGAATCTGAATCTCCGTTGAGGAGGAAGTCGGGGAATTACCAGCCCAGCATATGGACTCACGACCGCATTCAATCTCTCACTCTTAGCCACACAGTAAATATTATATATTGATTAATTAATTCTCTAATTAAGTTACGTTCTAATTCTTCTTCTTCTTCTTTTTCATAATCTTCTTTGAGTATATTGATTGTAGGCGGATGAGGAAGACCACGCTGAGAGAATTAAATTACTCAAGAATCAAACTAGCAAGCTGATGGAAGAGAAGAAAGGTCAAGTGGAGGAGCAGCTTCAGCTCATCGACCACCTGCAACAGCTCGGGGTGGCTTATCACTTCAAGAATGAGATTAAGGACACTTTGCGAGGGTTTCACGCATCTTTCGAGGACATAAGCTTGCAGCTCGAGGACAATCTGCACGCCTCAGCGTTGCTCTTTAGGCTTCTCAGAGAAAACGGCTTCTCTGTTTCCGAAGGTGAGTCATCGTTAACAACACTAGTCAATAAATGATCGGCCATGAATATCTACTGCATTAACTTCGTCAATTCCAATAAATTAACCTTGTTGGTTAATGATTAAGATATATTCAAGAAATTTAAAGACGACAAAGGCAATTTCGAAGACCAGCTCCAGAGCCAGGCCGATGGATTACTGAGTTTGTACGAGGCTTCTTATCTTGAAAAAGATGGCGAGGAGTTATTGCATGAGGCCAGGGAGTTCACAACCAAGCACCTCAAGAACCTCTTGGAGGAAGAAGGATCTTTGAAGCCTGGCCTGATCAGGGAGCAAGTGGCCCACGCGTTGGAGCTCCCACTGAACAGGAGATTCCAGCGATTGCACACGAAGTGGTTCATTGGGGCATGGCAGAGAGATCCCGCCATGGATCCTGCTCTGCTTTTGTTGGCCAAGTCGGATTTCAACGCACTGCAGAACCTCTACAAGCGAGAACTTAGAGAAGTCTCAAGGTACGTACATGTATTTATTTATAAATTCATTATTATTTGTTATTTAATCCTTAATTATAATGCATGAAAAAAAAATTATTAGATGGTGACGGATCTCGGGCTTCCCCAGAAGCTGACATTTTTCAGAGATAGATTGACCGAGAACTACTTGTGGACCGTCGGCTTTGCATTTGAGCCAGATAGCTGGGCTTTCAGGGAGTTGCAAACAAAGACTATTTGCTTCATAACAATGATCGATGACGTTTACGACGTGTATGGAACGCTCGATGAGCTAGAACTATTCACTGATATAATGGAGAGGTAATTAATTACTTAACTAATAATCTAATCAATTCCTATAAATTCAGTTACATTCTAATTCAATTATACTTTCGCTACACTTGTGTGATCAGATGGGATGTTAACGCGATCCATAAGCTCCCAGAGTACATGAAACTATGTTTTCTAGCCGTCTTCAACACAGTAAATGATGCAGGCTACGAGGTCATGAGAGATAAGGGAGTAGACATAATACCTTACCTCAAGAGGGCGGTAATTCACCAATTAATTAATATTAATTAATATACTTATATATAGGTCACAATATACATGAATCTTATCTTTCTTTTTGGTTGATTTTAGTGGGCAGAATTGTGCACAGCATACATGCAGGAAGCCAAATGGTACCACGCAGGGTATACACCAACGTTGGATGAGTATTTAGACTGCGCATGGATATCGATATCAGTGGCGTTGCTACTGTCCACAGCTTACTGCATGGGCAAAGATCTCACGAAGGAGGACTTGGATAAGTTCTCCACTTACCCTTCCGTTGTGCAACCCTCCTGTATGCTTGCTCGACTCCATGACGATTTTGGAACCTCCACGGTGCTAAAATTAAATTCTTCAATGAATTATTCAATATATATCAAAATTAACTGGCTTAATTAAGTATATATTACAGCATGAACTGGCGAGAGGAGATGTGCAGAAGGCGGTGCAGTGCTGCATGCACGAGAGGAAGGTGCCGGAGGCTGTTGCCCGTGAGCATATAAAGCAAGTGATGGAGGCGAAATGGAGGGTGCTGAACGGGAACCGGGTGGCGACGTCGTCGTTCGAAGAATATTTCCAGAATGTGGCGATTAATATCCCTCGAGCGGCGCAATTCTTCTATGGAAAAGGAGATGGATACGGGAAATCGGATGGAGAAACCAAGAAGCAAGTCATGTCGTTGTTGATCGAACCTGTCCAGCTCTGATTATCTATATGCATACAAAATAAGGACGTACCTCATGATATTGTTTAATAAAATTCAAATAATGGACGACACTTCGTAGGTCCCTCTTCCGCGCGGCATAAAACTCCGATTGCACATATTGCATATTATTCCACCACACAACCACATCGAATTACTCTTGGAAAACAGGCACGCTAACACACAAAATGAGGGCATCCAAATGTAACGATCCTTGATTGATCAAAGAGAGGAGGTACCGAAGAGATCGAGGGTCAACTATGAGCATATAATCCGGACATGATAAATATGGGTCACGTCTTCCCTGCATTAATGATGATAATCTTTTATCACGTCTTTCCTGCATTAATGATGATAATCTTTCCTAGATTCATGGGATTAATTAGTGGAATTAGTCTTTCCTATTTTCAAGATTTAGTGGTGTTAATTTTCCCTATTTTCATGGGTTAGTGGTGTCATGCCTCGAGGAGCTGCCCGTCCGATACTACTGAACTGTCACTCTCTCAACCCAGCGGACAACTCAGGAAACTTAACCTGAATGACTATCTCGGCTGATTGTACCGCAACCGATACGGCTGGAACAACCGTTTGAAATAAACGAAAACGACGATAAAAGCTCCGTACCGGTACAACTTATGACAAAACAGAATGAAACCAAAGGCCTCCACGGCACACAAAATTAAAGTATAACCATATCGAAAATATCGCAGCGGAACCACAATGGAAGTACAACTGAATAACGAAAGAAAAGGGTACTAGCATGTACCCACAAACATATACAGGACAACGAGGAAATCGTCTCGACACACATAAATGGAACAGACTGCCGGACACTCACTACAACAAATATGACTATCTACAGCGCGCAATTATTCTATCCGCAGCACACATTGTATGCTGCACAACTCCAAGCTGTTAAAAGTCATAACACATTGACAGCGCATGACCGCGTGCTACGGATAATAACAATCGCAGCATGCAACCGCGCGTCGCGGATAATAGCAATCGCAGCACGCGACCGCGCGCTGCGAATAATAGCAATCACAGCACACAACTACACGCTGTGAATAATAGCATATAAAAATAAAAATAAATAAATATCACACATATTAATTATCAACACTATATACTTATCAATATTATTTATTTAAAATATATAATCCAAATTTAATCTTAATATGGATATCTAATTTTTATTCATCTCATAATCATTTTACAAAGCTCACAAATCTTTATAAATCAACACCAAATATTTTTTTTAAAAAAATATGAATCACTAACCATCAAAGAAATATAACAAATGACCCTAAAAAATATAGGGCAAAAATTAAAAGAGCGATCCTAGCCTTCATCTCAAGACTTCTCAACATTTTTGTGTCGTTCTCATTAGCTCCAAACTTTCCAACAAGTTTTCCAACAAGCTCCACCAAGAAGAACGTGATGCATTTTTACTTTGGGATCTGTGGATGCAATTCGACCTTTTGCAACAACTCCATCAATACTCCAATGAAGCGGCTTGCATTTAGTATTATCAATGATATCTCCATGACTCGAGGTCTTTAGTTGTAACTGTATAACCAAAAAAATCTGTAAGTTATAGCAAAGATATTTCCACGATAAAAATTAACCAAGCTATAGTTCAAGTGTTGCAATTCATGTGGGCATTTTAAAGGAGAAGCTACTGGATGCAATTCAATTTGGATAAGTTACAAGATAACATTGGAAGTGCTACAAGGTTTGGTTCTAACGTTGTATGGTCTCCCAACAAGCTGGTGTTGCATCACTTTCACTATTGTGAAAGCATTAGCCAATATCCCCAGGCAGATAACAAGGAATATACAAATAAAATTTATATTAAGCACAATCAACAAAATCAAGTAAAGGCAAAGGGTGCCAGCTCAGTAATAATGTCTAGATAAGTGAGATTAGAGAGTAAATTTGCATGCTCCTTTACCATTTTGTCAGTCACGAAACTCTCTGGTATTTCCCTGCCACAAATAAGCAAAGTATCATTTCCCTGCATCAGTTGAATATAAAAATATATGAACCATCACAATTGGATTTCCCTGCCATGAATAAGCAAAGTATCATTTAGGCAATATAAACTGCAATTTAGTTTCACACGTATGTGAAAATATAGGTTGTGAATAGCATAATATTCATGTCATACAATCACCATGTCATGAAGCTACTAGTACTTAAAAAATACAAATTGCAGTAGATTAGTAGCATTTTCTTTACAAAATTGAATCTTAATAACATATAGTAATGGGTATAAAGCAAGATAAAACATACAATAACAAATGGACCCGTCAAAAATTGACTATAGGAAAAATACGAGAATGTTGAGCTTCCCGTCGAATTGGGAATTCACCGTCGCCATGAGCTTCTCTCTGTCGCTCGGGGACGATACGTCGCAGACAGATCCGGTGACTTTGAGCTTAGAATCGCCCCATTGTTGCAGGCACTTCTCCAGATCTGCTTGGCTGCGGGCGCAAGTGTGCACCGCGGATCCAAGTCTGGCGAGCTCCTCGACGATCGCATACCTACATTAAGCTTGATCGATCGATGAGTAGAAATAGATAGAAAAAAAATAATTAGATGGAGTATAGTACCCGATTCCCTTGGAGCCTCTGGTGACCAGAGCAGTCGTCCCGGCGAGAGACCATCTGTTTGTGTTGTGTTCCTGCACGATGCTCATGCTCTTTCTATCTTCGGAAAGAAACTTCCTGTCGAGTTTGACGAGAGACAGAGCAGTACAGTGCAGAAGATAGGAGACGATAAGGCAGGCGCGCACACATATATAATACTTTTTGGGCAAAAATTAGAGGGCAGAATGGCAGATCTTCTGTCAAAAAAAGTTCCTATCCCGTTTGTCTAGTTCTCCATCGGCAGTCAGTGAGTCGTTCGATCGTCGATCGAACATTACCGACGACCTTCGACCGCTGCCCTAAATAAAATTATACCCTAAGGGTACGATAAACTTATCAGGATCACCGCAATTGCGATCTCGCCGGATTCACTATTGAATCCGACGAGATTGCAATTGCTGTGATTCCGACCGATTCACCGTTCTTCTAGGATATCATTTGATTCGGTACGACGATCAAAATTGTAAAATACGACAATTCGAAAATTCGGACCAGAAAATTTTTCGGAATTTTTCGGATAGTGTCTAAGGGTTCCGGCCCTACGGGAGGAGCCTAAAGGGCTTTATTGTAAAAACCTAAAACTTATCAAGGATTCGGGTAAACTCTTAAATTACGAGAAAGTAAATAATTTAATCCTAGAAAATTTATTGAGATGGATTATAATTAATTGGAGGGTCCAAGGGCTAAAAACCTTTACGCTAAGGGTAGAATTAAAATTACTGAAAGTTAGAGGACCTTTTTGTAAAAAGGCCCCGCTCCCTTTAATTAAAAGCCTCGGCCAGCCCTAGCCGCTGCCTTCACCCGCAGCCAACGCACGCGCCGCCTCCTCTCCCGTGCCCTAGCCGCAGCCTTCCCGTTCTTCTCGCGAGACCTGGCCGAGCGCCGACTTCTCTTCCCTCGTCTCATCTTCTCGAGCTCCTCCGCCCAAAAACCGACCAACGTCGATCGATTATTAGGCACCAGAGGTTCGTCGCTGTGGTCAAGTCGGCCGACGACACCCTCGAGCGGTCGGAACCTCATCGGAGGTGAGCTAGGGTTCACTCAGCCCAGGAACTCGTGAGCAGATGCAACAGGATTGGGAACATCGCTGATCCGTGGTTGGTATCGATTCAATGGAGCAACGCTGGTAGCAACTTGGGTAAGGGTTCCTCTAGCTAATACGATCAGGTATTTAGTAATTGGATTTGAGGTTGAGTATGAATCAAATCCTTGTGTGTGTGGTGGCAGGGCTGATTCCGAGGGATTGAAAATTTGAAATCGGGTTTCATTCCCTCATCTCCTACTTGTTGTGTGCTACGATAATTGGAGCTGGGAGATGGAGGATCTTTACCCCCAGATCTGAGGTAAGGATTGTTCTTTTGATAGGCTCAGCTGTGCATTTGTAGCCTTGGTGTTGAAGTTAGTGTGGCGATTTTAGTTTCTGAATAGTCTAGGTTGTTGGCGTGCGTGGACAGAGGGTTTTGGTGAAATTGATAGTGATTTGCCTCTGATAATACCTATGTGTATTGTAGATGGATCATGGTGTTCTGTTGTGTTGTTGTTCGTGCCCTGTTTTGGTAGTTGAAAGCTAATTGCTGCTTGGAAGGATTAAATTTCTAGGGATCGCAAAAGGTTGTCGTGATCTTTATGTTTGGGATTTGATCTATGTTTTTGGATTGAAGAGTTAGCTTAGTTCTATGAACATTTGACCTCGGTTGATCCTTCTCATACTTTGAGTGTTTGTATTAACACCATTTGGAACATGATTAGGTAGGAACTTTAGTCCAAATTGAATCTGAAGATGGTTTTGTGGATTAGACCAGTATATTCTAATCTTGTGCAGTATGATGAGGAAATGGTGGAGTTTGATCACTGTAATGGAAAGAGTTTATTCAATTTGAATTAGTGATAGCTTCAGTCCGTTTGCTTGACTCTTGTTTATGCCATGAGTGTCATTGAGATTCTAAAGGTGTGGTTGATCTATTCTGATATGTGATGCATAGGAATGGTGTTTAGATCAGTGAATTTGAGTTGATGTGGAATTAGTGAGGTCTATGGCTAAACCTAATCTAATCATTGGGATGAATTAGATTAGGGTTAATGATGGGTTAGATTAAAGGTAACCTAAGGAATTGAGATTTATTGAAGTTAATCATTAACTTGGATTGATTAATGGTTGTTGCTACGTAAATAGCTATCTAATATGTCCTTTGATACAGGACACTAATCGATTTGCTTTTGGACTTTTGGACGGGAGGTTCTCACTTGATACAGGCTTCTACTTGGAGGCGGGTACCCTTTGACTTATCTTTTAGATATTGTCATATTGCTATGCATTGTCTGTTATAGATAGCAGTAAGTTTATACGCTATCCTGAGTTATTATGCCTATTCTGGATACTTATTAGTTATCCCTGAGTTATTATTCATGTCCTGGATACTTGTTAGCTATCCCTGAGTTATTATTCATGTTCTGGATACTTATTAGTTATCCCTGAGTTATTATTCATGTCCTGGATACTTGTTAGCTATCCCTGAGTTATTATTCATGTTCTGGATACTTATTAGTTATCCCTGAGTTATTATACATGTCCTGGATACTTATTAGTTATCCCTGAGTTATTATTCATGTCCTGGATACTTGTTAGTTATCCCTGAGTTATTATACATGTCCTGGATACTTATTAGTTATCCCTGAGTTATTATACATGTCCTGGATACTTATTAGTTATCCCTGAGTTATTACTCATGTCCTGGATACTTGTTAGTTATCCCTGAGTTATTATTCATGTCCTGGATACTTGTTAGTTATCCCTGAGTTATTATACATGTCCTGGATACTTATTAGTTATCCCTGAGTTATTATTCATGTCCTGGATACTTATTAGTTATCCCTGAGTTATTGTATCTGTCCTGGATACTTGTTAGTTATCCCTGTGTTATTATACCTGTTCTGGATACTTGTTAGTTATCCCTGAGTTATTATACATGTCCTGGATACTTGTTAGTTATCCCTGAGTTATTATACATGTCCTGGATACTTATTAGTTATCCCTGAGTTATTGTATCTGTCCTGGATACTTGTTAGTTATCCCTGAGTTATTATACATGTCCTGGATACTTGTTAGTTATCCCTGAGTTATTATACATGTCCTGGATACTTATTAGTTATCCCTGAGTTATTGTATCTGTCCTGGATACTTGTTAGTTATCCCTGTGTTATTATACCTGTTCTGGATACTTGTTAGTTATCCCTGAGTTATTCTACATGTCCTGGATACTTATTAGTTATCCCTGAGTTATTGTATCTGTCCTGGATACTTGTTAGTTATCCCTGTGTTATTATACCTGTTCTGGATACTTGTTAGTTATCCCTGAGTTATTATACATGTCCTGGATACTTGTTAGTTATCCCTGAGTTATTATGCCTGACCTGGATACTTGTTAGTTATCCCTGAGTTATTATACCTGTTCTGGATACTTGTTAGTTATCCCTGGATTATTATACATGTTCTGGATACATGTTAGTTATTCCTGAGTTATTATGCATGTTCTGGATACTTGTTAGTTATCCCTGAGTTATTATGCCTGTTCTGGATACTTGTTGGTTATCCTTGAGTTATTATGTATGTGTATCTATCATACACCATCCTTGCATTGTTGCATGCCGGCGATCAGCGACTCCCTTGTGGTTGAGCCTAATCGTCTTCCGGCACATGATATGCACACACGACCACTCATGGGTTAGTGGATACCGCTGGGTGTGTGCGTTTGCTCTGTACTGCTCCGTTCGTCCGCTCAGGGGTAGTGGTTTCGGAGCGTGGTAGCAGGCAGGGATCCCTTCTCTTACCATAGACCAGAGGAGATGAGAGAGATATCTCCCCCATATATACATGGGGCGGAGTGTTTACTCCACCAGCATCCTGTCCACTCGGTCACTCAGGAGCAGTGATGGCAGAGTGCTGACAGTGTCACGGCTCTACCCACTCGGCCGACACAGTATCGCCTGTCTCGGTGGCTTGACTGGAGTTAGGGGGTGACCATGGCATTGCACCATGTGCATACTTTGCATCGTGCATTGTTTGCTGCACTTGATTCTTGCACTTGTTTGACATGCATATTCTGGAGACTTGTTATTTGAGATTATATGACTAATGATATTTCCATGGTACTCATTGTCTTCTTTTCAGGTTAGCTGGATTCTGGTATGTATCTACCTCAGTATTTCCAGTACTAGTTTTCCATATTGTTGTTATGAGACTGTATTAACGTAGATGCTTATTGTTATTATAACATACTATGCATATCTGCTGGGTATTCGCTGAGTTTATGGACTCACCCCGTTGCCATATATGATTTTATTTCAGGTTGAGATACTTGTAGTCACCAGAAGAGCCCAGCAGCCAGTCCCTACCCATCGCGACCGCAGGATTTTGTTTTATCCTGTGTAGTGGATTGTTTTATATTCTTTTTTTGTGATTTGTATATGTCATATGTATCGTGTGCCCTAAGGGGTCTTGTGTATTGGTTGTTTCGTCGTAAGTCGGACCGGTCCGCAGTCAGGTATGATTTATTTTGTGTTATTGTCAGTTTATGTTTAGTTTTGAGGCCTGAGGCCAAATTAAACTGCGTGGTGATGTCTATTAGGTTATGTGTATGTGTAAATTGTCCGCCGGACAGGGGAGGTGCTGTCCGATTTTATATTGGATCAGCGGCTCCTGGGTCTCGGGGCGTGACAAAAATTCATCAATGGTGTCCGATCGACGATCGGACTACTCGTCGATCGTCATCGGAGGACCGGGACAAACGGGACAGACAAATTTTTCGAGACAGACGACCCAATCAGACCTTTCATATAATTTTTTATTCTAAATAAGGACATTTCTTATAAATTTTTATTCACCTACACATATATAATACTTTTTGGCAAAAATTAAGACATTTCTTATAAATTTTTATTCTATATAAGACAGGCACGCACATATATAATATTTTCTGGACAACAACCTCCTGTTTAATATATATTTTTATTTTAGATATTTCTATACATTGCGATCATAAATTTATTTTGAATTATTATAACAATAATGGCGTGTTTGTGCTAACGTGGCGGCGTCGTCTTCTCCGGGCATCCACGACTCTTGGCACGCCGGTGTGCGGCCCCCCGCGGCCGCGCGCGGCCCCCCGCGGTCTGGCGCGGCCTTGCATTTGCAAGCGGCGCCTGCCGGCGGTCGCGACCCTGTGCAGCTGGGCGCCAGCTGCTGCGGCCGAGCCGGTCGGCGACCCCTGCTCCGGTCAATGATAGGGTTTTAATTAGATAGGGTTTTAATTAGGCAATTGAATGAATTAATTTGATTAATTAATTCATTAATTAGAGTAATTAGTTCAATTAATTTGGTTAATTCAATAATTAATCAGTTAATTAATTATTGAAATTACCAATTAATGTTGTTAGATAATTTGTTAAATCATTAATTGTGTAATTAATTGATCAAATGTTTTATTTATTTTAGATAAATGTTTGATTAATTTGATTATTAAGGTGATTAATTGTTTGATTAAAGATATTACTTGATCTATTAATTGGATCTTGTTTGATTAAATTTAGATTAATTGTTTTAATAAATAGATTAATTTGTTAATTAATTGTATGATTAATTAGTATAATTGATTCAGAAATAATATCATGTTTGATTAATAAGATTTATTTTTTAGTATGCCATGAATATCATATTGCCTATTCATTTTTATATGTGTGGGTGGATTAAATTGTCTTATCTGAATTCAGATACAATGTATCCGAACAAGGCATGGATGTATAATAGGTTAGAAAATGAATTTATCCGTGACGAATTTTTTGCTGGAGTGGAAGAATATGTTAACTTTGCAAAGTGTCATCCTGAGTGTTTGAGTGGCATAGAGTTGAAGTGTCCATGTAATCAACGCAAATGTAGAAATACAGCTTTCCGTGATGAAGATACAGTGAAAACTCATATCGGCAGGTATGGGTTTGTTCCAGATTATTACAACTAGTATTGTCATGGAGAGCCGTATGTATATGAATTTGGTGGACCTTCTGTTGCATCATCATCGAACTCAATTGGACCAGAGACATTATATAACCCTGCTGATGTAATGCAATCAATGGTTTACGATGCAATGAATACTTTTGATCAATCAAATGTAGAACAAGTACCTACTTTTGATGTTCAGAAAATGTATGACATGTTAAAGGCTAGTGAAAGAGAATTATGGGAAGGTATTCCTTCTGGTCATTCTCAATTATCTGCTACTACAAGATTATTGAATATGAAGGCAGAACATCATTTCTCAGAACGATGTTATGATGACATATGTCAACTTATGTCAGAGTTGCTTCCAACTGATAACTACATGACTGATAGTTTTTACAACACTAAAAAACTAATCAGAGACTTGGGTTTGCCAGTTGAGAAGATACATTGTTGTGTCAATAATTGCATGATCTTTTGGAACCAAGATAGTGAATTGATGGAATGCAAAATCTGCAACCATCCCCGTTACAAGCATGGTGATCGCATGGTAAATCAGAAGAAGAAAAAAAAATATTCCTTACAAAGTCATGTATTATTTTCCTTTGACTGCTAGACTCCAACGTTTGTATGCATCAGCAGCAACAGCAAGTCATATGATCTGGCATCAAAACCATGGACATGATGAGACATTATGTGTCATCCTTGCGATTCCCCTGCATGGAAACATTTAGATTCAACATTTTCTTCCTTTGCTATGGAACCACGTAATGTCAGACTTGGACTTTCTGCAGATGGATTTCAGCCATTTGGAAGTTATGGACAACAATATTCATCGTGGCCTGTTATCTTAACATTATACAACTTACCACCATGGATGTGCATGAAAGATGAATTCATGTTTCTTACTGTTTTAATTCCAGGTCCTCAAAATCCAAAAGGGCACATAGATGTTTTTTTACAACCTTTGATAGCTGAGCTGAATTATTTATGGAATATAGGTTCAGAGACGTATGACATTGCTACAAAGTCAAACTTTTTAATGCATGCAGCATTGTTATGGACTATTAGTGATTTTCCTGCTTACTCAATGTTATCAGGATGGAGCACAGCTGGAAAGTTAGCATGCCCACATTGTATGAGTCAGTCAGATGCATTTTCTTTGCCCCGCAGTGGCAAGATTTCTTGGTTTGATAATCATCGGAAATTTTTACCTCTTGATCATCCGTTCAGAAGAAATAAGAAACATTTCAAAAGGAATGAAGTAGTTAGGAAGTTACCTCCATTTGGGATGTCAGGCGAAGATGTGTTAAATGAAATTGATAATTATGGATTTCTACCAGTATATCAGGATGGATCAGATGATATCAACAAGTATATTGTTAGAGTCAACAAATGTGGTTGGAGAAAAAGAAGTATTTTTTGGGAGCTTCCATATTGGAAATATTTACTCATTCGTCATAATTTGGATGTCATGCATATTGAGAAAAATTTCTTTGATAACATCATTAATACTGTCTTAAATGTGCATGGGAAAACAAAAGATACAACAAAATCTCGTGAAGAATTGAAACAATTAGTTAGCAGACCTGAGTTGCATCAGGATGAAACAACTGATAAATATCCCAAGGCTTGTTATACATTGG
This sequence comes from Boesenbergia rotunda, assembly GCA_024364735.1. NCBI lineage: Eukaryota > Viridiplantae > Streptophyta > Magnoliopsida > Zingiberales > Zingiberaceae > Boesenbergia > Boesenbergia rotunda. The sequence goes on along the minus strand of JAGFNQ010002756.1, from coordinate 71,896 downwards.
ACAAAGAAAGTAAGCAAGCATTATGTTCTTGGTTGAAAAACATAAAATTCCCAGATGAATATGCCTCTAATATGTCTTGTTGTGTGGATACAAATAGATCTAAAATGGTTGAAATGAAGAGTCATGATTGTCATGTGTTCATGCAAAGATTAATTCCAATAGCTTTCCAAGAATTACTTCCTAATAATGTTTGGCAAGCACTTACAGAATTAAGCTTTTTTCAAAAATCTGACCTCCAGAGTTGTTACGGTAGCAGATATGTTACGCCTTCAGATAGAGATTCCTTTAATACTATGTAAGCTTGAGCGAATATTTCCACCAAGCTTTTTTGATTCAATGGAGCATTTGCCTATTCATTTACCTAGCGAGGCACAGATTGGTGGTCCTGTACAATACAGATAGATGTATCCTTTTGAAAGGTTTCTTAGAAAATTAAAGAATAATGTGCGTAACAAAGCAAGAGTTGAGGGATCAATATGTAATGCATATCTGGTTGAAGAAGCAAGTTCATTTTGCTCCTATTACTTTGCTGAAAATGTGAAAACCAGACATCGAAAGTGTCCACGCAATCAAGATGACATTCCATCAGTTGACCCAGACATTCTTTCTATCTTCAAGTATACTGGAAGAGCAATGGGTTCAACTCTATCTAGACGGTTAAATGACAGAGAATATCATGCCGCTAGGACATATATCCTCTTAAACTGTGAAGATGTCAAACCATACCTAAGGTATTATCTCTTGTTGTAATGAAATTAATATCAACTGATATAATCAAATTTCTAGTATGATATCAAATGAACTTATATGTCAGGTTATACCAAGAACAGTTGTACATTCAAAATCCATCGATAAGTGCAAATGAGGTAGATCAAAAGATAGAAGAAGAATTTGCATTTTGGTTTCAAATATATGTAAGTGAGTTAATATGCATTTTTTGTTAAAAATTCTTGATTACTTATTAATCTAATTTGATCACCCACCACTATTATAGGTCAATGATGACAGAATTTCAAATGTAGAAGACGACAGAATTAAAAATCTTGCATTTGGACCTCTTCGTACTGTGACAGTCTACTCGGGTTATTACGTGAATGGATACAGATTTCATGTGAGCCAACGTGATTCAGGGATGCTAACGTATAATTCTGGCATCAGTGTCAAAGGCTCAACAAACAATAATGATAATGAATTTGACTATTATAGCAAGCTAGAGGAAATTATCGAAGTTGAATACCCAGCGTTGCCTTTCAAAAGATGTGTACTATTCAGGTGTTCTTGTTATGATCCAACACCAAGGACGGGCACAAGGAAACATCGGTTATACAATTTAGTTGAGGTTAATTCAAGCAAAAGATTCAACAAGTTCGAACCTGTCATTTTTGCGGTGCAAGCTGGTCAAGTATTTTATTTGGAGTACCCAACTAAGAGAAGACGCCCTAGTGAATGGCTTGCTGTATGTCAAACCAAGCCTAGGTCAACAATTGAAATGTCAAATACGATCACTATCCAAAACTCCGATGCTTATCAAAATGAAGAAGTTATAATCAACTCAGTTGATTCAGAAATACAATCAACATCTCAATTACTTATAGATGAGAATGTGTCTTACGAGGAAATTGATGATGGTGAAATATCTAGCAGTGAGGAGGTCAATGTATCAACGGATTCAAGCGATGAAAACTTGCATGTTAATTTAGTTCCATCAGATTAGGATGAGTTAGATGTATTGAACATTAACTAATCAGAGTTTGTATTAAGATGAGTTGTTAATTTAGATCATGCTTCTTGTATTGAACAGGTTTATACGATGCTTGATTATCCATTTGCTAGCTTTATTTAGATCATTCTGCTTGTATTGAACATTCTTCATTAGTGCATGTTTCCATTTGTCTCTAATATGTCTCATTTGCATGTTTTACCTATTATGCTTATCTGCCTAAACTTTGTGTCTAATCAGGTACCATGGCTGCACCCTGTGATCAGCGGATTATACTTACAGTAGTCGGTGATAGGTATACATATTCTTCTTAATTATATATTTTCTTATAGAATTTGCTAATATATTTTATTTTTTCCTACAGTTTCATGCCAGATGGGCATCAGGTGTCATCTTATATATCTAAAAAATTTAAAGAAAGACTGTCACCTGCGACGACATGGGGCCACATTGAGAATGATTTGAAATCATTCTATTACGGGGAGTTTTTAGTAAGTATTTTACATGTATATTTAATTTGATATTAGAACTTTTTTTCATACTAACCATATTAATTTTTTTTTACATAAAAGGTACACCTGGGAGGAGGGTGCAGAGGAGCAATTTAAGAAGACGTGGAATGCCTACTGCTCCAAATTGTACAGGGACATGCTGTATAAATGGAGGAAGAAGGCTGATAGGCCTACAGAGGTCCCTGAGTCGATTTGGCCAGCATGGCGAGCTGTATGGGATGACCAACACTGGCAAGAGAATGCTGCGATTGCTCGAGGCAATCGCAATTCAGAGGTTGCTGGGCCCACCACGGGATTGACAAAGTACACTGCTGGATCCCGTTCCATTGTCCAGCATGCCAGTGATTTGGTAAGTAGTTTTTATTTTGGTTATTAAAGGCATTTAGTATGTTTTTTGGATATATTTAAACATTATATTTTGTGTTTACAGGCTGCTGAGCTACAGATACCTCCCACTAGTTGGGAGTTATTCAGCAAGACCCACAAGAAAAAAGATGGGTCTTTTGTCGATCGTCGCTCCCTATCTATCAATGAAAGTATATTAATTATATTTTACTTGTTTTAACATTTTATATAGACTAATTAAATTTTTATTTCACAGGAATCAATGACCACTAGAGTTGCTAAGGCACAGGCGTCTCAGCCTACTGCAGAGGGGGATGATGCATAGCCTCTTTCGACCGACGATGTGAATCGGATTTATTTTGAGGTTGTCGGTGGTAAGAGGAAGACTGCCTGCTACGGCCTGGGCTCTCAGGCAAAGGTTACATATGATCAGATGAGAGCTCCAGGGGTTAGGGGTCATCCAGCATCCTCCTCCTCTACCTCTAGTGAGGTTCGCCATTTGCGGGAGGAAAATGAAGCCCTGCGGACTCGACTCACGTCGATAGAGGAGACGTGTGCCGGGAGGGACGCAGAATGGGCTAAGACCAGCGCAGAGTGGGCTCAGACGAGCGCAGAGTGGGCTCAGAGGGACGCAGCGAGGGATGCTGAGTTGAAAGATTTGCGGGCTCGCCAGGCAAATACTGAGAATGTATTACGTCAGATGCAAGCTTTTGCAGCTACCCTATCGCCGATGACACAGATGCCAGCCCTTCCCGCCCCTCGTTTTGACGCTCCGGATACACAGATGTCAGCCGCTCCCGCTCCCGCCCATCGTTTTGAGTCTCAGGAGATAGAGGATCCTGAGCATCCCACAGAGGAGTAGAGATATTATAGTGGTATGATCAATTTTTCCCCTAATTTTTTTCATTAACAATGTATTAAGTTATTATATCCATAATAACTTGTTTTCTTATTACTTCATTTATGTTTACAGATTCTGCATTATCAGAGTTGAATTCAGATTTCTTCTCTTGCTTGAAAGGTATGAATATTCGATATTATTCCTTTATTGTTTCGTATTTGTTAGTTTTCATTTACATATTTAATATTATTAGAGTTATCTTCTATTTGTTATTTTTCTTCTATTAGAGTTATCTTCTATTACATATGCTTACTTCATTTGTTATTGCATTATGTTATTAATTCAGATTTCTTTCTGTATTGGATTGCTTTCTTATTGTTTTATCTTATATTGTGCAGGAATATTTTTTCCTTTCCATCCATTATTCACTCTGATATTCATGTACGTAATAATTCTCTACTAAACTCTGAATTTGGATGTATATAATTTTTTTATTTACTTTGACAAATGTTTACATCATATGGATACATATGTTTACTCTGTTACATTTGGATACATCATATGTTTACTCTTTTTTGGATTGGATTAACCATTGGAAACTTTAGATTATATCAGTTACTCTTGTTTCAAAGTTTCGATTGTAAAAATTTGGAAATTAAACTTTGGATTGAATAGTAGATTGAATGTATATATTTGGAAATGATTGTTTGAATTGTATTGGATTCGAAACAAAAATTTGGATTGTTGTGAATGTTTGGATTGTTATGAATGTTAGGATTGTAATTGTGAATGTTTGGATTGTAATTGTGAATGTTTGGATTGTTCTGAATGTTTGGATGTTGAAATATAGATTCCTATTTGATATTTGTTTCGATATTTGTATATGTTATTGATGTATACAAGGAAAGTGGAAGAAACAGATACTGCCTGTCAAAAATTTCCAGGTTTAGCGACGGATATTTTTAAAAATCCGCCGCAAATAGCGACGGATATTTGACTTTTCCGTTGCTAAAACGATCTATTGGCGACAGAGTTTGACCGTATCCGTCGCTATTACGATATATTAGCGACGGACTTTGACCGTATCCGTCGCTACCCCATAGAGTTTGCGACGGATATTTGGCCATCCGTCGCTACTATTTCCCCGGCCACGTCGACCCGTTTTTTTGGTGTTTGCGACGGGGTTAAATAGTCGTCGCTAATATAACGACGGAGATCTAAAATTCACCGTCGCTAACAAGTTGTGCGACGGGTTCTCAACCGACGGCGGCAATTCCGTCACTAATCCGTCGCTATTGGTGTTTTGCGACGAAATAGCGACGGATTTTGGCCGTCGCTATTTCATGTTATTTTTGTAGTGTGTGGATTGTCTTTAAGATAGTCAAAATAGCTGAATTGTTAAGGGGTCTAAATATGTTGGCCGACTGGTCGTAGTCATTCTATTGGCTGGTCGGTCGTGCACTATAAGCGGGTTGGCCGATCGACTGTCACCTTATCTGGGATGGTTGATTGTATACTCTAAGTAAGTTAGCCGATCAATTGTAGGATATGTAGGACCATCAATAGCTACCCTTTTCCCTTCAGCTAGGACAGTGTTGTAGGTACTATGGTTCGTGTTATGGGTGTTATACAATTCTAAGTGTGGTACTGAGGTCCGCCGATCAACTGGTAACTTGGATTGAGTCAATCAGTCGGACGTTAGCTATGTGATTCTGATTTGGCGTCCTTCCTTAAAGAGTAACCAACCGCTTACAAGTCGAAGTCCTGTCCCTTGATGTGCCTATCATGTAAAATAAATCAAGACACAAGTTTGAATAAGAGACGTCCACTCGAGTAACCTAGTTGGCCCGGGTTGTCGGCTTCGACGGCTTGATCTGCACCCATGTCTGTGAATGCCTCTTTAATCCTTGTTGTTGTGTGTTGTCTTGTTCGACCACGTCGATTATCTAACCTTTGACTTATCCTATGTGGACCGAGAGCCGCAAATTTCTCTCGTATCATAAGTCTCCCTTTCAAGTCAAGTCAAAGGAGACATCCAGTTCGACTGATTAGACCAGTGTCTTGGTCTAGGCTTAACTTAGGTCTATGGCTAACGTGTCGATTCCGTACGAAGGTGCTTACATGCGTTATAAATGTTGAATGACACGCACGTACGGTAACATAATTACTTCGATTTTTTGATATCCCCTGTAATAAATGTCTCATTCTCTCCCTGATACGTGTCACCCAAGGGCTGGCTAAGTTAGTTTTCGAGGTAATTAGTGCCATGATTCGGCGTACAATTGTCAGAATCAAAATTTGAAGTGTCATCCATTCTATTACGCTTTAATGATGGATATTGCATCCTGCCTTTTTTTTGCAGATGTTCCAAATTAAGGAATCCTTGTTGTGATTGACTATTGGATTTCCAAGGAGAAGACAGAATCATTAATAGTTATATTTTTTAGTCGTCAAGTGGATTTAAAGAGCTCAAAATTGGATCTCCATCTTCTAAAATGTAGCCCTAGGTGCGAGGAACGTTCCCTCAAAGTTTCAAGGCGATTAATGGTTAAAACTCAAGAAAATATCATTTTTCTATAGATGCAATGGGTAACCAACAACGATATAGAAATTGCTGAAGAAGCCTCACAATGATCGACTTTCAGACATCTTCAAATCATAAATCTTGATGATAACGTTGAAATCCTTCCAAATTTAAACTTTTCGACATGGCAAGACCTTGCTCTGATATCATGAAAATAATACAAATATAATCTGAAAGACGATGCAAAGAGAAAGAGAAAGAGAAAGAGACAAGAGAATGAAAAGAACAAACGATGTTTATATAATTGTATTCATTAAAACTTAAGGTTTACAATGAAAAGAAGATATAAATATACAATTAATAATAATTAAAAGACTAATTCGACCCTAGACTAATTCTATCATTGCATAAATAATTTATTTTATCATATACTAACACTCACCTCACATAAGAGCTAATATTTTATTTAGTCACCTCGAGGCAAGATGTCATGATTAGATCCTCCAGTGATAAGTTAATGATCTAGAGCTCAAAACTCGGCTATGGTATATTATCGAAATTTTTTCCTTTTAATTGTAACGGATCTAAGAATGTTGGTTGTTAGATGTAAATTTCTTTGATTTACTTTGCTGACCGATGAAAAATTTTTATGAGACCAAGTGGAGAGCCATTGTGCTGCTAGTGTAAAATGTTTTATCCGTCATTATTTTAAAATCAAACTAGTGATAATGAAACTAGTGATACTCAATCACTTCAGATAAGCGATATGCGATAATATTTTATTTAATCATAATAAATTATTCATTCATTATTTATATAATCTAATGCATTAATATATATTTTTTATTCACTTAAAAAATTGATTTAGATATTTTATTTATGAAATAGTCGTTATATCTCGCTATTCCAAATCTAAAATTTCAATATAAACACCCTCCCCTTTTCTAAATTATGGAGCGTATCTTGATCAAATGCAATACCATGGTATTGACTTGGTTTATATTTGATAATATATATCCTTTTTCTGTGTTCTTTAATTGGAAATTACTTATAAGAAATGCCCTCCATGTGGTTTCGATCAAATATCATGTACGCACACTCTAGAAAAAGAAACCTATGATGCACTCAAATAGGGGACTAGATTGGTTGGAGATGGATCCCGGAGCTATTTCAATGTTCAAGTTAGGATTTGTTTAAGATGATATGTTAAGAATGAAGATGGAGAAGAAAGATAGAATCTAGTGGAGATGAAGAGATTTCGGAATCCTTTGTTAAAAAAGATAGATCCGCTACCTTAACGACTCCATAAAGTCTTCCCCACGAATATGGAGAGAAGTTAATTCAAGTACACAGGCGTTAAGCGTATGGTGGGGTAGAGCATGCAGGCCATTAATTCTTTGGAATTGACCCATGACTGTTGCGCCAGAGATGCCATGTGGGCCACCGACTATGCTGCACTCTGGGGGCAATTCGGAATCCTTTGTTATTATATATCATTGTGTATGTCTATATATATAGTTGTTAGGAGAGTATGTTGTTAGAGTTTGCAAGGTGCAAACTTAGTCCCACATCCGAAAACACATGGTTAGATCATTGGCTTATATAGGAATATGACATCTCAATTAGCATGAGGCCTTTTGGGGAGAGTCCAACAGCAAAACCATGAGGGCTTAGGCCCAAAGTGGACAATATCATATCATTGTGGAGATATCCTAATTTCTTTTGGTCCTAACAAAATGGTATCAGAGCCAGGTTGCTCTTCTTGAGCCAGATCTAACCATGTGCCTTAAGCCTTAATAAAGGATATGTTGGCTCCCATGTCATATCTAAACGAAAAAGGTTTCCGCTTGTGGTGGGAGCATGTGGTCCTTTGTTTGAAGAGGGGTTTGTTAGAGTTTGCAAGGTGCAAACTTAGTCCCACATCCGAAAACACATGGTTAGATCGTTGGCTTATATAGGAATATGACATCTCCATTAGCATGAGGCCTTTTGGGCTGAGCCCAAGAGCAAAACCATGAGAGCTTAGGCCCAAAGTGGACAATATCATGCTATTATGGAGATATCTTAATTCCTTTTGGTCCTTACAAAGTTGTTAGAATTTAATGACCCGAATTCTGTTTAATCCGTTAAGATTTATTAGATATTTTCTTATTAATATGTTAATTAACAGATTCTTTATAAATCTGTTAATTAACAGTTTTGTTATTAATTTTTATTTGACTAGGTATTCTGAGGTCCCTATAAATTGTGTATCTCATTGAGAAGTTGAATCAATCAATCGAGAAAGCTTTTTGGTTATCTCTTCTTTCTTTTCTCTACCTCTCCTTTTCTCTACTTCTCTTTACTTTATTATGGTATAAGAGTTGTAGACTTTGTATTCCGTCGTTCTTATTGATTTTTCCTCCTCTGCCCGTGGTTTTTTCCCGTCAAGGGTTTTCCACGTAAATCTGGTGTGTTCTCTATTATTCCTGTTGCCGTTTTTCCGTGGTAATCTCGTAACAAGTGGTATCAGAGCCAGGTTGGTTTTGAGGATTTCAAACGAGATTAATGACAACGGTAAGCATGAAGTATGATATTCCGCTTTTGGATCGCAACACCAGATTTACGCTGTGGCAGGTTAAGATGCGAGCGGTGCTAGCGCATATGGACTTGGACGACACACTGTTCGGGATAGACAACATGCTCTCGACATGGTCAAAGGAGGAAAAGGAACGTAAGGATCGAAAAGCTCTATCTCAGATCTACCTTCACCTATCGAATGAGATTTTACAGGATGTTTTGAAGGAGAAATCCACTGCTGCACTATGGCTAAAACTGGAGCAGTTGTGCATGAGAAAAAGTCTTACGAGTAAACTGGGTCTGAAACAACATTTGTATTCTCATCGCATGACAGAAGGTACGTCGTTAAGAGATCACTTGACCGTGTTTAAGGAAATTGTCTCTGACTTAGAGGCTTTGGAGGTCAAATATGACGATGAAGATTTAGCATTGATCTTACTGTGTTCTTTACCCTCGTCATATACGGCTTTTCGAGATACTATTTTATATAGTCGTGATACTCTTACTTTGAATGAAGTTTATGATTCATTATTCTCAAAAGAGAAAATGAAACAGCTTGTCGAAGAATCTGAGACTCAGAGTGAGGGTCTTATTATTCGAGGAAAGACTCAGGAGGAAGACTCTGATAGTAATATCAGGGGCAGATCGAAATCTAGAAATAGCGATAAGATATGTAATTATTGCAAGAAGAAGGGTCACATCAAATCTGAATGTTATAAGCTACAGAATAAGAATAAAAGGGCAGGTGAAAATTCGAAGGAAAAACAATCAGAGAAGTCTGGTGAGGCTGATGTTGCTGAAAATTACAGTGATGGTGAACTTCTTATTGCCTCTGATGCTGATTTGAAGAAGAGTGAGGAATGGATTCTTGATTCTGGTTGTACGTTTCATATGTGTCCCAATCGGGACTGGTTTTCAACATATGAAACGGTTTCGAGTGGTGCCGTTTTGATGGACAATAATACATCTTGCAGAATTGCTGGTATTGGTACGGTCAGAATTAAGATGTTTGATGGTGTCATTCGGACACTTGGTAATGTGAGACACGTTCCTGATTTGAAGAGAAATATGATCTCTTTAAGTGTTCTTGATTCTAAAGGATACAAGTACACTGGTGAAGGTGGAGCTGTGAAGGTCAGTAAAGGGTCTCTTGTTGTGATGAAGGGACTAAGGAGAACCGCCAGTTTATATGTTCTGTAGGGATCCGCAGTAATAGGTGATGTTGCCGACACAAGGTGATATGGATAAAAGAAGATCATATTGGAGCAATCGGCCCTAAGATGGTCCGGAGTGACCATAGGTTTTGATGTTTGGGCAAAGGGTTTAAGTTAGGTTTTCCCTTGTATTCTTATATGTGTATGTTGAGTGTGCAGGTTGTACAGGTTACACATATGGACTTCACTGGACGGCCTTAGTACGGTGAAGGATGGCATGGAGGCAAGCTGGAGGCTAGCGTGCGCATCCGAGGGACCTTGGAGAGCAGGGACGATGAGCTGATGGGCGCGGACTTCGAGGCGTACGTGAAGGGTGGTATGGAGGCAAACTGGAGGTTTGCGTGCGCATCCGAGGGACGAGGGCCGAAGATGAAGAGGGCGCGAAGGCAATAGTCGAGGCTGCGAAGGAGGAGTCAGTCGAGTCGTGAGGATCGAGTGCTGTGTGAATGTACTCGGGAAAGGGTTCAGCTAGGGACCAGTCGACTGCCCTGGCGGCAGTCGACTGGTAGGTGGCTGGTGAGCTGGCTGAGAATTCGAACGTTGAGGTGCAACGGTCGAATCTGGCTGGCACCAGTCGACTGCCCTGGGGGTAATCGACTGGTAGCGAGAAATCAGCCCCGAGTCCTATTTAAAGAGGACATCGTGGTGGCTGAGTTTCTCGACGAAACTTGTCTTGGTTAAGGGCAAGTTAGTAGTCTTCGTGTCCAGAGCTTTGGTTGGTGTTGTGGTGAGGTTTCTCCACCCACAAGGAGCGACACGTGATAGCCGGAGGTTATCCGGGGTTTGATCCGCCGAAGGATTGTTGGATTAGTCACCCGACCGGGGTGGATACCAACTAAATACGGTTTGTTAGCGTTGTTCCTTTGTTGTTATTGTTTATTATTATTGTTTCCGCGGCGCATACTAACAACGTAGGAAGAACAAGCCGAGATTTGCTATTCACCCCCCCTCCTCTAGCAAGGCGTATCGATCCTAACAGATCACTTACGGAAAGCTTGTAAGTAGCTATTTGGCCGAAAGGACTCTTCAGTGAGCTTAGCAAAGACTTACAGATTACTACAGTCTTTTGTGATAGTCAGAGTGCTATTTTTCTCACGAAGGAACAGATGTTTCATGAGAGGACAAAGCATTACTTGGACTTGCTTGATGCTAGATGCTGAGATTTGCCTGTGGGACTTTTGTGAAAAAGGTGGAGAATGTTCATTTGAAGATTTGTGGAATTCGCGTCAAGGTGGAGATTGTTAGAATTTAATGACCCGAATTCTGTTTAATCTGTTAAGATTTATTAGATATTTTTTTATTAATATGTTAATTAACAGATTCTTTATAAATCTGTTAATTAATAGTTTTGTTATTAATTTTTTATTTGACTAGGTATTCTAAGGTCCCTATAAATTGTGTATCTCATTGAGAAGTTGAATCAATCAATCGAGAAAGCTTTTTGGTTATCTCTTCTTTCTTTTCTCTACCTCTCCTTTTCTCTACTTCTCTTTACTTTATTATGGTATAAGAGTTGTAGACTTTGTATTCCGTCATTCTTATTGATTTTTCCTCCTCTGCCCGTGGTTTTTTCCCGTCAAGGGTTTTCCACGTAAATCTGGTGTGTTCTCTATTATTCCTGTTGCCGTTTTTCCGTGGTAATCTCGTAACATATGCTGATGTCGATAGAAATATCATCATTGTTGGAGTCAATAAAGGGTCAAGATCTAACAACCATTGGTTGCTCATCTACTCATCCAGCGCCACATATCAGTAAGGGGCATCTAGGAGACCAAGTTTGATAACCTTGTGATCACTCCTCCATTCTTAGGATGTCATACGTTCTGGAATTTTTGCAGTCTTTGTCATTGAGCCAGTGTTGTTAGTGTAAGCCCTAAGAGCCAATCATAAGTTGATTAACTTAGGTCATAAAGTATCATATTTATAAATGAAAGACAATGCTTTGGTTATTATATTTACTTCATATTTATGCCAGCTGAATAAATATAATAATACCCTGGAATAGTAGGTTCTAATATATAACACATTAATTAATTGATTTGATTGTGAGAGATTGTCGAGAATACTACTCTAAAATATTCCTAGCTAAGAATTAATAAACAAGGGCAATATTAATACGTCGATGCTAGTAGACCCGACCTTGGGCCGGGTCTAGCCCGGACCCAGCCCGGAACCGGCCCGGGTCAACGGGCCGGTTGGCCTGTTGACCCGGTTCGCCGGGCCGAACCAGAACCGGCCCGGCAAGATGCCGGGTCGGTTCCGGTTCCAGGCCCCCGAAACCGTGAACCGGCGATTAACTGTCGGTTGACGTGAACCCACGGTTAACCGCCGGTTCCAACGGCACTGAACCGCCGGTTCAGTGCCGTTGGGCAGTTTTTTGATTTTTTTTTTTGGACGGATGAGATCATTTGATCATTTTTTGATCAATGGCTACGATTTAGTGACCGTTATGATCCGAACTCTATAAATAGGGAGCTCATTTCATCATTTTCACTTACAAAACAACTTCTCTTCTCTCAATCTCTCATTCTCAACTCTCTAACTCTCAACTTCTCTCCGCGTTCTTCATCGACGATAATGGAAGGAGGTCACGGAGCTTCATCATCTCGATCTCGGAGGGGAAAAGAAATTGCATACGAGGATCCCAACCTTCAAATTCAATCTACTGATGTTGAGACCGAGGCTCAGCCCCAACGCCCTCCGATCCCCGAAACGCAAGGAAGTACCGATGCGATTACTTCTAAGGTTCGGGATAATCCTCCTTTAAAATCGTCTATTTTCACTAAACATTTTGAGAATGTCACACTTCCGTCGGGAGAAATGCGTGCAAAATGCAAGCATTGTAAGGCTTCCTACAAATTCCAAGCCGGCGGCGGCTATGGGTCGTTGGAACGACATGTAGAAACGAAGCACCCGACGGAATATGGGCTTGACCACTCTCAAACATAATTATCTAGATTTTCTAGCAGTAGTAGTACTGATTCTAGTTTATTTTTATATTCAGATAATAAATTGAGAGAATCATTAGCTAAATTTGTTTCCGTAGAACATCTTTCTTTTAGTTTTGGATCTAAATGCACATTTGAAGATTTGTGTAAAGAATCTCTTAATCCTGCTGCTAAACGTGTACCTAGGACTACACTAACTCGTACAATTAAAAGATTAGTAAAACAAGGAAAAAAGAATTTAATTAAAGAATTTAGTAAATTAAATAATAAAGTTTCTTTATGTTCCGATATTTGGAGTGATCATTGGCAAACTCATTCTTATATGGGTATAACATGCCATTGGATTGATAACTCTTGGATCCTTCAAAAGAGATTATTAGCTTATAGAGTTTTTGATGAATCACACACTGCTCATAACATTGCACAATTATTACACATAGTTTTAGAAGAATATGGATTGACTCATCAAATATTTTCAATATCATTAGACAATGCTAGTTCTAATACCGCATCAATAGATGAATTGAAATTTATTTGCTAACCTGTCATTAGTGGTTTATTTTTTCATATTCGTTGTGTATGTCATATTTTAAATTTATGTGTTCAAGATGGATTAAAACTTTTACAAAATTATATTCAACCAATTAGAACCGCAATTTCATACTTATGGTCTCATCCATTTATGATGAAACAATGGGGTAGATTTTGTAAAGTTAATGGAATGCGACCACAAAAATTTCCACGTGATGTTCCAACACGTTGGAATTCAACATATCAATTATTACAAGATTCTTTTCAATATAAAGATTTATTATGTTTATTTTTTACACAAAATAGTAATACTAATATATATTTATTTTCATAACAATGGAATATTTGTAGTAGTATTTGTGAAATTTTAAAAGTTTTTAACGATGCAACTGAACAACTTTCTGGTGTTTATTATCCTACTGCTCATTTAATTTTAGTAAATTTTTTTAGTATAGTATTAATATTAAATGAACATGTAAATGATGAAGCTTCAACTTTATGTATAATAGCTATGAAAACTAAATGGGAAAAATATTTTTATTTAATTCCTGAAATTTATTTAATTGCATTTGCTTTAGATCCTAGATTTAAATTAAAAGTTTTACAAGAAATGTTAATTTTATATTATGACGCATTAATTCCTATTAAGGATTCTTCCTCTCCGGATCCAGCTAATATTGTATATAATATTAAAAATTATTTATATGATCTTTATAATCAATATTATGTTAAATATGGAACACAAACTAATATTTCTGAAACACAACAATCTACTACTACTAATTTAAAACTTACAAAAGCCCAACTTTTATTAAAAAAACTGACGAAACGTCCACGAGGATCCTCAAGTTCCACACAAGAACTTGAAAATTATTTTACGACTTCTTTGATTTTAATGAAGCAGATAGCGAAGACTTCGACATCTTGAAGTGGTGGTCACAGAAGGCTCAAAGCTTTCCCGTTCTCTCCATGATCGCAAAAGAAATGTTAGCTTCTCCAGTGTCGACTGTTGCTGTGGAGCAGACGTTCAGTGCCGGCGGCAACATATTAGATGAACGACGATCAACCATGTCTCCCGACTCATTGGAAGCTCAAGTATTACTTGATGATTGGACCAGGGCCGAGAAGCGAATCCAAGGAATGCAACTTTCAGAAGACGAAGCCGAAGAATTTGATACCGAAGGAACAAATACAACGGGAACGGGAGGAAATGCAAGTGAGTGAGAAATGTAAAAATGTAAATGGGTAAAAATGTAAAAGAACTACGTGAGCTTTGATTCCCCTATACCCTAAGGGGATACGTAGGCAACTTATATAAGTGCAAGCCTTTTTTAATAAATTTTTTTTTAATTTAATTTTTAATTTTTAATTTTTAATTTTTTTAATATAATAATCTTGAACCGTGCCGAATCGTGGCGAACCGTGAACCGGACCGTGAACCGGCGGTTCCGAACCGTGAACCGTAACCGTCTTGGGTGGTTAAGGTTAAGGGTCGACCTCCCACGAACCGTCGAACCGGCAGTTCCGAACCGTCGAACCGTCGGTTCCGAACCGTGGTCGGGTTTAGATGCTAACATGTAGGTTAATTGATGACTTGATCTCACAAGTCATGGATATGAGAAATCAAGTGGACACAAGGGTATATATATTATGAGATCAAGTCATGAATATGAGATATCAAGTTGACACAATGGTATATATTATATGTACTGAATTGACCCGCCATGAGAAAGTTTCATGGATCGTTATATGAGTATCATAAACTTTCTCATAGTGACTATTTGTACGAATAGTCCTTAGCCCTAAAGTCACTACGATTTCCTACATAAGGAATTGTGTACTTTGGTATCAGTAAACGTCGCCCGTAATAGGGTGGACTATAAAATCGATCACTTGATATGCAACCAATTATACTGAGGGATGTAGATGAGATTTATCCATTCCATATGATAGTAGTGATATCTGTGAGACCCTTGATCAAGTAGGACTACTAAAATACATGGTTATGCTCAAATGAATCAATATGAGATATTGAACTTATTTGGTTAAGTGAGTTTACTTGGGTATCAAGAAACAAAAGATTGATAAGAAGATGACACAGTCTATGCCTCATTGATCAATCTAGATATCGAGGATAGAAGGACCAAGGCATACAAGATAATAGACACAGAAAGGTTAGGTCGGATCTTGACATTCTCGTTACTTTGGTAGTAATGATGCATTGCTAGATGTCACTTATTGCTTATGTATCTAAAGTGGTTTAGATACATTGTCAACGTTACGAGAGCATATTGGGTCACACACAAAGAACATGTTGTTTCAGATATGCGTTTATTTTAGTTTGACTAAAATGTGATGAGGTCTAATCTGAAATTAAATTAATTGAGTTAGACTCACATGAATCCAATTGGACTATAAGATTGAGTCTAATCTGTAGACTCATTGGATTAGACTCAACTATGAAAGAGGATTAATATCCATTAACAGAGTATTAATGAAAGGAAGACCAAGAGGCATTGGTATTTATTGAGATTAATGGAGTATTAATAAAAGGAAGACCAAGAGACTTTTGGTATTGATTGAGATTAATGGACATTAATATGTTGGGAAGATCAAAATCCAATGACCTTTTGTATTCATTAGATGAATATAAAAGGGTTATTTTGGTGGAATGAAGAGCTTGTTATTGTTGATCTTCTTCACTTGGCCAAAAGCCTCTCAACTCTCTTCTCCAATTCTTGTCTGAACCACATTCAAGTAGTTAGTACCATAAAGGTGGTTCTTCTCTAAGACTGAGTCCGTGCGACGAATAGAATGTGTTTGTGTGGATACTACTAGAGGAACGACCATTCTGATGGTGTTGAGATTCGCAAATCCAAAGTTGCTATCGAGATCGTACTAAGGGCATGCAACATGTTAGAATTTGGTGACCCAAATTCTGTTTAATCCGTTAATTTATTATTAGATATTTTCTTAATAATCTGTTAATTAACAGATTCTTTATAAATATGTTAATTAACAGTTTCGTTATTAATTTTTCTATTGACTAAGTATCCTAAGGTCTCTATAAATTATGTATCTCATGGACAAGTTTGATCAATCAATGAAGAATGTTATTTGGTTACCTCTTCTTTCTTTCTCTCTACCTCTCTTTTCTCTCTACTTCTCTTTACTTTATCAGAGCCGCCGACTTTGTATTCCATCGTTCATAGTGATTTTCCACCTCTGCCCATGGTTTTTTCCCGTCAAGGGTTTTCCACGTAAATCTGGTGTGTTCTCTATTGTTCTTCTTGTCATTTTCCCATGGTAATCTCGTTTCAAGTGGCATCAGAGCCAGGTTGGTTTTGATTTTGTGGATGTCAATCAAGATTAATGGCAACGGCAAGCATGAAGGAAAAATCCGTTGCTGCACTATGGCTAAAATTGGAGCAGTTGTGCTTGACAAAGAAGTCTGGTGAGGCTGATGTTGTCGAAAATCACAGTAATGGTGAATTTCTTGTTGCCTCTGATGATGATTTAAAGTAGAGTGAGGAATGGATTCTTCATTCTGGTTGTACGTTTCATATGTGTCTCAATCGGGACTGATTTTCTACATATGAAACGGTTTCGAGTGGTGCCGTTTTGATGGACAATAATGCATCTTGCAGAATCGCTGGTATTGGTACAGTCAGAATTAACATGTTTGATGATGTCATTCGGACACTTGGTGATATGATGCACACCCCTGATTTGAAGAGAAATATGATCTCGTTTAGTATTCTTGATTCTAAAGTGTACAAGTACACTAGTGGAGGTGGAGCTGTGAAGATCAGTAAAGGGTCTCTTGTTATGATGAAGGGACTAAGGAGAACTGCCGGTTTATATGTTATGCAGGGATCCACAGTAATAGATGATGTTGCCGTCGCAAGGTCGTCTATGTCTGATTCTGATGTTACAAGACTTTGCCATATGTGTTTGGGTCATATGAGTGAGAATGACATGGTTGAATTGAGCAAGAGAGGACTCCTTGATGGTCAAAGTATTACAAACCTAAAGTTCTGCGAGCACTGTGTTTTTGGCAAGCAAAAAAGAGTCAAGTTCTTAGTTGGCATTCATAACACAAAGGGTATGCTAGACTACATCCACTCTGATTTGTGGGGGTCTTCTAGAGTACCATCTAAAGGTGATGCGCTCTATATGTTGACTATTATTGATGATTTCTCAAGAAAAGTTGGGGCATTCTTTTTAAGAGATAAGAGTAATGTTTTTACTACCTTTAAGGAGTGGAAGGTCATGATTGAGAAGTAGACAGGGAGGCAATTAAAGCATCTTCGAACTGATAACAGATTGGAGTTTTGTTCTGATGAGTTTAATACCTTATGCAGAGCTGAAGGTATTGTGAGGCATCATACAGTTCGACATACTCCTCAACAGAATGGTGTAGCAGAGAGGATGAATAGGACTTTGATGGAGAAGGTGTGTTGTATGCTTCTTAATGCTGGGCTACCGAAGTTTTTCTGGGCAGAAGCCGCTGCGTATGCCTGTTATCTTGTAAATCGCTCTCCATCAATTGCTATTGAAAGGAAAACTCCACGAGAGGTATGGTCTGGTACTCCTGCTAGTTATTCTGATTTGAGAATTTTTGGATGTCCTGCGTATGCTCATGTTGATAATGGAAAGTTGGAGCCTCATTCGATGAAGTGCATATTTATAGGCTTTAGACAATGAGTGAAGGGATACAAACTTTGGTGTCCAGAGATCGGGAAAGTCATCATCAGTGGAGATGTTATCTTTGATGAGACTAACATGCTTCAGGGGTCTCCATCTAAAACTCTTTCTGAGGAAGATATGCAGAAGACAAGCACACATGTGGAGATTGAGATTGAGGCGATATCTACAGAGACTACTCCAGAGCCTATTTTAGATGTTGTGGATGGAACGAACTCATCACAAGCACCTTCACAATGTTCCATTGCAAAAGATAGGCCTCGGAGAGAAATTAGACGCCCTCAGAGATATGCAAAGGCTGATTTGGTTGCTTATGCTTTAAATGTGGCTGAGGAGATTGATTCCGGTGAAGAACCTGAGACGTATTCAGAAGCAATTAGCTGTGATAATTCTGGTAAGTGGATAATTGCTATGCAGGAGGAGATGGAGTCACTTGGTAAGAACGACACATGGGACTTGGTGAAATTACCTAAGGGTAAGAAAGCTATTCGTTGCAAGTGGATATTTAAAAGAAAGGAGGGAATACCAGAAGTTGAAGAAGCCAGATACAAAGCCAGACTAGTTGTTAAAGGTTTTAGTCAGATTTCAGGAGTAGACTTCACTGATGTATTTTTCCCAGTTGTAAAGCATAGTACGATTCGAGCTTCCTTGGTATTGTGGCCATGACTAGAGTTGCAACAGCTGGATGTGAAGACAACATTCTTACATGGGGTACTTAAGTAAGAAATCTATATGCAACAACTAGAAGGTTTTGAAGTCTCAGAAAAAGAGGATTATGTATGCTTGCTAAAAAAAAGTCCCTTTATGGTTTGAAGCAGTCACCTAGGCAATGGTATAAAAGGTTTGATTCGTTTATGATCACTCATGATTTCAGAAGAAGCAGCTATGACAGTTGTGCCTACTTTAAGAAAATTGATGATGGATCATTTGTTTATCTGCTCTTATATGTTGATGATATGTTGATTGCGGCCAATAATAAGGAAGAGATAAGAAAGGTCAAAGCCCAACTAAATAAAGAATTTGAGATGAAAGATTTGGGAGTTGTAAAGAAAATACTTGGGATGAAGATTCTGAGAGACAGAAAGGTAAGAAAATTATACCTAAGTTAAAAAGGGTATATTGAGAAAGTTCTTCATTAGTTTAACATGCATTCTGCCAAGCCTATTAGTACTCCGTTAGCTGCACACTTTAGACTTTCAACTGATTTATGCCCGCAGTCAGATGATGAGGTTGATTATATGTCACGGGTTCCATTTTCTAGCGCAGTGGGATCTCTCATGTATGCTATGGTTTGTACACACCCAGATTTATCACATGCAGTGAGTACAGTTAGTAGATACATGACAAATCCTGGTAAAGAGCATTGGAAGGTAGTTCAGTGGGTTTTCAGATACTTACGAGGGACTTCTGATATTTGTTTGCATTTTGGGAGTAATAGATATGCAGTTATTGGATATGTTGATTCTGACTTTGCAGGTGACCTTGATAAAAGAAGATCACTTACGGGGTACGTGTTCATTGTTGGTGGTTGTGCTATCAGTTGGAAAGCTACTTTGCATAATACAGTTGCATTGTCCACTACAGAGGCTAAGTATATGGCTATTACGGAAGCTTGTAAGGAAGCTATTTGATTGAAAGGACTCTTCAGTAAGCTTATAAGATTACTGCAGTCTTTTGTAATAGTCAGAGTGTCATTTCCCTCACGAAGGATCAAATGTTTCATGAGAGGACAAAACACATTGATGTAAGGTATTATTTTATACGTGATGTTATTGCTCGTGGTGATATTATTGTCAGGAATGTCAGTACTCATGATAATCCTATTGATATGATGACTAAGTCACTCCCTATAGCCAAGTTTAAGCATTGCTTGGACTTGGTTGGTACTAGATGCTCAGATTTGCCTGTGGGGCTTTTGTGAAAGAGGTGGAGAATATTTTTTTTAAGATTTATGAAATTCGCATCAAAGTGGAGATTGTTAGAATTTGGTGACCCGAATTCAGTTTAATCTGTTAATTTATTATTAGATATTTTCTTATTAATCTGTTAATTAACAGATTCTTTATAAATCTGTTAATTACACTACAAGAAAAAATTCTTTTAATGACACTGAAAAGTGTCATCATATATTACTTATACTGACATTTTTGATATAGTGACATTAAATTAAAATGTCCTCTATAGTGATGTCGTCTAAAGTCTTATCACTTGTGACAATTCTTAATGTCATTATAAAATAAAAATAGTGACAACACTAATAGCATGAATAATTGTTATAGTGACAAAAAATAGTGTCACTATAAGATTTGTAATGACATTTATATATGTTGTTTTATTATAGTAATGATGACAAATTTATATGTCCTTTAAAATTATTTATCAAGACAATTTTAAATGTCTTGAATTTTATTTATAGTCATAATAAAAAATGTCACCAATGACAGTTTATAAAGTTAATTTAAAATGTCTCGTTATGTAATTTATAGTGACACATATAAATATTTGCTAGATTAGTCTATAAGGACATTTAAAATTATCATTAATAGTTATTTATTATGACATTTTAAAATATCATCATATGAATTTTATAATGATATTTTTATCTACATGATTTGGTGTTCTATTGTGACATAAAAAATATCATATATTAATAAATATCTCCCATTTTCAATATTATCATGATATAAATATTTACGGATATAATTAATTAACATAAACACAAATAAAAATTTTAAATTAAAATTAAAATGCTAATCAATAATTGCCAATTTTTTTTACAATACAAGACTGTCAAATTGTTCACCTCAGAAAATATCTATGCACTAATCACAATCACAAATATATCCAATACATTTAGTTTAAGAACTAGCAAAAAATTAAGTCTCTCCTAAAGCAAAATATAACCAAACTTCCAAACTTTGCTGCATCTTCAATCTTCAACCATCACATCTAAAACAAAATCTAATATTCTTGTCACCTACAAAAAAAAAATTATATATTAATTAGTTTGTGTAAATGAAATAAAATTAAAGTATATAATAAAGAAAAAATACATATATATAATCTGGATCTAGATTTTTTCATAAGCAAACCAAACCAACAAATGCTAAAACTTAAGTAGAAGGCAAGATGACCACCGTAAGGTTGCAAAATGAATATGATAAATAATCAACCAATAGATTTGAACACGGTAAAAGAATATAATGCAATGTCATGTCATATAATGAACACAGTAAAAGAATATAATACAATGTCATATAGATTTGAATTTGGAGAAAAAAGAAAGACGACACACATCAACAAAAATAAAAATCTAACCTCATGCACCTAGTAGAAGGCTTCTTCATCAACTGTTAACTGCAAATATAATTAATATTCATTTTATAAGACACTAACATAATGACATATATAATAATAATAGTTAATTAAAAAATTACATATCATACCAGATGACAAGGCCAAGCTATCATTCCTCCAAGTGCATCCTCAAACCTTTGTAAAAGATCATATGACCTAATCAAACTCTCTTCCTGTTGTAGGACAACTAGAACTTGTATTTCACACCAATTTGGTCCCAACGACTGTCTTCCTACTTCAGTATTCGGATCCATGCTACGAACAATTCCTTTTGCCACAATTTTTATCGGATCAAATAGATTTTTTATCAAGACAGAACATCCAGTCTACATAAAAAATACAAAAATAATGGAGATGTTAAAAATCAATAACGCACTAACTAAATATAATAATAAAGTAAGAAAAATAGAAAAAGACTTTACCGTTAGAGATACTTAAAATGGCAATATAATTTGAGTCTATCAAAGCAAAAGTATTATAAGATCAGCTTCAATACTACTTACTAATTAATACAATTGGGTTAAATTTTGTATGGCCTGGCAAATGGATGAAAGGTAAAGGGAATTTCTACTAGATGACAAACAAAAAGAAAGGTTAAGAAAATAGCTTTGGCAAACTAAACACGACCCTCTATTCTTGACCTCCTATGGAGGTGGCAATATGATCTAAAAGTACAGGTTCGTTTTAAACCAAGGCCCATGAATTTAGAGAGATAAATATACACAACGTATAAAAAAAAAATCCTAAATACTGTAATTATAGAACCCATGAAGACCAAAAGAACGAAGATGATTCCTAGTTTCTTTAGTGATCAGACAAATATTGTTATGACTCTGTAATTTGCGTACCTATTCTTCCACCAATATAAACAAGCAATTTTACCAGGTCAAGTATGAAATAATGCAAAAGTTCATATCTTAGTGATAACCTGAACAATTTCAATTCAATATAAACATAGATTACCAATTGGGGCATGCAAGACAAAAATAAATTACAGAGAAAAATAAAAGGAAAGAAACAAAAGTGATACATAGCAAGGCTTAGGCAAATAAGCACTTACATGTAACTGAGTAGCATAAGAAAGATAATTAAAAGGTAAAATTGGATCATCTGCAAGACGAAGACCTAAGAGCCCCCATATTTCAGCAACTGAGGAGCATACACAAAACAACAGCTGAATGAGAAAAAAAAACACACACACGCACACAAAAAGTATAGGCATGCACTGAGATACTTTGTCAAAGATTTCTGGAAACGTGTGACACTTACTGGCTATGTGACGATGGAATGATGGATCACCATGTTCTGCCATCCATTTGAAGTTATCTAGAGCAGTATGGTAGCCATGGAAGACTGGAAGAAGAAATCCTAGTTACCCATCAGATCACAAAATGAGACTACCTATGCCATCTTTCCAGAAATAATGGCCCAAGTCAACAGAAAGATTCAAAAGAACAAACAAAAGCAACTACTTCGAACTCATAAAACTTGGAAAGAACAATGATATGATTAACAAATTGTAATAAGTGGGAGAATCAAGAAGAAGAAATATGATTTCATTTGATGTCTTATAAAAGTACACGAGCCAAAGTAAAGTTATTTTGGCCAAAAAAGTCATACTATAGACTTCCTAGGAGTCAATTAGTATATGTCAGATTTTTCAAGTTGAAAAGAACCATTCTAAAGTAAAAATGTTCTTTAAACTATTTTGGCAAAACACCTAGACAACTTTTTTATAAACTTTTCCGCTCAAAGAAAGATTTATCTTTGTAGATATCACTCTCATAAATCTCCTAGGATATTTTAACAAAATGATCAAAATAATAATAACAATAATAACATTGTGAAGTCAAAAGTAATTTCAGTGCGTAAAATAGAGGAGATGAATAAAACAAAGTATGGCATGTGGCTCAAAAACACTCGAAATTAGGTGCACCCCTTTAGGAAAATCTGCCCTCCCAAAAATGTGTAGCATTATATAAAGCCTAACACATTCAAGTTGTTAAAAACTGAATAAACGACATTTATGCACGTTGTTCAGATGGCTCATTCATTGACGGTCTCAAGCAAGAGCAGAGCGTATTAGTCGCTAGGACCAATTTTAGCTGATAAGTGGAGTGCCTCCATGCACAGCAGTTGTAATCACTCTTTTACAAGGTAATCAACAACAACAACAACAACAACAAAGCCTTATCCCACTAGGTGGGGTCGGCTATATGGATCCTTTTACGCCATTGAGTTCTATCCCCTACTATATCATCATCTAGATTTAAATAAAATTTATCTTGTTTTATTGTTGCCAACCAAGTCTTTTTTGGTCTTCCTCTCCCTCTTTTAATGTGCGTATTTATCATAGTTTCACATCGTCTAACAGGGGCATTTATTGGTCTTCTAAGTACATGTCCGTACCATCTCAAACGTGTCTCCCGAAGTTTTTCTTCAATAGATGCAACTCCGACTCTCTCTCTAATACTCTCATTCCTTATTCTATCCATCCTCGTATGTCCACACATCCACCTTAACATCCTCATCTCTGCAACTTTCATCTTTTGCTCATGTGCTCGAGTCATAGCCCAACATTCAGCACCATATAACATAGCAGGTCTAACTGCCGTTTTGTAGAACTTCCCTTTAAGTTTTAGAGGTACTTTACGATCACATAAGACACCCGATGCTAATCTCCATTTCAACCATCCTGCTTGTATTCTATGTAAGACATCTCTCTCAATTCCTCCATCACTTTGCAAGAACGATCCTAAATACTTAAAGTTCTCGATTTTAGACAACTCATCATCTCCTATCTTAACAATTGTTTCACTACGTCTAGCATTGCTAAACTTAAATTCCATATATTCAGTCTTTACTCTACTAAGCCTAAAACCTTTCATTTCTAGAGTTTCCCGCCAAGATTCTAGTTTAGCATTTACTCCTTCACGTGTCTCATCTATCAAAACAATATCATCTGCAAACAACATGCACCATGGCACTGTATCTTGAATGTGCCTAGTGAGTTCATCCATGATTAGTGTAAAAAGATAGGGACTTAAAGCTGATCCTTGATGTAACCCTATCCTTATTGGAAATGCTTCAGTCAATCCACCTGAAGTCTTCACTCTAGTCGTTACATTTTCATACATATCTTTAATTAGGTCAATATATGTTACGCTAACGCCTCTCTTTTCTAGAATTCTCCATATAATTTCTCTTGGTACCCTATCATAAGCTTTTTCTAAATCAATAAATACCATGTGTAGATCTTTCTTTTGCTCCCGATATTTTTCAATTAATTGCCTAAGAAGATGTATAGCTTCTATTGTCGACCTTCCAGGCATGAACCCAAATTGATTTTCGGTTACCGTGGTCTCCTTCCTCAATCTTTTTTCTATTACTCTTTCCCAAAGTTTCATGGTATGACTCATTAATTTAATACCCCTATAGTTTGCACAATTTTGTATGTCTCCTTTGTTCTTATATAAGGGAACCAGACTACTTACCCTCCATTGATTAGGCATTTTTTTTGTTTTCAATATTAAATTAAATAATTTTGTAAGCCATTCAATACCTTTTTTCCCTAAACATTTCCATACCTCTATTGGGATATCATCCGGTCCCACGGCCTTTCCATTTTGCATCCCTTTCAAAGCTTGTTCTACTTCTGAAGTTTGAATTCTCCGATGAAAATTAAAATTTCTATACTCATTTGAAATACTTAAATTGCCTAAGTCAAGTTGGTCCCCTAAACTTTCATTAAAAAGTTGATGAAAGTAAATCTTCCACCGCTCTTTTATTTCGCTATCATTTACTAGTACTCTATCGCATTCATCTTTAATACATCTTATTTGACTAAGGTCTCTTGTTTTCCTTTCTCTTGCTTTAGCTATTTTATAAATGTCTCTTTCCCCTTCTTTTGTATCTAAATTTTGATATAGTCGTTCAAAAGTTTTATTTTTTACTTCATTCACTGCTTTCTTAGCCTCTTTCTTGGCTATTGTATATTTTTTTAAGTTTTCCTCGTTCTTACAAATATATAATTCCTTATAAGCTATTCGTTTTTCTTTCACTTTCTCTTGTACTTTCTCATTCCACCACCAAGATTTCTTCCTTGGTGGTGCATGCCCCTTTGACTCACCGAGTACATCCTTAGCTACTATTTTCAACTTTGATACCATCTTATCCCATGTCGTATTAGAGTCGCTATATATTTCATCTAATGCTTGTATTCCTACCTTCTCCTTCAATATGTTTTGCTTCCCATCCTTTAACTTCCACCACTTAATTCTAGGAGTCGTGTATATTTTTCCTCTATTAATATTATAACTAAGGCGTATATCTAACACTACTAATCTATGTTGGGTAGTTAAGCTTTCTCCAGGGATAACCTTACAATCTTTACAAATCTTCCTATCTCTCTTCCTAACCATAAAATAATCAATTTGTGATTTATTATTCCCACTTTTGAATGTGATCAAGTGTTCTTCTTTTTTCTTAAAAAATGTATTAGCTAGTATAAGGTCATATGCTATCGCAAAATCCAATATAGTTTTTCCTTCTTCATTTCTTGTTCCAAACCCATAACCCCCATGTACTCTCTCATATTCTTCATTTTTCGCTCCGACATGTCCATTTAGATCGCCTCCTATTAAAATCATTTCATTTGGCGGAATGTTTTGTAATACCTCATCTAAATCGCTCCAAAATCTTGATTTAGTTTCTTCATCTAATCCTACTTGAGGTGCATATATGCTAATTACGTTCACAACTTCTTTCGCCACTACTATCTTGAGAGCTATAATTCTATCCCCCTTTCTAACTACACCAACAACTTCATCTTTTAAAGAACTATCTACAAAAATACCCACTCCATTTCTTGTTTTACTCTTTCCTGTATACCATAACTTAAAACCCGAGTTCTCTATCATTTTTGCCTTCTCACCTACCCATTTTGTCTCTTGCACACACAAAATACTAATTTTTCTCCTAATCATTGTATCTACTACCTCCATTGTTTTACCAGTGAGAGTTCCTATATTCCATGTTCCAAATCTGAGACTATTACTTTTCTTATAATGTTTATTCTTAGTCCACCTATGGTGTGAGAACTCTTGCCTATTTAACACTACACCCAAGTTCTCATGGAGATGTAGCGGTCCTTGCCGAGACGTTACAGTCGGACCCTGCAACGCGAACCCTTGCATATTTAGCACTACACCCGGGTTCTGGAGATGTAGCGGTCCTTGCCGAGACGTTACAGTCGGACCCTGCAACGCGTTCCTTCCGGGGAACATCCTAGCATTAGCATAATACTTTAATGGATCCATTCATTGAGTATTTGCCATAGTTTTTTTACGCTGGCTGGCAACCTAACGCAACCCTCCTCCTTTATCCGGGCTTGGGACCGGCCATGACTAGGTCGTCACAGGCGGAGTTCTCTTTTACAAGGTAATGGTAAAATATAATAAATCTCCTTACCATCTCAACTTGTTTTCTGTGGAACTATATACCACATATAAACATTTTGGGGATCTTTATTCAGATTTTTTTTAGCAAAAAGATGTATATGTGCCACCAAAATTTCTGAAGTGAATTTTTTACATGAGATTTGTCAATTAGACATACACAATATGAAAATGAAAATCTTTGTAGCCTGTAGACACATGCAAAATTAAAGATTTGCAAAGATACTGTGTAATAACAACCAGAAATGCTTAAGCAAGCTTTTTTCTAATGTCATAATTTTCACTTGCGTAGAAAACATAACAGCCCTTGGACACCAACAGCAAAAAAAAATACATCTTTAACCGTCATAGATTATTATTTAAGTGCAACAAAAAATGGTAGTGTTTGAGTGCAGAGGGCAATAAAAAATGGTAGTGTTTGAGTGCAGAGGTAGAAACAGACATTGGATTTTGTATGCTTGGTGCTTTTGCTGGACCTTTTATGTCCATGCCGTGGCTCCCAGCATAGTACAACTCCTTCAATCGTACAAAATTAAACACCTAAACATGCATATTAGGGTGAGTTCATGAGAAACAGAGTCATCCCGACTTCAACCTTTGACATGTGTAGAGAAGACAAGGAAGCTCTCACCTTGTTCCTGCATCTGCCACTCACGATGGCAGTTGGGAAATGTCTCGCTACGTCTCGAACGACCTCGCTCATCTGAATTCAGGTTGTGATTAACACGCAATTTGGATTTTTCACGGAAAGTATTCTTTTGAAAAATAAATGAAATTGTGAGGACTCACCGGCTCCGACATGAAGGCACGGTCGGGATCGTCAACGATAGGGGCCAGAGTGCCGTCGTAGTCGAGGAATATAACCATCTGCTTCCCCTTCGACGCCGCGACGACGTCGTCGAAGTTGCTCAGCGCCGACGGGTGCTGCGTCTGCGTCCCGCAATTCCCGCCAAATGAGCACCATTGTCACAAAATGAAAACAGAACAGTTTCGGAAGCAAAGCTTTAATTACCAGCCAGTCCTTGTACTCGGCGTCGTCGGCGACGGCCAAGGCGGAGGCCACCCTCGGGTGGGTGGGGAGGAGGCTCGCATGGAGTCGACCAATGTGTTGGTCCTCCCGCTCGCCACGTCGAGCTGGCTCATGAACCGTTTGTTGTAGCCGGCGCGGTGGAGGCCGAGGCTGGAGGATCGCGGCGGCAGGAAGGAAGGGAGCGGGCGATTTAGGGTTCGCGGTGGTATTTGGCTATTTGCTCGATGGCGCGGTTAAGTTGGAGGAGTATTTGTTCGGGTGAAAAAATTTAATTAAACAAATTAAAAATAAAACAAATTATCTGTTTTAATAAGAAAAAATTTAGGTTTATAAAGATATTTATAAAAATGTCATCATAAAAGGTCTAATCAGATATTTTATTTATAAAATTAATCTGTTTTAGTAAGTGTCATTATAATTAATTTATAATGACATTTATTATTAAGTGTCATAACGTAAATGTCACAATCATAGTTTGCAGAATCGCGATCCTGGATCGTAGGATCGTACGATCCTACGATCCTACGCCAGAAAACGATCCAGAATCGCGCAGAATCGTTTTTTGTAGCAGGATCGCAGCAGGATCAGTAGGATCGGACAGAATCGGACAGAATCGTATAGGATCGGACAGGATCGGAACAGAATCGGAACAGGATCGATGAAAGCTTTAAGAGGTCATAACTTTTGACTCGGATTGAACCACGTGACCTATAATATATCAAATTGAAACTCGTTCAAAGATCTACAAGTTAGTTTTAAGATTGAATCCCAAAAAATATTGTTTAAAGCCTTTTCAGAGGCCCAGAAGATTATTAATCTTTTTTATTATTTTTTTTATCTTTTACATCGTTAGTGTTAGTGTTTTAAGATTATTTAAATATCTATTTAATTATTTTTTAGTTAGTTTTTGATTAATAATATTATGTTATATCTTTTTTCTAAAATGATGAGTCTTTAGATGTCTATTATCTAATAGGTTGACAATTAAATTGGATCATCTTGTAATAAATAGAATATTCTTGAAGTTAAACGTGATTATTTTCATTATAGTGTTAATAAAAATTGTATATTTTTTCATTTTAAGGGTTTTTGATAGGATCGTACGATTTTACGATCCGATCCTGACCGATCCGATCCTGACCCCAAATCGATCCTGTGTAGGATCGCGATTCTACGAACCTTGGTCACAATAGGCCTTTTTTCTTGTAGTGTTAACAGTTTCGTTATTAATTTTTCTTTTGACTAAGTATCCTAAAGTCTCTATAAATTATGTATCTCATGGACAAGTTTGATCAATCAATGAAGAAAGTTATTTGGTTACCTCTTCTTTCTTTCTCTCTACCTCTCTTTTCTCTCTACTTCTCTTTACTTTATCAGAGCCACCGACTTTGTATTCCACCGTTCATAGTGATTTTTCCTCCTCTGCCGGTGGTTTTTCCCGTCAAGGGATTTCCACGTAAATCTGGTGTGTTCTCTATTGTTCTTCTTGTCATTTTTCCGTGGTAATCTTGTTTCACAACAAAAGTAATCTCTCAATGAAACGTTGTATATGTTTTTCGCATGGACCTCTAGAAGGGATCAAATATTCACTGCACAATTTGTATTATTTTTCGCATAAGATTCCTATATGTATGGAGTATAGGTCTGCCTTTAGGGTGAAGAAAGTAATGACGTCGATAGGGAGTAGTCTTATGAACAGACAAAGTCGGGACCTGAGATTGAGACTGAGAAGATGAGTCAGTTGCTGAAATGGAGACCGAGACTGAGAAGACTAAGAGAATACCATCATCCAATGTTGAGACTGAGACTAAGAAGGGTGTGGGAATCTGAGATTGATTCAGAAAGTGTGTCGGTCACTAAGACTGTGCTTGAAATTGAGAGAGAGTGCGGAAACCCGAGATTGAGAGGATACTGTCATTTGATGTTGAGACTGAGAGGGCCGGGTTTGGGATACCGAGTTGATCTAGAAGGTAGGTCGATCATTGAGATAGAGCCTAAGACTGAGAGAGATTACGGAGATCGAGACTGAGCTAGAAGATGAATCAATTGCTAATTAAAACTGAGCTTGAGACTGAGAGAGGGCATGGAGACCCGAGATTGAGAGGGGTGTGGGAACTCAAGATTGATCCAGAAGGTGGGTTAGTCCTTGAGACTGAGCCTGAGACTGAGAGAGAGCGCGGAGACTCATGATTGAGCTTGAAGGTGAATAGGGTGAGGTGATATGAGGCTGAGAGGATGCCATAATCCGATGTTGCGACTGAGACTGAGAGGGTTTTGGGAAATTGAGACCAATCCAAAAGGTGGGTCGATCGTTGAGACTTAGACTAAGTCTGAGAGAGGATATGGAGACCCGAGAATGAGTTAGAAGTGATGTCAAGCTTTGTACTGAGACAGAGACCTTGGTAATTGATTTGACCTTATTAGCCGTGCTCCTTCAATGCCAATTAGTGTATTGAACTTACTAGGCCCAACTTGACCTTTCTCCTAAGAGGAGCTTTGACCCTCCATTAATAATCTATTTTACTTTTAATTTTGATGAACAATTTAATATGACTTTCTATTTTAAGAGACATGTGGGACTATAAAGCTCCGCTTAGGGTCGTAAATGAATCAAATGTTCATGAATAAATTTGGTGTTCGGCTTGATAAGTGCTTGTTTTTATTGGTTTAATATACACAAAATCAATTAAATAAATAAATATGAACTACTCATTAAACTAAACAAAAAAATGATTAATGAGATTTTTCTAACCTCGGGCGATTAAACTAAACAAACAAGCTTAAACATATACATGTTTGACTCGTTAATGTTCGTGAACAATATTTGTGGACATGTTCGTGAACAATGTTTATTAATTAAACTTTTATTAATATGCTAAATAAATAAAATAAATAAATAAGTTTAAATTATTAAGCTAGTTCAATAATTAATCAAGCAAACAAAAGTTTCAAACAAGCTTGAATTGAAAGTTCAATAATATCTAAATTAACCAAGCTTGAATCAAACTCAAGCCAAACTTGAATAAAGAGCTTGATAACATATAAACGAACCAAGCTCAAGCCAAGAGTCAAACAAACTCAAACTCATAAAAAATAAATCAAGTCAAGCTTGAAAATCATTTTAAAGGCTTGCTTTATTTTAGACTCGGTTCAGCTTAACTCAATTACTTTATTAAATAAATTTGAATATCTCAAAACTCAGCTCAACTTGGTTCGACTTGACTCGGCTTGTTTACCGCCCTAGCTCCACTGCATCACATACTAAATTAAAATCTGATTAATTGCTATCGATTACTCACGCTTCATTTATCAAATAAATTATAATTATAGCGAGGTTTTTTTTTAAACTTTGTTATGAAGCCTGCATGCTTGCAACACGACAACAGGCAGCAATCAACATAATTTTACGTGACTTCTTAATCAATTCTTTTAGGTGGATATTTATTTCAATAGCATGTTTCTAAAACAACAAATAAAATAAAGCCATAATGAAGGTGGAAAGCCTTGCAAATATTAAGGGAGCGCTTCATATATATTCAGCAATGAAAATAATAATAAATTTTGATTAAGAAATTTACGAGTTTGATGATAACCTAGTGAGGGCTGAGTTATAAAATCATGGGTATTATATCCATATTTTAATTCGATCCTATATATTAAACATCATAAATGGGAATGAAATAGATTTCATTTCCATTTTTACCTTCAAAATTCGCTTACCAAGTATCCCCTAATTGTTTAATGGCCATGCCTGCTTTAATTGATTGGAGAAATAAATATTTTCATCTTGAATGATTCAAGACCAATAATAGTAGCTTTAGAATGCATTCTGTTCATGATTTGACTTGATTTTTATTTTATTATATATTTTTATTTCATCTCATATTTTATCCATATAATTTTATCGTATATGAAGACAATAATAGATAAATAAATTTGTGCATATCTTCTATTGTACAGGAATCACTGTGTGACAGATGATTCTTGATTAGAAATGATCATTAGAAATGACATGATTATTGTGTTAGCTTAGTTGTTTCTCTTAGTATATGTATTAGTAATGCATTACAGCAGGCATGTATTAAATATGAGTTTGGTATGGAAATAAAAGGTACTGTACAATTATACAGTAGCAACATAAGGTCGATCTAGAAAAAAATCCGCTCTCTTGAAGGTCATCAGACAATATTGGAACAAATTGTTTATAAAATTAAGACAATAATTTTTAAATTTTTATTTGCATTATATCTATATATTTAAATAGTATATAAATATTGGATACAGACTTTTAATGAAATTTGTTGGACAATTTGTAATAGGATAATGTTAAGAAAACAAATTGGAACCACCACATTAGCGATCTCTAGGCTCATTATATGCTCTCGGGGCTATAGTACAATGGTAGGATCGATGATTAGTTGCTATCTCAGATATCCGCGATTCGATCCTAAGTTATTGTGTTTTTTATAGAAATTTTGCTTTCAAATGGGGCGCGAACCCTGGGATGCTGGGCTTCTAGACCGCCCACTATGAGTGCTTCCCGATTTACTTTAGTAATCGGTAAAAAATTTCTATGAGACCGGACCGATCAACTCACATTCATTTACTACTTGGTCAATATTTTTTTTAGACTCGTTATTATCGGGAGGAAGGTAAAGCAGAGAAGCTCAATAAGCAGGGTCAGCTCAAGCCTATTTAAGGCCCTAGGCAAAAAAAAAAAAGTCTTTAACATTGTTTTAAAAAAAATTTACTCGTCCTTTTTCATTCGGACTTGTAACTGACAACCAACTTTGTCGAAAATAAATATATTTAGAATTGTTTAAAAACTAAGAAAGATAAAAAAAAAATATGTCTAATTACTCAAATAAAAGATCAAAATAATAACTCTCACAAAAAGAAATAAATGAAATGGGACAATAATAGAAAAAAATCATATTTCCATATTCAACTCATTATTACTGCAAATCACAAAAAATTATAATATATATACAAAATGATAAAACTCAATATAATCCTTAGAAAATAAAGATCGTAACTAGATCAAACCAACAATTATCATTTTTTAAAATCTGAATAATTCATTTTAGACACAAAACAAAAGAAAAAATAAATCATATTTTTTATCACCTAAACCAAAATAATTGTAAATGATAGAATAGAAACAAAAGAGAAATAAAAAAATGTATTTTTGTAAATACATATAAATAAAAGCAAAACTTAATATCTATCAAGGAAGCAAAATGATAAAGATATCTAATTCACTATTGCTCAAAAATAATAAAATCTTCTATTTCGATCGAACACAATACGGATGAATCTCTCAACATTTGAACTTAATTAAGCAAGGAGCATAGTAGCACTAACCGAATCAACATGACAACGTTAGATGTAATTTTTCTTTCCCAATATCAATGAGCGAGAGAAGTACAAAGAGGGGGAGCTAGTCAAGGGAAGAGGGGGAACTCGAACAAAGACTAATATTTTTTATTTTGCATTGCATGGATAAAAAAAAATCTAATTCATGTTCTTACTAATCAGAAGAGAAAACATCACTAACAAAAAATAAATATATCGAGAGAATGCTAGGGTTGAAAGATATCAAAGAGGAATAACATACATAATAAAAATTAAATTTAAAATATTAAAAAGAGAACCCCTTATGACTCTATCCATTGGAACTATAATAAGATTTTTATAAAATCTATAGTTTTTACTAAAAAATCAGATACGTAAATTTTTTATCAAGACCTTATTCATTTCTATTATCTTAAAATATATACTAAAAATATATTTAATATATCAAAAATAATAGGCCTCAATAAAAATTGAGGCCCTAGGCATAGATCTTAATGGTCTATGTCTAAAGACGGCCCTGTCAATGAATGATAGATGTCTGGACGAGGGTGTAACATGTTTTTACGTACCATTAAATCCTACTCCCGAGGGGAATATGATAACGTAAGGGATAGATATGAAGTAATGGAGGAATAATTTTGATTATTCAATTTAATATATTTATATTTATTAATATAAATAAATAAAAAGGTTAAAAATTTAAAGAAGATAATTTTTTTCTGTTTTTATTAATGAATAAATAGCTTATTTATAAACTAATAAATAACTTAACCACTAATAAATTAATTCTTCAATGATCATATACAAGTATTAATTAATTAACCACGTACACTAAATAACATTAACTTAATGTTCTAAGTCAAGGATCTTACTATTGGCTTAGATCTTATATATTTAAAAAATACCACACATGTTTAATTATGGTAAAATCTCTTCGAATATGGAAATGCCGTAACAACAAAACTACAGCAAACACAAAACTACGAGACTTGCACAATGGACGAATTAATATAATGAAGAATCCCTTTGAATTTGCTCCATAAATAACATAACAAATCTAGTAATTTCTATCCCATATACAAACACACGCGCGCACACAAAATGTCTGTCTCCCTTTCTTTCGCAGCTTCGGCGACCTTCAGTTCTCGCGGTGATCTCGGCGGTTCCCGTCCAGCCGCAGCCATCAAGCGGTGGTGCCGCCTTCCATGCATCCAATGCCACGCGGCCGAGCAATCTGAATCTCCGTTGAGGAGGAGGTCGGGGAATTACCAGCCCAGCATATGGACTCACGACCGCATTCAATCTCTCACTCTTGGCCACACAGTAAATATATATTAATTAATTAATTCTCTAATTAAGTTACGTTGTAATTCTTCTTGTTTTTTATAATATTGTTCTTTAATTGAGTATATATTAATGATTGTAGGCGGATGAGGACGACCACGCTGAGACAATTAAATTACTCAAATGTCAAACAAGCAAGCTGATGGAAGAGAAGAAAGGTCAAGTGCAGGAGCAGCTTCAGCTCATCGACCACCTGCAACAGCTCGGGGTGGCTTATCACTTCAAGAATGAGATCAAGGACGCTTTGCGAGGGTTTCATGCATCATTCGAGGACATAAGCTTGCAGATCAAGGACAATCTGCACGCCTCAGCGCTGCTCTTTAGGCTTCTCAGAGAAAACGGCTTCTCTGTTTCCGAAGGTGAGTCGTCGTTAACAACAGTACGCAATAACTGATCCGCCATGAATATCTACTGCATTAACTACGTCAATTCCAATCAATTAACCTTGTCGGTTATGATAGAACTTGAATTTTCTCCTAATCACATGAATTCTAGAAATAAAATAAAAATTCGAAAGAGAAAACATAAGACATATAAATATGGATCTATTGTTTCTTTGAATCATGGCATGACAAGAATAAAATAATATAAACTGAATGACAAGGAACCTGATTGAAGAACCATCGTCCTTGTCGTAGCGTCGTCGGCTTGATCCCTGTGGAAGAAGATGCAGCGGAAGGAAGGAGGATCTTCCAACGGGCTTAGGTTTGACGGTGCCGTAAAATTTCTTGTCAATGGGGAACAAGAAACTAGGTCATAAAGATCACCTAAACCCTTGGGGACCTCCCCTTTATATAGAAATCCAATCTGTTATAAGCCCATAGATAATAACAGATTGGTCTAAATGGTTCTATACATTGAACCGACATCCAATAATCTGAAACCCAATAAACATAAGTTAGATCACTTTAAGGGCTCAGATTGTATTTACATGTGCAACTTACAAATAAACCCACCTAATAGAGATAATAATAATATCCAACAATCTCCCACTTGGGTTATATGTGAGTTGTATCGTAAATACAAGCAAAACTTTAGCTGATATCAAACTTTATGGGTACAAGATACCCCTATAAACAATTTGGTCCATTAATTTCATCGGTATAGGACTAAAGAGGTCATAGTTACTGTATATGATCGTAACAAGCCCCAACAGTAATCACAATACCAATGTTATTAACGACATATATCAAGATGCGGATGTTTAGAGTAGAAATTACATGAAATATGATCAGTACATGTCAATTTCCAACTGGTTCAAAGCGACTCAAAAGAGTCTAATCATATTTGCAAATACCTTATGCTAAACTGCAACAACAAATCATGATCCAAACTTTATGATTCCAAAAGGAATCTGTATCATATTTACAAACACCAAATGCTAAACAGCAGTAGTAAATCATGATATCGTATTCAGAGTGTCAAACAAACATATGAATCCTCATTAATATTTTGAACCTGAAGTACGTACAATAATCAAAATAAAATGTTTGTCTATATTAACATAGATCAATAAAATAAATACAGACTCCCACTAGATGAGTTCTTCTTCCATAAAAAGAACTCCCATATCCACAACATGCGCATGAAATACCTTGGGCACCAAGCCTTCGGTAAGTGGATCGGCCAACATGGAATCTGTGCTAATGTGCTCTACCATGATCTGACGACTCTGAACTCTCTCATTAACCGCTAGAAACTTAATGTCGATGTGCTTGGACTTCGACGAACTGCGGTTGTTCTTGGCATAAAGTTCTGCAGCTTTATTATTACAGTAGATCCTCAGTGGCCTGTCAATGCCATCAACGATATGCAATGCTGTGATGAAGTTCCGTAGCCAAATCCCGTGATTGGATGCTTCATAGTATGCTACAAATTCTGCCTCCATAGTAGCAGTAGCTACTAGCGTCTGCTTGACGCTCTTCCAAGATATAGCCCCTCCAGCAAGCATGAAGATATAACCTGAAGTGGACCTCCTGCTATCTAAGCATCCAACAAAATCGGAGTCTGAATAACCAATCACCTCCAGATGATCTGACCTCCGATACGTGAGCATGTGTCTTTTAGTTCTTTGCAAATACCGCATCGCTCTTTTAATTGCTTTCCAGTGCGACGGTCCTGGGTTATTAACATATCTGCCTAACATCCCAACTACAAATGTTATATCTGGTCGAGTGCAAACTTGTGCATACATGAGACTTCCCACTGCTAATGCATATGAGGATTGTTCCATCTCCTTTATTTCAAGTTCAAATCGTGAACACTGCTGCAAACTGAACTTGTCACCTCTTAACGCAGGTGTGTCACCAGGTGTGCAGTTCTGCATGTCATACCTTATAAGCACCTTCTCAATATAGGCTTGTTGTGAAAGTCCAAGAATGCCTCTTGATCGATCACGACAGATCTGAATGCCTAGAACAAAAGATGCTTCACCAAGATCTTTCATTTCAAATTTACCAGATAGAAATGACTTGGTTTCATGTAGTAGACCCTTTTTATTGCTCGCAAGCAATATATCATCCATGTACAAAACAAGTATAACAAACTTGCTCCCACTGAACTTGACATATATGCACTGATCAACGGGGTTCTCTTTAAATCCAAATGAGGTAACCACTTGATCAAATTTCCGGTACCATTGACGAGATGCCTGCTTTAAACCATAAATGGACTTCTTTAATTTACATACTAGGTGCTTTGAGTCTGAGGACTCAAAGTACTCCGGTTGCACCATATATATAGACTCCTCTATGTCTCCATTGAGGAATGCAGTCTTTATGTCCATTTGATGTAGCTCCAAATCAAAATGAGCTACAAGTGTCATGATTATCCTAAGGGAGTCTTTCGTCGACACAGGTGAGAAAGTCTCCTTATAATCAATGTCTTCCTTTTGAGTGAATCCCTTGGCAACAAGACGAGCCTTATACCTTTCGATATTGCCTTTCGAATCTTGCTTGGTTTTAAATATCCATTTACAACCAACGGGTTTCGAACCTTCAGGCAATTCGACAAGTTCCCAAACGACATTGTCTGCCATAGACTTCAACTCTTATTGCATGGCGTTAATCCACCTTTCAGGGTTAGAGCATTGTTTGACTTCTTGGAAAGATGTATGATCACTTTCCAACCCTATATCAAACTCATGCTCTTGGAGATAAACATAATCACGAGAATTCGTGCTTCTCCGTTCCCTTGTGGATCGCCTTAAGGGCACTTGTGTTTGAGGTGGTTGAGGTACTTGCTCATCAATATGAGGCAATACTTCAATTTCAGTGGTAGACTCCTCCAATTGTATTGGAGATGTCATGGGAATATCTTGGTTCACTACGCTCACTGGATGTGCAACATCCATAGTGTATGGTATGGTAACCATACCACTACCGATTGTACTAGTAATGACCATAGGAGGATTGTCAACGCTTTCCTCAAAATATACTTCCCTGATTTTATCGCTCCCACTGTCCTCAATAAACTTGGCGTTTCCCATTTCGAAGAAGGATCTATTAGATGGATCATAAAATTTATACCCCTTTGATCTCTCAGAGTAACCTACAAAATTGCAGTTGACAGTTCTTAAGTATAGTTTCTTTTCATTAGGCTTGTAAGGCCTAACCTTAGATGGACAACCCCAGACGTGTAAATGCCTAATGCTAGGCTTTCTACTCGTCCACATCTCGAATGGGGTTTTAGTTACTGTCTTACTAGGTACTCTATTGAGAAGGTAAACTGCAGTCTTAAGTGCCTCACCCCACAAAGACTCCGGTAGAGAAGTGAAAGTCATCATACTTCTCACCATATCTTTTAGGGTTCGATTGCGACACTTAGCTACACCATTCTGACTGGGTGCACCAGGCATGGTATACTGAGGCACAATCCCACACTCAGCAAGGTAATTTACAAAAGGTCCTGGACGTTGTTCACCTAATCTATCATATCGACCGTAATATTCTCCTCCACGGTCGGATCGGACGACTTTAATTTTCTTACCTAGTTGAAGTTCAACTTCGACTTTGAAAATTTTGAACAAGTCCAAAGATTGCCACTTCTCATGAATAAGGTACAGATAGCCAAATCTAGAATAGCCGTCTATGAAGCTAATAAAATACGTGTGTCCATTCCAAGATGTCTTAGGGAATGATCCACAAATATCCGTATGTATTAGCTCCAAAATGTCACTACAACAGCCAGCCCCTTTGTTCCTTTTGTTAGTTGTCTTCCCCTTAACACACTCTATGCAGACATCAAAGTCTGACATGTCAAGGGAATCAATAATTCCATGTGACATTAACCTTTCTAGGCGTTGTTTGGATATATGTCCTAAACGCCTATGCCACAACATAGAAAAATTCTTGTTGGTCAATTTACGTTTCGTACCTACACTATGCATTATTACGTTGTCAATCGTAGGAGTAAAGGTGTTTAATTTATAAAACTTATCAACCAAGGAACCATTCCCAATCAAAATTGAATTATAGAAAATACTAAACATTTCATTTCCAAATGAATAAGAATAACATGATTTGTCCAAACAAGAAATTGAAATTAAGTTTCGTCTGAAAGTCGGTACAAATCCAAATAAACATCAGTTCCTAAATAAAGCCTAAAAACACCAATAGCCTCTACTGCAGCCTTT
Source organism: Boesenbergia rotunda (assembly GCA_024364735.1). Taxonomy (NCBI): domain Eukaryota; kingdom Viridiplantae; phylum Streptophyta; class Magnoliopsida; order Zingiberales; family Zingiberaceae; genus Boesenbergia; species Boesenbergia rotunda. Next base: position 32,820 of record JAGFNQ010002756.1, on the reverse strand, counting down.
TTTCCATTCCTCGTATAGATGTATCTTTTACCATCAAGTGGAAGTTGGCTCCTGAGACAACCCTGCATAGTGACACTTATGTGAGTAGTAACACCAGTATCTATCCACCAAGTGTCAATGGGTACAATAGCTAAATTGACTTCTGAACTAACAAAGTGAAGAGCACGGTTGAGGTATTTTACCGCCAGTAAGGATTGATGCAACATGCCCAGGTATTGAGCTGATCCGGCTACTTGCCACGGTAGACCAGGAGCCCCCACAATAGGGGGAGCGGAGGAGCCAGGGATGTCACTTGGGTGGGGAACGTCTTCCTCCGAAGTGGAAGCGCTCGGTGCGGCCTCTGTGGTGACTCCTGTTGGAACTCGGATGGCTAGAGAGAGGGGGGGGTGAATATAGCCAAACACTTGGACATTAAACCTTATCGATTTTCTGCACTTCAATCGTTAGTAGCACAGCGGAAGCACAATAAAACAGAGTATTTGCAGAAAACTAAACCCTAAACGATGAGCAGACACAAGAATGCTAACAAGAGGATTTACAAGGTTCGGGGATAACTTGCCCCTACTCCTTGGCGTGCCCTTAAGGTGGGCTATCCCTTGATCGTTGGCAGATCAAGCCCCGGTAAATCCGGATAATCAGCAACCTCCTTCTCGGTGGAGTAACCTCTCCACAGCGTTTTAAGATGATGAAGTATAAAATACAGGAAACACAAGAAGGATCTTACTTAGCACTTAGAACCACAAGAACATAAGCAAACTTCTCTGAGCTCCACCCAGCGCAGATCTCACGCAAGACTCTCCTCTTCGTGTCTTCTCGCTGATGGACTCAAGCTTCTTGTTTCTGTTCTCTCAAGTGCCCAAGTAACAGAGGGTTGCTTTAAAGATCACAGTTGCTTGCTCAAGATGATGGAACAGCAGATCACACAAGCAAAGTGTGGAGAAAACGATCGCGCAGCAAGAACTTAAGCTAGAAGTCACTTCCAGAACTCTACTCTGCTCTTCTCCGCTACGCTCCTTTTGTTTCTCCACTGAACGTCAGGTGACACCATCTCACTGCAGCCTCCAGCTGCTCACCTACCAACGCCAGCTACCACTGAGCTCTCCCTGGACTCCCTGAGCTTCCCTCAGCCAAGCTCCAGTCAGCAGCTCCAGCCGTTGCAACCTGAGATGGCAAATGGACAAACCTGCTCCAAGGAAAGACCTCCTTTGACTCTCCTTGAGTGTTTGAATCCATCCCTATCACCTGCAGCTTAATCAGATCATTAGCACAGCATATCAAGCAGTAAATCAAGTATCAGAGATCAAGCACAGTGAATCAGATACGTTCAGACCCGATCAGAGCGTCTAACAGTGCAATTTGAATTAAAGTGATCGGTCACTGGACCGATCAGACAGCCTCCTGATCGGTCACCAGACCGATCAAGCTGGGTTCGGACCGATCAGGCTCCATCCTGATCGGTCCCCAACGCTTAATCAGAAATCGTGATTTCTTTGGGACTCTCCTGGACCGATAACCAGACCGATCCCAGGTTGTGGATCGATCACCAGACCGATCCCAGGTTGTGGATCGATCACCAGACCGATCCACCCCTTTGTCGGGCGATTTCTGAGCTTCGCAGTCCAACCCTCCTGATCGGTCACCGGACTGATCAGAGAGCCTCCTGATCGGTCACCAGACCGATCAGGTCATGATCAGACCGATCAGGCTCCGTCCTGATCGGTCATAGTGAGGAACTCGCGACACCTGATCGTTCTCCGGAACGGTCTGAATAGTGTTCCAGATCGGTCACCAGACCGATCAAGAGCAGATCAACAGGAGAACTCAACTCACTGTGGGCTCCCTGATCGGTCACCAGATCGATCAGGAGCTGTGCAGTGAGTGAAACGCATACTCCCTGATCAGTCTCCAGACCGATCAGTCATCGCTGGATCGGTCACCAGACCGATCCATGAAAGAGCACCGTGCCAATCTCCCTGATCGGTCACCAGACCGATCCAGGGGCTCCAACCTAGCCCTCCAAGCTAGGGTTTCATCCAACCTAGCCCTCCAAGCTAGGACCTGACCCTCCAAGCCAGGACTTTTTTACCTAACCCTCCAAGTTAGGACTTTTCACCTAACCCTCCAAGTTAGGACTTTTCACCCAACCCTTCCGAATTAGGACTTTTCCACACCTAGCCCTCCAAGCTAGGATTTTTCACCTAACCCTCCAAGTTGGGACTTTTCACCTAACCCTCCAAGTTAGAACTTTTCACCTAGCCCTCCAACCTAGGACTTTTCACCCAACCCTTTCGAATTAGGACTTTTCCACACCTAGCCCTCCAAGCTAGGATTTTTCACACCTATCCCTCCAGGTTAGGATTTCAATTATCCCCTGCCTAATCCCCGATCAGGACTTAATCATGATCATAATCATCAACCTAAACTAAAATCGATGTCAACACCAAAACAACAATCAGGGTTAGACTGCATCAACAACTCCCTCTATACGAATAGACTGGGAACTGTCAATAGCCTTTTTCGTTGTTGAGGTAGCCTTCCAGTGGGAGCGAGGCGGCCCCGTGGGTACCTCCTTGCCGCCAGGGAGGTCGGCCGTAGGGGCTGTGGCATTCGTAACGAGAGGAGACATAGCAATGACGGAGGATGGGGGTTCGGCCCCGACGACTGGAAACTGAGAGGCCACATCCTCGGAGGTAGTTGGGCGCAAGCCTTTCTTTAATCGTTTTAAGGGGCGATCCCGGTGGGATCGTCGTTCATGTCGTTTCTTCCCAGACACAGGGACAACAGTGGGCACGCCAGGCGAAGAAGGTGCCTCTTTTTCCTGTGAAGCCTCTGAAAGGGTGACTGGGCTCCCCTTGAGAGATCAGGGGTGGGGCCGAGATGTCATCGCCGTGGGGGACCTCTGGTACTGCGTGGCCTGCTGACAGCTCTCCCTCCCCTTCGCCACCCTCGGAGGGGATTCCTGCGAAAGTCGAAGATACTAACCCGGGGATCAAGGCTTGTTCATGGGCCTGGTCCCACTTCAAAAACTTATTCTTCGCAAGAGGAAGCAGGATGTCGCCTGCAGGGTAAAAGACAGGAGGGCGTCAGCAAGTACCAACTGAGCGTTATGCCGGGGGCGAAGTAACTCACATTGGTTGGAGCTGAGGGGGATAATCTTCTGACTAATCTCCGCCCGATAGAGAAGCTCCTCGCATTGTATCAACTGGAGTCCATTGAATTCCATCTCAGCCAAGATGCTGTTAGCTCTCTGATATCCCGCGTCCTGTTGGAAATCACCCAAGTCGGGGACAGGAGGCAAGTTCTCCGTCCAATGGATGTCGCTGAAAGGGCGCACAGGAAGTCTAATATAAAAAAACTTTTCCTTTCACCCCTTGTGAGAGGAGGGAAGGCCTCCCAAAAACTTATGACCACCACGAGCAGTGAAGTCAAAGGCCCCGTGAGACCCAACAGGGGTGAAAAAGAAATGAAAGAATCGAGGAGTTAAAGGAATGTCGAAAAGTTTGAAGAGAATGAGAGCCCCGCTCATCTGAGCGAAAGCATTAGGGGCCAGTTGCTGGAGCGGGTTGCGGAAATAATGAGCAACATTCTTGAAGTAGGGGTGGACAGGGAAACGAGGCCCTAGTTCCAGTTGCCCCAGGAAGAAGGTGTAAAAATCCTCCCCTGTGGTTACAGGCAGTTGACCCGCGGTGGGGACCTTTACCTCCCAATCTGTCGGAAGGCCATATCTTTGACAATCAGCCTGAAGGGAATCCGATTTCACCTTGGAGGAGATGGTCTCATACCATTCGGGGCGAAATCCTAGTTCTTTCAAAAAGCATTCATCCGCCCCTGAAGATTTCTTTGTCCTCTCCATCGGGTCCAGGGAGAGGGAAGGAGGAGCGGACAGAACAAAGGAGAAAGTACTCCCGACGGAAGAACGCTAACGAGGAAGACAAGCAAACGAGGAGAACTCGAGACGGCAGCTAGGGTGGGCACAGGGCACCGTTGCACCCACTTTTATAGGGATGTGACACTTCCCCCGAGGCGATCGAGGGTCAAAATGTGGAGGGTATTACCAGGCTGTCTGGGGGATCGACAATGACTCCTTCAATTGCCGCCGCCTCGTATGACCCGCAGTACGCCGTAAAACAAGGAAAAAGACACATGGCGTCGTTGCATCCGCTGGGCAAGCACGTCACCTTGGTTGCCGCAAAGATTGCAGGAGTAAAGGGACCCATTCAAAAAAGCAATCCGAGTCGAGAGACTCGTGGGATATGTCCGAAAGCCAAGTCAAAAAAAAGAAGGAAAAAGGGGGAAGGAAAGACGGGGCCCGACTTCTCCATCATCACTAGTCCGATCAGTCAACCACACTTTCTTCTATCAGACTTGAAGGAAAAGACTTGTGATAGGGTTGAATAAGCCCGGGGCGGGCACGTGAGATGGAGAAGTTTTTTTTTTTAGATGGAGAAGTTAAGGGACAGGACACTTCGAACCGAGAAGATGCTCCCATTCGGGCCCGGGGATCTTCCCCGAGATCCGCTCAGGATAGTCGGCTAGAAGACCCCTGGGCTCTAGAGGGTGGGCCTTAAGGGTAGGACAAGGGATGAAGAAGCCAGGGACACGACATAACCTCCATTCTCGGACCCCAGGGCCCCCCTTCGAGGGTGTGCTCGGGAAGGTCAGTCTAAGGATCCCTCGTAGAAGCCCCCTTGGAGGTGGGGCCCCGAGAGCACTTCGGGAGATATCGCACCCAAAGACCCCTGAGCTCACTTCGGGAGGCGGAGTCCTCGCAACAGCCGACCCCAGGTGTCGACCTTCCCCCACTCCACGCGGGCAATCATCCTCGCTAGAAAAAGTCCATGCACCCTCCGAATGTCTCAACGAGAGAAAGAGTGATAACGGCGCAGACTGTTTCAAAAGATATCCTTTATCATCGAAAGCAGGGGGCGTGACCTAAATATAGGAGACGTGACACCGATAAAGGGGGCATGACTTGTCTGTCGACACCAGTATAAAAGGTAGACCAACTCCGGTAAGAGGGTTACGATCTCTCATTTTTACATACTATTTTCCTTTCTCACCACGATTACTCTTCGGACAACCAACTAACTTGAGCGTCGGAGTGGACTCCGTCAGACACCTGCCGGCGTGTCCCCTAACGCTTGTGTTAATTTTGCAGGATCCTCAAGTTCCTCCTCGACGTAGTGACCCCCATAAGGGCTGAGCCTCAGTGTCTGATCATCATCGACGACTTCTTCCGAAACAATAAGTATTAGTTAATTAACCACAGTAAATAACATTAACTTAATGTTCTAAGTCAACCTCGACATTTATGTATTAAATTTAATCGACAAAGACAAGGACGATCGTATTATTGGATTAGATCATATTTAAAAAATACCACACACGTTTTTGGTAAAATCTCTTGGAATATGTAAATGTCGTAATCACAAGACTACGAGACTTGCACAATGGACGAATTAATATAATGAAGAATCCCTTTTGAATTTGCTCTATAAATAACATAACAAATCTAGTAATTTCTATCCCACATTTCGCCAGATACAAACACAGACGCGCACACAAAATGTCTGTCTTCCTTTCTTTCGCAGCTTCGGCCATGCATGCAACACACAACAGGTGACGATCAACATAATTTAATGTGACTGCGTAACCAATTTTTCTAGGTGGATATTTATTTTAATAGCATTTTTCTAACTGTAAAAAAAAATTCATAATAAAGACTGAGAAGAAATTAAAGTACAAAGGCCGGAAAGCCTTCAAATTCCATTACCTCACTACCAAGAAAAAAAAACAATGATTAATCAGATTTTTTTAACCACGAACGATCAATTCGATCCTATTAAAGTTTTTCATCGGCTACCAAAATAAATTAGAAAATATTCACGACAGATAGTTTAGAAACCCAACATCCTAAAATTCGCGCCCTATTTGAAGAAAAAATTCCTACAAAATACATCGTAGTTAGAGATCAAATCACGGATGCTTAGGATGATAATTAATCACCCTTTCATTGCAATAGCCCTCACTACGAATCTTTATTTTGGATTGCCTGCCCTAATTGATTTGAGAAATATATGTTTTCAATTTCATAAGTTAATACTTAATAGAGATATTTTGCTACGAATTCCAAAAAATCTCAATTTGACCACAAATTCCAAATTCCCGGTAAATTTCATAAATTCTAAATAGAATTTAAAAAAAAAATCTCAATTTGACCATAAATTCCAAATTCCCTATAAATTTCATAAATTCTAAATAGAACTCAGATTTAAAAAAAAAAATCGATAAATTCTATAAGATTATTTTCTAATTTAACCTATAAAATAATTGTAGTATTTTACAATAAGGGTTATGATCTCTTGTAACAAATACAATTGATCGATTATCGAACGATTCTTAATCCATTAGAGCTCCCCAATCAATTGGAGTTGTAAGCAACTCTAATCGATTCTCGATCATCCGACTTTGAAAAAGAGTCGTATTCAATTTTATAAAAAAAATATACTAGATTTTAGTTAAATAATGTTAAATTTAAGAAAAATTATAACTCATTTTAGATTTTTTTTAACAAAAAAAGGATAATTAATCAAATTGGTATATATTAGGGAGTTGAAGCAAATAAAAAATACTTAATGGGTCCAGTCCCACGGAAATTTTTCACTGGCAGCCAGAGTAAATCAGGAAGTGCTCGCGGCGGGCGGTTTAGAAGTCCAGTGTCCCAAGGTTCGCGTCTCATTTAGAGAAATTTTTTTTACAAAATACACCGTATGTAGGGATCGAACCATAAATATCTGGAATGACAATTAATTGTCCTTCCGCTACACCATAACCTTAGAGATAAGTTGAAGCAAATAAAACTTTCTATTTAGGTAGTGGAAATGATTTTTGTCTAATATAAGAACTGACGGTAAAGTTTAAGGTTTAATTTAGAGGTTTAAAAACAATTTAGAGATGAATCATACTAAATTAAAATCTGATTAATTGCTCTTGCCATTCAGGCAACACTCGACAACAGGTAACGATCAACGTAATTTAATGTCACTTCTTAACCAATTCTTTTAGGTGGATATTTATTTTAATAGCATGTTTCTAAAACTATAAAAATAAAATAAAAATCATAATTAAGACTGAGAAATTAAAGTACAAAGGCCGGAAAGCCTTCAAATTCCATTACCTCAATACGACTCTTTATTGCGGCTTGCATGCCTTAATTGATTTGAGAAATATATGTTTTCAATTTCATAAGTTCATCCAGATATTTTCTTACTTTTTCTAAATTATAAAGCTGACATGATTATTGTGTTAGCACTAATGAATTAGATTTTATTTTAAATATACCACACGTGTTTTTAGAAAAGTCTCTTGTATGGTAATGTGAATAATGTTCGTAGAAGAAAATTGCCGTAAACACAAAACTACGAAGCAATAGTCTTATTATAATGAAGAAACCCTTTGAATTTGCTCTATAAATAGCACCCCACCCCAAATCTACACCTAGAATTTGCTACACCCAGAATTTGCTCTATCTCACTTTTCACCATACAAAACAAGCCATTGAGTTAAGATGTCTGTCTCCCTTTCTTTCGCAGCTTCGGCGACCTTCAGTTCTCGCGGTGATCTCGGCGGTTCACGTCCAGCCGCAGCCATCAAGCGGTGGTGCCGCCTTCCATGCATCCAATGCCACGCGGCAGAGCAATCTCAATCTCCGTTGAGGAGGAGGTCGGGGAATTACCAGCCCAGCATATGGACTCACGACCGCATTCAATCTCTCACTCTTAGCCACACAATAGTAAATATATATTGATTAATTAAGCCTCTAATTAAGTTACGTTCTAATTCTTCTTCTTCTTCTTTTTCATAATCTTCTTTGAGTATATTGATTGTAGGCGGATGAGGACGACCACGCTGAGAGAATTAAATTACTCAAGAATCAAACTAGCAAACTGATGGAAGAGAAGAAAGGTCAAGTGGAGGAGCAGCTTCAGCTCATCGACCACCTGCAACAGCTCGGGGTGGCTTATCACTTCAAGAATGAGATTAAGGACACTTTGCGAGGGTTTCATGCATCATTCGAGGACATAAGCTTGCAGATCAAGGACAATCTGCACGCCTCAGCGCTGCTCTTCAGGCTTCTCAGAGAAAACGGCTTCTCTGTTTCCGAAGGTGAGTCGTCGTTAACAACAGTACGTGATCCTCCATGAATATCTACTGCATTAACTACGTCAATTCCAATCAATTAACCTTGTCGGTTAATGCACGGTTAAGATATATTCAAGAAATTTAAAGACGACAAAGGCCAGTTCGAAGGCCAGCTCCAGAGCCAGGCCGAGGGATTACTGAGTTTGTACGAGGCTTCCTATCTTGAAAAAGATGGCGAGGAGTTATTGCATGAGGCCAGGGAGTTCACAACCAAGCACCTCAAGAACCTCTTGGAGGAAGAAGGATCTTTGAAGCCTGGCCTGATCAGGGAGCAAGTGGCCCACGCGTTGGAGCTCCCACTGAACAGGAGATTCCAGCGATTGCACACGAAGTGGTTCATTGGGGCATGGCAGAGAGATCCCGCCATGGATCCTGCTCTGCTTTTGTTGGCCAAGTTGGATTTCAACGCACTGCAGAACATCTACAAGCGAGAACTTAGAGAAGTCTCAAGGTACGTACATGTATACATTTATTCATTTATAAATTCATTATTTGTTATTTAATCCTTAATTATAATGCATGAAAATAAAAATTATTAGATGGTGGACGGATCTCCGGCTTCCCCAGAAGCTGACATTTTTCAGAGATAGATTGACCGAGAACTACTTGTGGACCGTCGGCTTTGCATTTGAGCCAGATAACTGGGCTTTCAGGGAGTTGCAAACAAAGACTATTTGCTTCATAACAATGATCGATGACGTTTACGACGTGTATGGAACGCTCGATGAGCTACAACTATTCACTGATATAATGGAGAGGTAATTACTTAACTAATAATCTAATCAATTCCTATAAATTCAGTTACATTCTAATTCAATTATACTTTCACTACACTTGTGTGATCAGATGGGATGTTAACGCGATCGATAAGCTCCCAGAGTACATGAAACTATGTTTTCTAGCCGTCTTCAACACGGTAAATGATGCAGGCTACCAGGCCATGAGAGAAAAGGGAGTAGACATAATACCTTACCTCAAGAGGGCGGTAATTCACCAATTAATATTAATTAATATACTTATATATAGGTCACAAGATATATGAATCTTATCTTTCTTTTTGGTTCATATTAGTGGGCAGAATTGTGCAAAACATACATGCAGGAAGCCAAATGGTACCACGCAGGCTATACACCAACGTTGGATGAGTATTTAGACTGCGCATGGATATCGATATCAGGCGCGTTGATACTGTCCACAGCTTACTGCATGGGCAAAGATCTCACGAAGGAGGACTTGGATAAGTTCTCCACTTACCCTTCCGCAAACCTCCTGTATGCTTTTTCGACTCCATGACGATTTTGGAACCTCCACGGTGCTAAAATTAAATTCTTCAATGAATTATTAATTAATCTATGTATATCTAAATTAACTGGCTTAATTAAGTACTACAGCATGAGCTGGAGAGGGGAGATGTCCAGAAGGCGGTGCAGTGCTGCATGCACGAGAGGAAGGTGCCGGAGGCGGTTGCTCGAGAGCATATAAAGCAAGTGATGGAGGCGATATGGAGGGTGCTGAACGGAAACCGGGTGGCGACGTCGTCGTTCGAAGAATATTTTCAGAATGTGGCGATTAATGTTGGGTTGCAAGGTTGCAAACATAGTCCCACATTTAAAACATATGGAAAAGATCATAGGCTTATAAGGAAAAAAGATATCTCCATTGGCATGAGGCCTTTTGGGAGAGTCCAAGAGCAAAACCATGAGGGCTTAGGCCCAAAGTGGACAATATCATATCATTGTGGAGATATCTAAATTCCTTTTAGTCCTAACAATTGGTATCAGAGCCAGGTCGCTCTTCACTGGACTAACCGTCGGAAGAAGCACGAGAGCCATAATCCAGATCTAACCATGTGGGTTAAGCATTGAATAAAAGGATGTGTGGGCTTTCGTATCTTAATCAAGAGGACCAGACACCAGGCAGAGAAGTCCTAGTTGCGGCTAGGCGGTGAAGTCCTAGTGAAGTCCTAGTAGATCGGGTGGACCGAGGGGCAGAAAGTCCTGGTGGGTTGAGGATCGGACATCAAACGGAAAGGGTTCCGCTTGAGGGGGGTTGTGGTTCTTTGTTTGAGGGGGGATTGTTGGGGTTGCAAGGTTGCAAACATAGTCCCACATTTAAAACATATGGAAAAGATCATAGGCTTATAAGGAAAAAAGATATCTCCATTGGCATGAGGCCTTTTGGGAGAGTCCAAGAGCAAAATCATGAGGGCTTAGGCCCAAAGTGGACAATATCGTACCATTGTGGAGATATCTAAATTCTTTTTAGTCCTAACAATTAATATCCCTCGAGCGGCGCAATTCTTCTATGAAAAAGGAGATGGATACGGGAAATCGGATGGAGAAACCAAGAAGCAAGTCATGTCCTTGTTGATCGAACCTGTCCAGCTCTGATTATCTATATGCATGCAAAATAAGGACGTACCTCATGATATTGTTCAATAAAATTCAAATAATGGACGACACTTCGTAGGTCCCTCTTCCGCACGGCATAAAACTCCGATTGCACATATTGCATATTATTCCACCACACAACCATATCGAATTACTCTTAGAAAACAGGCACACTAACACACAAAATGAGGGCAACCAAATGTAACGATCCTTGTTTGATCAAAGAGAGGAGGTACCGAAGAGATCGAGGCCCAACGAGTGGAACAAGCGGCCGGGTTCCCTGCCTCGCCTTTGTGTGAGGCGGCAAGGATTGCAGAGCGAGTAAAGTTACCACCGCCACTTTGGCCAGATGATCCATGCCTTTGTCTCCTTATCAGGTTGAAATTCGAAATACATTTGCACAAGGGTCGAGACTAAAGAGAGATATGCAAGGAATTTTTTTTAAAAAAAAAGTCAGTATAATATTTATGATAACAAAAAATATTAATTATGTATTTCACATGTAGTTCATAATTCATTTTAAAATTATACTGATCCAGCCCACGAATGGTGAAGGACGATGCGATGGAAATATTAATTTGTGTTGGATTGCCATCACCATCATTAAATCCTTAAAAAGAAAATTCTCAAAGAAAAAAAAAACGTTAGTAGCAAACTAGGGAATCCCAAGCACATCCACTCCAACACTCAGTAGTCACACAAGGTGGAAATATGGTGGAGAACTAGAACGTAATACAACAAAATTTGAAAAATGTACTTGCACTAAAGAGGGACCCCTTTATATAGGAGACACCCTTTGACGACCTTCCACTGTCAGGATGTCACGTTAGCAGTATTATGGCTGTCAAATCAGTAGATTTTTTGTTAAAAGTCCGATAAAAATAAATAGGTCAATGGTCCATTAAGCAGTTAGTTATATAGTGGTAGGATAATGTTTATTCTGGTGTTATCTGATATTGGCCTAGATTTGTGTGTAATTGTGCTAATGGACTTGTCTGTATGTGCACGTGGAGGTCCAATAAGGAAGCCCAACTTGTGGGACACAATTTGTGGGGCCTGGTCCAATATGAACTTGGAGGCCCAACCCAACTATAGTTAGACCTGGTTAGGGTTAGTAATTGAGCCTGCTTGTAGCCTAATGGGCGTGTGTGGTTTGTCTTTGAGCTAGTCAAAACAGCTAAATTGTTAAGGGGTCGAAGTATGTTGGCCGATCGGTCGTAGTCATTCTATTGGCTAGTCGGTCGTGCACTATAAGCGGGTTGGCCGATCGGCTATCACCTTATCTGAGACGGTTGATTGTATACTCTAAGTTAGTCGATCAGTTGTAGGATGTGTAGGACTGTCAGTAGTTGCCCTTTTCCCTTCAGCTAGGCCCGCACTGTAGGTACTATGGTTTGTGTTACGGGTGCTATGCAATGCTAAGTGTGGTACTGAGGTCCGCCGATCAGCTGGTAACTTGGTCTGAGTCAATCAGTCAGACGTTAGCTATGTGATTCTGATCTGACATCCTTCCTTAAAGAGTAACCAACCACTTACAAGTCAAAGTCCTATCCCTTGATGTGCCTATCATGTAAAATAAATCAAGACACAAGTTTGAATACGAGACACCCACTCGAGTAACATAGTTGGCCCGGGTTGTCCGCTTGGATAACTTGATCTGCACCCGTGTCTGTGAATGTCTCTTTAATCCTTGTTGCTATGTGTTGGCTTGTATGATCATGTCGATTATCTAACCTTTGACTTATCCTATGTGGATCGGGAGCCGTAAATTTCCCTCGTATCATAAGTCTCCCTTTCAAGTCTACTCGATGGAGGCATCTAGTCCGACTGATTATACCAGTGTCCTGGTCTAGGTTCGATGTATGTCTAAGGCTAACGTGTTGATTCCGTTGAAGGTGCTTACACGCATCATAAATGTTGAATGACACGCACGTACAGTAACATAATTACTCTGATTTTTTGATATCTCCTGTAATAAATGTCTCGTTCTCTCCCTGCTACGTGTCACCCCAGGGCTGGCTAAGTTAGTTTTCGAGGTAATTAGTGCCATGATTCAGGTACAGTTGTCAGAATCAAAATTTGAAGCGTTGTCCATTTATTACGCTTTAACGGTGGAGATTGCATCTTGCCTTTTTTCTGTAGATGATCTGATGACTTAGAAAAAGGGTGAGGGTATAAGAGCTATTCTCCGAGGTTGAGCACTGCATTTGTACGTGCCCTCATTGTGTTGCCCTAGCATCCCCGGTGATTCTCAACCTCAACCTTTCCTCCCAGCATTTCCCTCCTTGTTCTTTCCGCGTGTGAGTTCTGGTTTTCTGATCATCTTTTTGTTCTTCCCTTCATTTAAGTTCTCTGTTCATTATATTGGGAGAGGATCCTGTGAGAATCCCTGGCCTTTTGTACACAGCGGTGGTGTCAGACATTAATGGGATTGAGTTTCAAGCCATCCGTCAGGAGTTTGAGATTTCCGATGATCACAGGATGATCGTACCCCATAATAATGATCACCCACATATGCCCCCGTTAGGATTCATTGCTGTTAAAATACTGGAAAGTTGAGGGACTGGAAGGCAAAGTTACCTAAACTTAAGGGCTTGCGTTGGATTTGCCAAACACGGAGGGGCCAATTGCAAAATGGCCACCCCTTTATATCTATTCCCTTTACCTTTTCCACCGCCCGAAAACGCCCGATCGAAGACTTTTCCTCTCCTCCTTCTTCCTCTTCTTTTCTTTTCTCTGGCTGAGATTGCAGATCGCTTCCCCCTTCTTGCAATTAGATCGGCGGTGTCGTCTTCCTTCGCTGCACGATCTCGTGACCTCTCTGATGCTACCTTTTCCCATGACCGAGGATCCCTTTGAGCTCATCACCGACCGGCGCTGACCAAGCGTGACCATGGAGGAGGGTTGCAGCGATGTATCGCTGGTCGATCGAGGAATCGTGGGTACCCTAGCTCCGTTGGTAGCCAAGATCGAGGGTTGGGTTTAAGTCGTCTCCATCTTTCCTCCGTTCTAGTCTCGTCGGATCTAGGGCAAAGGCAAACTGTGTTAGTGATATGAGAGAAGTGTCCTAAGGCAATCGCCTTATGATTGTAATCATTTATTTTAATAAATGAATATTCACTATTTGAGTATACATGTTTATGTATTTGATTGAGATCTTAAACTCATTTACTGAATGTCCGCAATACAATTCACAACATGAGAGAATTTGTGATGAATTCACAACTACTGATTATCTCTACATGTGCAATTGTGAAGTATTGAAATTGTCCCTAGTCGATGAATTGATAAAAACGGACACTATCAATTCTGTTGAGACTAGCATGGGTTATTCTCTAATCAGCTGATTCTCACTGGCTGGTGACATTGGGATGTCCGGAGATAAACAATAATGCTAGTTAAGGGAACTAGTTCATTGGAGTGACTGGCTGTAAAACTTCATATGGTAGTCTACATATAGACATGTCAGTGAAGTTCTTACTGCAGCTTAAGTGCGATGTTCCTTTGACTTGCGGTGCTCAAGTCATCTTGGTCATGGAGACTTATACTTTGACATCTTAAGCAAGCATCTCCAAGGAGGTGTGAACCTAGGATGATTGGATATAAGCCGAAGTGTCCGAAGATGTTTGAACAACCTACAAAGGATTCACCACTCCTTGCGAGGAGATGTATACCCAAGGTCTGTCATCGGATTGTTACTCGAAGCCTCTGGCCAGAGCATGACATGTTCAGAGTATGAATCTCTTAGATACATGAGAGTAATTAGAATCCGTAGGACGAGAAAATGTTACTTGGGCTAGGTGTGACGTAGTCAGCCTAGTGGGGACTGACACACATAGACCATGTCCTGAACCAAGTGGGTATAAGATGGTGAAGGGAATGGGGCACGATTCATTATAGCTGTTGAAGGGTTTCAGAATAGTTTATGAGGTCAACCGTTGATCTTTCGATTAATTGGGGATCATTATGTACTACTAGGTGCCACTCATGATCATTCTATAATTGGTTAATTATAGACGGCCAACATAAATCGAAAGGCTATTTAGTCACACGCACTACGAGTAATCCGAGGGATTTAAAATGAGTTGAAAATTAGATTTTCCAATCAAGAGAGATTAGGTTTGGTTGAGCCAAACGATAAGTCGAATCTGAATTTTTTCAGAGACGCATCGGAAGCGTAAAATGGCTAAGTCTTTTGAAGACTTAATAGATGAATTAAATGAGTTTAATTCATTGGGGCATGGCCTGGATAGGCCGGCCAAAGAGGGTGCCCACCCTCTTTGCTTGGCCGGCTATAACAAAGGGAGGGAACCAAATTGTTTGGTTCAATTTATAAAATAAATCAAGTGTGGTTTGTTTTAAAAAATTATTGGATAATATAAATTTTTTATATAAACCAAGGTTTGGTTTATTTTTCATGGAAATTAAAATGAACCATGGATTGATTTATTTTATTTTATAAAATCAATCATGGATTGATTTACCATGATAAAAAAATTTATATAAAGAAATTTATATAAAGAAATTTATTTTTCATGGAAATTAAAATGAACCATGGATTGGTTTATTTTATTTTATAAAATCAATCATGGATTGATTTACCATGATAAAGAAATTTATATAAAGAAATTTATATGATAAATTTCTTATGAAAATTTATTCCATAAGAAAAAAGAGACTTGGTTGATTTTTATCATGAATTAAAATATGATTTTAACCATGATATAAAATCAAGACTTGGCATGATGGAATAAGTCATAGAAAATTTATATGATAAATTTCTTATGAAAATTTATTCCATAAGAAAAAAGAGACTTGGCGGTTGAGAGGCCACTATATAAAGGACTCAAGGCAAGGCTTGGAATTTCATTCGAAATAATCCAAGTATTCTTGCTTGGGCTCTCTCCCTCTCCTCCCTTCTTCCTCTTGGCCGGCCATAAGCCTCTCCCACTTCTTCTTGCCGTGAGCACAAGGAGAATCACCGAGGCGACGAAGTTCTTCCGTTGGGACGATCTTCCTCTCCGGCCATCATCACCTTGGGATTGGGCACAAGTCATCTTCCTCCTTCTCGCCGGAATTGTGATTCCGGCTAACTTTGGTGGTGAGTTTTTCCGATGTGATTACTTCTCTCTTGGTTTTTGTCGCGTTCTCGGAGAATCTAGTAGTTCTCAAGAACACGAAACTCGTGGCTTTGCGAAGTCATCCCGAAGATACTCGGCGTGGACGCGCATAGAGGCGGAGCTTCCGAGGGACGCTTATGGTTGGATCTCGTCCCTTTCTTCGAGTTACGCGAGGTAACAAGTAAATTAGTTTACGTTTCTGCAAAAATTTAAATATATGGTCATGTGTACACAACATAAGGTTGCATCATTAGATGTGTGGTTAAATAATTTGAGAAATTATTTATGTTAAACCTTCCGCTGCACGTAATTAATTTTAAAATTACGAACCCGCATCTATGTCAACATGCACCCGGTCCCAACAGTGGTATCAGAGCCGGTTAGTGTTCGACATAATCATATAATTGTTTTGCAGAAAACTTTGTCATAATCTCAATTTTGGAAAATTTTCCAATTATGGAAACTTTCCAATTATGGTAAATTTTAGATTTAGGAATTTCAAAGTTTGGAAATCCTCATGAAATTTCGCAAACTTTTGAAATATCCCTGTTTCTGAAATTTTATGATAATTGTGAAAACCTTCCAATTTTGGAAACTTTCTAATTTTGGAAACTTTCCAATTTTGGAAATTTTCTATTTTGGAAATTTTCCAATCTTGGAAATATGTAAGTTTTCTTTGTACCAGAAACTTACAATTATTCTGAAAATTTTTATTTTTGGAAACTTTCCATTTATGGAAAGCTCGCAATTTTGGGCACTTTCTTTCAAGAAAGTCTAGACAAATTATGGGAATATTAATTGGCATTTAAATTCATAATTGGAAATTAAATTATTTATAAAATTCTTTATTTTGGATTGAGCCTCGGGGAGCCGTCCAATTTAAAGTTAGTTGTTATAATTAAATTTCCTAAATTAAATTTAAATTGTCAAATGTTTAATTTGGATTGAGCCTCGGAGAGCCGTCCAAATTATATTATCAATAAATTCTTATTTTGGATTGAGCCTCGGGGAGCCATCCAAATTAAGTTATTTATTGATATTAATTTTCCATAAATAAAATATGTGATCAAATCTTGGAAATTTTTGAGGTGATTCTCAAACGATAATTTCCTTATTTGATTTATGAGGTGATGCTANAGTTCATAACCCCTTACCGGAGGGGTTGAGCTACCTTTTATACTGATAGCGGCAGACATGGCGAGTTCCCTTGATCTGTGACATGTCTCCATGACTCATGCCACGTCCTCCCCCTCTTTCGGCGGTTACTGGATAGCCTTTGAAATGGTCTGCGCCGTTATCACGCTTTGACCCGTTGCGACATTTAAGGGTCGTGATGACTCCTTATGACAGGGATGTGTATCCGTAGATCCACAAAAAGAGGGAGCGAGATTGCTACTTAAGGTCGCTCATTACTTGGGCTCCGCCTCCCGAGGTGATCTCGGGGTCTTCCGGTTCGAGTGTGCGCTATAACTCCCGAGGGGCTCTCGGGCCTCAACCCCCCAGGGTGATCCCAGGAGGGGTCTTCTAGCTGACCCTCCAGAGTGTGCCCCCTGAGGGGGGTGCTGAGGCCCGAGAAGGACGGTCACTTCAACCCATTGTGTCATGCCACGTAACTTCTTCATCCCACGCAACTTCTTCATCCCACGTGCCCGCCACGGGCTATTCAACCCCATCATCTATATTTCTGAATGACGACTTGCAAGAAGAAGTGTATATAGCTCAACCGGAAGGCTTTATAATTGAACGTAAAGAGATGAAGGTGTACAAATTTAAAAACAACACTTTATGGGTTAAAAGAAGCCCCACGTGCATGGTGTAGCAAGATTGATGGTTATTTTTGACAACATGGTTTCACGAGAAGTGAAAACGAATTTACTCTTTATGTGAAAAAACAAGGTAGAAATAATTATATTATTGTGTGCCTTTATGTCGATGATATAATATATGAGTTCTTCTAATTTTCTACTGACTGATTTTAAATATAATATGATGAAGAAATTTGAGATGTCAGATATGGGAATATTGTATTATTTTCTTGGTCTTGAAGTGAAGCAAGGAGTTGATGGATTTTTTATCTCACAAAGAAAGTATACAACAGATCTTCTTAAAATATTCAATTTACTCAATTACAATTCAGCTTCTATACCCATGAATATAAATGAGGAGTAGCAACTGGAAGATGGTTTAGAGAAAGCTAATACAAAAAATTTTAGAAGCTTGGTTGAAGGTTTAATTTATTTAACACATACTAGACCTGATATTGCTTTTTCTGTTGGTGTAATTTTCAGATTTATACAAAATCCTACGAAGCATTATCTTCGAGTAGCTAAAAGGATTTTACGCTATATTTCTAGAACTATGGATTATGAAATTTGTACACTAGAGATTCAAAATTAGATCTTTACGGATTCATTAATAGTGATTGGGCAAGTTCAGTAAATGATCAAAAGAGCACCTCAGCTAACGTTTTTAATCTTGGATCAGGAGCAATTTCATGGAGTTTAAAGAATCAAGTTACTACTATCTTATCCTCTTCGGAAGTATAATATGCAGCAGTAACTTCAACAACATGTCAAGTGTTGGGATCTCCAAGCGACATAAACACAAAAACGCAGCGGAAACAAGATCTCTAGAGCGATCCATGCGAACGAAAACTCATACAAAGTTCATCTATCTAATAGATCTATCTAAAGTGTATACCTTTGGAGCGTGCCCTTACGTTTATCTCGCTGGTCCAAGTGCCGCCGGATCTCTTGCACGTTCAAACGTCCGTGCCACTATGCGTATCCACACGGACACGATCTCTCAACTTCGGGAAGAACTACCTTAGTTGTGCTAGCAACTTGAGGTAGTTCACAAGACCACCAAGAACCCAAAAAGGGTTTTGGCCAAGAGGGAGAAGAGGAAGAAGAGAGGAAGGGAAGAAGGGAAAAACTCACAACTTCGAAATGACTAGACCCTCTTTTATACTCATCCCATGAATATGAAGAGTATTTTGTCTCTTTGGCTTCCCTTTATTAAAGTCAATAAGGAGCACATCTTTTCATGTGACTCTTCATTTTCTCTTCATCCAATGAAGAGAGATTTTTTCCCTTTAATTTATTAAACACTTTAATGAATTAATATCTCATAAGTTCTCGACCAGGGTTCCTAAGCTCCCAACCAGGGCTCCCGACCTAATCTCCCGAGCTCCCAGCCTGAGCTCCCGACTAAGTCTCCCGAGCACCTGACCTGAGCTCCCGACCGGGTCTCCCGAGCTCCTGACTCGAGCTCCCGACCGGGTCTCCCGAGCTCCTCACTCGAGCTCCCGACCGGGTCTCCTGAACTCCTGACTCGAGCTCCCGACCGGGTCTCCCAAACTCTCGAAGCATCGTGTCCTTAGTGTGTGACCCAATAGGTTCTCGTGACGTTGGCAATGCGCCTAAACCGCTTTAGACACATAAGCAATGAGCGATATCTAGCAATGCATCATTGCTACCCAAGTAACAAGAAAAGTTGAGATCGAACTTAACCTCCGTGACTATGATAATGTATGACCTTGTTATGCTAACCTTGATATCTAGATTGACAATGAGGCATAGACCGTGTCATCCTCGATCAATCTTTGTGTTTCTTGATCCCCGAGTAGACTCACTCAAACAAATGAGCTCAATATCTCATATTGACTCATTTGAGCATGTCCATGCATTTTAGTAGTCTTACTCGATCAAGGGGCCCACAGATATCACTCTCGTCATATGGGAGGGATAGATCCCATCTACATTACTCACATCCCTCCGCATAATTCATTACACACCCAGTAATCGCCTTTATAGTCTACCCTGTTACGGGTGACGTTTGACGATACCAAAGTACATAAATCCTCATGTAGGGAACCGTAGTGACTTCAGGTTTAAGGACTATTCACACTAATAGTCACATGAGAAAGTTTATGACACTCATATGACAATCTATGAAACTTTCTCATGGCGGGTCAATTCAGTACACATTCTCTAATGTATACCCATGTGTCAACTTGATATCACATATCCATGACTTGTGAGCTCAAGTCATCAATTGACCTACATGCTAGTCTCCCTGCATTAATATTGTCCTTGAATATTAATGCTTAACTAGGAATAGTTTAGTGTAGTGTTCTCTACATCATCTCACTATCGATTCAACTAATCGATATGATGTAGATAAGAACCTACTATCCAATGACATTATTATATTTAGTTATTTGGCACAAATAATAAAGTAAGTATAATAATTAAACATGCCTTTATTAATGATAGAATATGATACAAAAAGTCCCTAGTCAATCATTACATAATTGGCTCTAGGGCTCCTACTAACATCAAGCAATTTGGGTTAGAAGATTACTTCCAATCTTCACCAACATCAAAAAGATGCGACTATTATTTTCTATGATAACAATGTGACAATTGCAATGACAAAAAATCTAGCTTTCCATGCGAGGACTCAACATATTGATATTCGTCTACACTTTATTATAGACCTAGTCACAAATAATGAAATTATGTTGGAGCATTGCAACACGCATGGACAAAAGACGGATATCTTGACGAAGTCACTTCTCAAAGACAATTTTATTTATTTTAAATTATGTCTTGGTGTTTGTAATTTTGAATCAAGGGGGAGTGTTAATAATATGTTTCAAAATTAATAATGGATAAAGATGAGTTAGTGGGTTGATGATGTTACAAATAATGGATAGAGATAGAATTTGATTATGATGAAGTTTCATGGTAAAATAAAAGTATCTAAATTTAATGTATGTAGAGTTGATGCTTATCCACTAAGCTTATAAATATGTAACCTTTTGGTGAATGAAATCAAATTGAATTATTTAGTTTTCTTCTTCTCTCCTCTTCCATAAGTGTGTGCAACTCCTCTTCCATATTGTTTTCTTCCAACAAATTGATGTATTTAATTTTTTAAATTGATTAATATCGAAAGAGATCTGTTATGAAAATTTTCTATTGATGACCAATATAAATTAGGTATCTGATATTAGCCGCCAATGTTCTTAGATTGTCGTGACCTTTTCGAACTATATCTTGTTTATTATGACCGTACTTTACTATAGTTGCATCTATTAGGGAACTTGCCATATCATAGGTTAACCTTTCATGTTCTACTAGACAAGATCACATAGGGAAGGCCATATCATAGGCGGGTCTCCTAGTGACTAATATGGCATAAAGCTAAGCGTGTGTTAATACAATCGACCTTTAAAATTTTGATATTTGATAAAGTACATGTGTCTGCTCGCTCAAGTTTAATTTGATCATCAAATATTTGAAAGTGAGAGAAGTCTAGTCAGGTCAAGGTTGACTGGATTGCTAATAAAGATAAAGACTAGTTAGGTCAAAAGTTGACTAAATAATTAACAAAGGTAAAGTCTAGTCTAATCAAAGGTTGACCGGATAACTAACAAGGAAAAGTCTAAGTAGGTCAAGGATAACTAAATGTTAGGCAAGGGAGAGCCTTAACAGGTTAAGAGAGAATTGAATGTTAGACAAGGAAAAGTCGGATGACCGGAGGTCTAGTAAGTGACAAGTCCAAGCAGGTCAAGGTGATCGGATGATTGACCAATGAAAACATTAAGGGAGTGAACCTTAGGTGGTGAAAATCTTGAAGGAGTGAACTCCAAGCAAGAGATAAACCTAATAGATCAGATAGACAGAGATAAGCTTGATGTAAGCACCCCGAGTTAGTTTTGATGTGGTTAACTGAGTTATAGGTCCTTTGTTATTTTGATGTCTTGTGTCTAAGTTTGCAGGAATTTAGAAACAGAAGAAGTTGAGCGGAAGACCCAGCGAGTGAGAAGGATGACACCGAAAGGGAGTCGACTAGCTTGGTGCATCTAAGAGACAAGGAGTTGCCAAAGAGTACACCGATGGAGCGAGAAGGACGCGCACGATGCATCCGAGTAGGGATGATAATTTCATCTTAACCCGATGGAGGATTCGATATCTGACCCGAATGAAGGAGATATCGAGGAACTATCGATACCCGATATCCTATCCAAATACCCGATAAATAATATATGTATAGATTAAAGAAAATTTTATTTTCTCAAAATCCACTAATTATTTATTGATATTAGAAGTAGGCTATATAGATGTTTAATTTACCTTTTTAATTATATTTTCTTCTTTTTAATATGATGTTAATTGTAATATGATTTTGTTGAATGATGATACATAAATAGAAAGAAGAAAATTTATTATTATAAAAGATATCTGATCCTTTAATAGGTATGAGTATGGGATGAATATCCTATACTGTATAGGTATGGGGATGGAGGATATGGAATCTGATCTGAACCTGACTCATTGTCATCCCTACATCCAAAGGACGAGAAGCTGGAGAGGAAGCTTGCTCGAGGAGAAAGCCCAAAGTTGGGTTCATATGATCTTAACTTTGGATGGCTGGAGCATCACCCAAGCGAGCGGATCAAAAAATAGTTAACGAATGAAGTTAACCATTTTGGATGAACAGTGTTGGAGGTGCCTTCAGTCAACTGAGGCGCCTTAAATGAATAATATTCGAGGTGCCCTAAGTGTCAGCTAGGCGCTTCGGATGAACAATAGCTGAGGCACCTTAAATCACTTTGAAGGCGCCTCAGATCACTTTAATGGCGCTTCCAATGCGACAGAGCCGTTGAAGAGACATTGCTATGTGGAAAAAACTTTATCCATTGAGGATGTCCTAGATGATATTAGAGGCGCCTCCAATGCTACGTCAACAAATGGTCATTTCGACCAAAAAGCTATAAATAACACCCTAGAATTAGGAGTTAAATACAACACTTAGTAATCAACTTATATACTTTCATTTTGAGCTTTGAACTGCTGTAAGGGGTTTTTCAGCCTCCGACCTTGTCGAAGAAAGATATCCTTTCGTGCACTACCATTGCTTTGGATTAATAACCACCGAGATTGTTAACCAAATAACATTTTTGAGTCCCCTACTTTATTTTATGCATTTCTTTTATTACAATTAGGGTGTGTTTGTCCTTGATAAGCAACAATAAAATTGTTAATTTAACTTGCGGGGCTATTCACCCTCTCTCTAGCTGATCTAACTCGATCCTATAATTGGTATTAGAGCCCAACCGCTTTAGAAGGACTAACCTTCAACTAAAACAATAAGACGATGGTTGGATCTAATATCTACCCATTGATGTTCGAGGGAGAATTCACCACCTAAAAGAACAAGATAGAGGTATTTTTTTAAACTAATTTCGAAATTTTACTAATAATTAAATACGATTTTGAAGTACCAAAGAATGAGGACAAAGGAGAAATTGAAGAATATTGCTGGACCAAAAAGCAAAGAGAAGACTTTGTGGCCAACGACAAGGTAGAGTTTCACTTGCTAAATGTTCCACCGCCTCAGAAAGTCAATCGGATCAGCACCTATGAGTCAACTAATGAACTCTTCGAGAAGTTTCTAGAGTTGCATGAAGGAACATCGAAGGCCAAACTAGCAAAATGGGACTATTTCGAAACCAGCTAAGCAACCTCCGGATGGAAAAGGGACACAAGGTGGCTCAACTGCACGCAAAACTTAAGGAGCTGATCACCAGACTCAACTACCTCAGAGAAATGGTAATGAATCGGGATTCACTAGGGTATGCGTTGAATGCATTTCTGAGAACCCCGGAATGGACGTTATAGTAGACTCCTACTACATCTTCAAAGACCTCGAGGTAAGTGGTTTAGTAAGTTTATTTTCTACTTTCGAATTATATGAGTCTAAACGTGCAGGACTAAGAAAAGTAAAGGAGTTGAATCAAAACCTAGCGTTGAAAGCCAAGAAAGATGAATCAGATTTAAACACATCCCTTGATGAAAACAAAAAAATCTTACATGGTAAGAAAATTTTCAATTTTTTTTTTTAAATCTAATAACTTTAACAAGAAACAAGCAATGAAACTTCTTTGAAGGAAAAGAAAAGTAAGATGTTACAACAACGATGACGGACACATAAAGATAACGATCCCAAATTAAAAAGCAAAGAATAGGAAAAAGGCAAAAAGTCAAGATGGTTCAAGCAAAAGAACCTCAAAGCAACGTGCGATGAGTCATCATCAAAAGTGTCCAAGCTTGAAGAGTACGTCAGACTAATACTAATGACATGTCACCAAGAAGAAGACAACGAAGCCACCTCGGAAGAGAACATCGATGAAGGGGGAGCATCTATCGATGAGTCTAACATGGTAAGTGAGGTACATCTTTTACATTCTGATAGATTATATGATGCTATTAAAATGCTAAGTAAATCACTTGTAAACTCAGGACAAAGTATATAATTAAAAAGAAAATAACTATGGATTGTAAGTAGAAAATTTTGATAAACTTAAGGATGAAAATACAAAATTAAAAGATTAATTAGAAATGATAAAAAAGAACTCAGCATGGTCAAATTCAAATGTTTTAAGAATTTCACATGTTAGGTATAATGGTGGACTTAATTTGTATATTAGAAATTATAGAGCCAAATTGTAAAAGTATCAAAAAATTATATTTTCAAAAAAATTTTGATAAATGCAGTTGGTAGAAATTTATATTGGATTCCAAAAAGATGTTTAGCCAATTAAATTATTTTAATTCACATGCTAGAATTTAATTATTATTATTTTTGAAAAAATAAATTACATGTTTAAGTTTTCTTTTGAAAAAAATATTTTCGCAAACATTCTGCCTGGTGCTTTTTGTTAATTTTTGTCCGTGATAGTCAAATTTGTTATTTGTTTGTAGAAATATTTTTGCAAATTTTCTACCATTAAATAATTTTCTATTACTTTTTGAACGAAAAATGAAATTGGAAAATTCAAAAAAATTCATAAAATAATTTTGAAAAATCTGATTTTTCGAAATATGACATTACAATTTGAATGTTCAAAAAAATTAGCAAGATTTTTTTGAAGTAAAATCTATTTTTAAAGGTTTAAATTCAAATACCTATCTATAGCACAATTGGTATCAAGATTTATAAATTTTAATACTTAGCCTGGAGGTCTAGAGTTCGAATCCTGAGGAAGGCAAAAATCCACTGGCCAGGAGTGGAAATTACTTGTGAGTAACGACCGCCCAAAAGGCAAGGCGCCTCGCCTTTTTATGTAGCGATCTCGGCCTCTATGGTCCCCGCAGGCAACCCTCTAGGCCCAAGACCCTACGGGTCTTCCCCCCTGGCTAGTGGATTTTTGCCTTTCCCAAGATTCGAACTCTAGACCTCCAGGCCAAGTACTAAAGTTCCTGAATCCTGGTACCAATTGAGCTATAACTCAATTGGTATCAGGATTCAGGAACTTTAGTACTTGGCCTGGAGGTCTAGAGTTCGAATTCTGGAAAAGACAAAAATCCACTAGCTAGGGGTGGGAAGACCCGTAGGGTCTCAGGCCTAGAGGGTTGCCTGCGGGGACAATAGAGGCCGAGATCGCTACATAAAGAAAATATTTTTTTATGAAAAGAAAGATTATTTGCTAGTTAATTTTTTTTAGTTAGATTAAATATATTTACACTTTGATAAAATTTTCAATGTATTTTGGTTGTTAAATAATTTTGTATGGATTTTTAACCATAAAAAATTTTAAATTCAAATTTTTTTCGAAGATAGATCTTTGTGTTAGACCGGCTAGAGGGGGTGAATAGATGAAAAAAAAAAGAAAGTGGAGGTACTCGTCTTTAAAAAAAGAAATTTGGTCGCAACTGAGAACGTTGCTTCCAAGGCAATGAACGCTGAATAAAAATCTTCTTGTAGCGGAGAAGCCTTACAAAAATAGTACGCTAGACTTTTAGAGAGTTTACAAGAATGAATTAATTGAATCATTAAAAAAGTTGAAACTCTAAGCCTATTTATAGCTTAAGAGAATAAATCTGGATTGTTGATTGTTGAGGAATTTTCTCTTGACCGTTGATCCATGGATGTAATCTGAGCAGTTGATCTTGGATGGGAATAAATTGCATCTATTAGATCTGATTAAAGGATAAAGTTTTATCCTTTAAGACTTTTTTTCTGCTCTAGACTTTGCTGTTGTAATCTTCAAGTAGCAACATCGGCAATTACATGTTGTTCTCAATAGTTATCCCAAGTGGTATCCATGACAACATATTTAAGTTGAGGTTATGGGATCGAGTCTTCTTAGCAGCATTTAATTTTTTTTTTTTCGAGCGCCTTGTTTGACATAGTCAAACTAACCAGTCTTTTGGTTCTTCGTCTTCTGGGTGATTTCCGACCAACCGGAGTTAGGCTCACCCGAACCCGACTCTGGCCTTTCGCCCCTCGAGCGTCCTTCCTCTTGGCTTCTCGTCCCTCGAACACCGCGTACGTCCTTCTAGCTCCACCGACGTACTCTTCCGCAGCTTCCGCGCCCCTCGGATTGTACCGAGTCAGTCGGCTCACTTCCCCGTACAATCCTTTTCGTCCGCTACGTCTTACGCTCGACTCCCTCCGTACCTAAGCTCCTGCACACTTAACAGAGGGATTAAATATATCAGAACCTAATTTAAATCAATTGATCTTATCAAAATCAACAGGGATACTTACACTTTGAGACTCAAACTAATTTTTCGGTCGACATATATTTTACATGTTCAGAAAAATTATCAACCATTTTTTTGAATTTATTTTCAAAATAGCTATTTTTGTTAAAGTTAATTATTTTTTAAAAAAATAGTTTTCTCGTGAATATTTTTTTTTATAATCGGAATAATAATGTTTAGATTGACAAAAAATTTTGGAATTTTTTGTAAATTAAAAATAATTTTTGACAAATCTGAGATATAATTCTTCAAAATTACTTTTTTTTGCGATATAATTTTGGAAAAATTGTAGAAATCAGATCAACTTTGTACAAACCCTAAGAAAAATGCTTCATTTTTTTAGTACTTACCCTTTTTTTGTGATTTACAAGGGGTATCTAAGTTTGCACCCAACTAAACCGCTTGGCTGACCGACCCTGCCCCACAGCCTTCAACGAGAGTCCCCATCGGTCAACGAGGGTAAATCGCGGGATGGAGACAGGTGACGACTTCACCACTGATGATATCGGTACCCGATGGCCCGACCACGCAGTAGCCTATGACAATTTCTTCCATCAGTATACCTGATTAGTACTTACCCATTTTTTGATATGATCAAGGAGGGAGGAACTATGAGGGTTAAGTTAACGGGGAGAATTTAAATTTTACTTGGATATTTATTTCTTATACTTAATAGCAATATTTGATGTTATGATTATTTTGTTAATCAATTTGATTGTTAGTTATCCTAACATTAACTCAGGTTGATGCATATCAAAAATAAGAATATTGTAAATATCTTGGGTTAGTTTTGATGTGGTAAACTGAGTTAAGTCCTATATTGTTTGTTGTCTTGTGTCTAAGTGTGCAGGATCTTAGGAAAATAAGAAGTCAAGTGGAACACGTAACGAGGAGAAGGATGACACAGGAAGGAAGTCGACCAACTTGGTGCATCTGAGAGACGAGGAACTGCGAAAGAGTACACAGGTAGAGCGAGAAGGATGCGCGTAGCGCATTTTAGAGACAAGAAGTCGAGGAGGTAGCCTGCTCGAGGAGAAAGCTTGAGTTGGATTTAGTTGAGCTGTACTCTGGATGGCCGAAGCATCACCCAAGAGAGTGGATCGAAAAATGGTTAACGAATGAAGTTAACCATTTCAGATGAGCAGTGCCGGTGGCACCTCAGTTATGACTAGAGACACTTCGAATGAACAATACTTGAGGCGCCCTAAGTGTCATTTGAGTTGCCTCAGATGAATAGTAGCCGAGACGCCTTAGATCACTTTGAAGGCATGTCCAACGCGATAGAACTATTAAAGAGATGTTGCTATGTGGATAAAACTTTATCCATTGAGGGTGCCCTGGATGCCATTGGAGGCGCCTCCAATGTCATGTCAGTAAACAATCACTTCGACTAGAAGACTATAAATAGTACCCTAGAGCTAAAAGTTAAATACAACATTTAGTAATCAACTTATATACTTTCATTTTGAGCTTTGAACTGCAGTAAAGGGCTTCTCCACATTCGACCTTGTCAAAGGGGATCTTTTAGTACACTACCATTGGCTTAGATTAACAACCATCTAGGTTGTAACCAGGTAAAATTTTTGACTCCCCTACTTTATTTTATGCATTCTTTTATTACTATTAATGTGTGTTTTCCCTTGCTAAGTAAGTAGCAAGAGAATTGTTAATTTAACTTGTAGAGTTATTCACCCTTTTTTAGCTTGTCCAACCCCCACCTGGTAGGTCAGGTATGCTTATAAGATTAGATTGGTATAATTTTCTTGTATTTTGTATGTTATTTTGCAAGAATCTAGAGCTAGAAGCAAAATAGAGAATAGACAAACATATCTGGATGAAGCTACAACAAGTCTGAAGTGAACTAGACTTGACTCGGAACCAAGTTCGGTTGATCGATCCAACAGTTCGGTAGACCGATTAGGTTCGATTGATCGGGTTTGGGTTAGGACTCGGATTGATAATCTGGTTTTGTTTCGGTAGACCGGAAAAGTTTCCAATCGACCGATAAATCTGATAACGATGAGATCGCGTGGCTCAATCCATATTGCTATAAACTCGGTTGTGGGATCATATTTGACCAAGTTTAGTAAACCAATCAAGGCTTATTGGTAGACTGAACGAAACCTATAGAAGAAACCCTGAGCACGATGTTCAGATCAATTTTTTCTACTATTCCTTGATCTATTTGGACTTCCCATTATATGCATAACATATGGTTAACCTTGACCTACTAAGACTTCACCATTCCTAAACATTTAATTTTTCTTGACCTATTTGGACTTCCCTTGGGTTTCACGACCCACTTGTATTTCACTTCTTATATCAATGTTCAATTAACCATGATCCACTTGGATTTCACCTTACTAAGTATCTGTTGGACTTTCAACCATCAAAAGTCAACAATAACTCACTTGGATTTTGCATTATCAACGTTCTATTAGACTTTTGACTGTCAAATGTTTGATCAACGATGACCCTCTTGATCGAACTTCTTTACTATCAAGTATCTGTCAATCTTTTATGTACTTGACTTTTCACTCAATCATTAGCATCCAAAACAATCTTGGTCAATCTTAATCTGAGCTTGATTGTATCAATAATTTCCTCCTATACTAATATCTCTATTTACTTGACCATGCCCCTGGGGCTATGGTACAACGAAAGAGCAATTAGTCGTTATCCCAGGCACTCTTGAATCCCCAGCTATGACACATTTTACAGGAATATTTCCTCCAAGGCGGGCACGAACCCTGGAAAACTAGGCTGCTAGATCGTCTGCCGCAAGCGCTTTCCGATTTACCCAAGCGGCTGGTGGAAAATTTCTATAGGAACAGGTCGGTCTCCCGAGTTTCGACGTTACCCAACCTCGTTAATCATTTTTTCTCTTTACTTGATCACTATTAAATATATTGATCAAATATCAAAACTCAACTCAAGCTTAATCAACCTAAATAAGAGGTCAATTACACTAGCATTCAGAGCCGACCCTAAGGTGGTCAAGGTGGGGTCGTTACACAGGGTCTCACCTTCGACGGGCCATATATATATATATATATATATATATATATATAAAGGCTAACAAAAATATATATATATATATATATATATATATATAAAGGCTAACAAAAATATGTTGGAGTTTCTCTTTCCTCACTGCCATTTACTCTCCCCATAAGTTAAAAAATTCTGCGAAATCATTTAAACACTCACTGTTGCTTCAAGTTGCCGGTCACCATAATGGAAATTTAAAATTGACCACGGTTTTGGATAGATCTCGGTTTGTACTAGGTTTTGGACTTTAGTACCAATATTGCACAGAAATCCTCGACTCCAAGCTCTACCCATCGACCTGATTGTGCGTCTCAGCCATACACGCCTCCCCATTCGCACTTGATGATCGTTGTGCAACCTAGATTTGTGTGTTTTATGAGGTTTTGGATTGATTTCCTCCTTTGTGTAGCAAAATTCCAAACTTATTTTGTGAAGTGAGAAAAACCCGAGCTTATTTTTTAATTTTAATTTGAAGGGTTGAATAGTCGGTGGTAGGCACATGAGATGAAAAAGCTACGTGATATGATAATTTGGGTCGAAATGACCCTCCTCTCCAAGTCCCGGGACCCCACCCCGAGGAGTTGGGTCTCTAAAGCCCCTCGGGAATTATAACGCCCGAGCTCACCCGGATCAGAAGGCCCCGATCTCACCTCAGGGTAGAAGGCCCCGAGCTCACCTCGGGGTAAAAGGCCCCGAGCTCACCTCGGGGTAGCGGAGCCCAAGCTAGCTTCGACCTCAAGCAACGGTCCTCCTCTTCCCTTTTTTAGCGGACCTATGGATAGTCTCCCCGTCGTAAGGAGTCATTATGACCCTTAAATTTCGCAACGGGCCGAAACATAGTAACGACACAGACTGTTTCAAAGGCTAGCCAGTAAACGCCGAAAGAAGGGGAGGACGTGACATAAATCACGTAGACGTGGCACGAGACGAGGGAATGTGCCAAGTCTACCGCCATCAGAATAAAAGGTAGTCCAACCCCTCCGGGAAGGACCAGTGGGTTGGGAGGCGGCGGCTAGTTGAGATAGTAGATACTGAACAGTCAGAGCTGACACCAAACTACTGCGGTTATCACGGCAGCTCAACACACTCCACCAAGGAGTGTCACGCATTGAAGAAGAAATTTAACGATGAGGCGGACACTAGGCCGCGGAGAAAGTGGAATAAATCAGGTTATCATCAAAGGTCCCCACGGCGAAGTTTCTCCCCTTGACGGCAACAAGCGGGAGAAAATGAGGCCCGACATCGGTCTCGAT
Source organism: Boesenbergia rotunda (assembly GCA_024364735.1). Lineage (NCBI taxonomy): Eukaryota > Viridiplantae > Streptophyta > Magnoliopsida > Zingiberales > Zingiberaceae > Boesenbergia > Boesenbergia rotunda. Next base: position 2,245 of record JAGFNQ010002756.1, on the reverse strand, counting down.
CACGATCGCGGGGAAGGAGTCGGGGACCTGCACCCCGAAGATCCTCTCCTTGGAAAGAGACTCTAAAAAAGGCAAGGTCCCTATGCGTGGCCCGCCCTTCGGGCATGTGAGAGTTATCTCCGGAGGACCTACTGGAGGGGACTCTAATCGGGTATGGAAGTCTCATACCCGGCGACTGGAAAATTACTCCATTGGAACCAACCGGAGTCAGGAACTCGACCCTACAATATCTTTTGGACCCGCCGATCTGGATGAGGTGGAGCTCCCCATGAAGATGTCATAGTAATCGTAACTCGTGTTGCTAACTACGAGGTTAAGCGCATCTTTGTGGACATGGGAAGTTCCGTGAACATCTTGTATAAGGCAGCTTTCGACTAGATGCAGATCGATGATGATGAACTGCTCTCGGTCTTAACCCCACTGTTCGGTTTCACGGGTTATCGAGTACAACCGATAGGGCAAATTACCCTGTCGCTCTCCTTGAGAAGTGACGCACTGGAGAGGACCAAAAGGACTTCCTTCTTGATCGTGGATGCACCCTCCTCCTACAACGCCATCCTGGGCCGACCTGCGCTCAGTACTTTCCAGGCTGTAGTCTCTGTGTACCACCAGAAGGTAAAGTTCCCGGTAGGCGACCGAGTGGTTGAAGTCAGGGGAAACCAGCTGGTATCTCAATGGTGCTACAGCGGGAAAGTCCGAACAGAGTCCCGGAAGAACCCAAGCGGTCTTGAAGGCTAGTTGAGGGAAGTCATGCACGTAAGGCGAAAGACCAGGACTAGGAAGGTCCGGGCTAGATAACCGTCTCTGACTCTCCCTGTCCCGGTAAGATTTGCATTATATAATAAATGTCCTTTTGTGTATTTTTGCTGCTTTGCAGCAAACTCAAGTAATAAAAGGAGATGCCTCCTCCAAAAGTATCAATGTACTACCGAAGGATTCAAAACCCTAATACCTCGCGATGTAGCCGATGCTCGAGGTACTTAGGCATGGTCTGGGTTGCTACGCCCGACCAAGTACCTAAAACCCTAATGTCTTGCGGTACAGCTGATGCCAGGGGTACTTAGGCTTGGTCTGGGTTGCTGCGCCAGACCAAGTACCCAAAACCCTAATACCTCGCGGTGTAGCTGATGCCCGGGGTACTTAGGCTTGGTCTGGGTTGCTACGCCCGACCAAGTTCCCAAAACCCTAATATCTCACGGTGCAGGCGATGCCCGGGATACTTAAGCTTGGTCTGGGTTGCTACGCCTGACCAAGTACCCAAAACCCTAATACCACGCGGTGCAACCGATGCCCGGGGTACTTAGGCTTAGGCTGGGTTGCTACGCCCGACCAAGTACCCTAAAACCCTAATACCTCGCGGTGCAGCCGATGCCGGGGTACCTAGGCTTGCTCTGGGTTGCTACGCCCGACCAAGTACCCAAACCCTAATACCTCGCGGTGCAGTCGATGCCCGGGGTACTTAGGCTTGGTCTGGGTTGCTATGCCCGACCAAGTACCCAAAACCCTAATACCTCGTAGTGCAGCCGATGTCCGAGGTACTTAGGCTTGGTCGGGGTTGCTGCGCCCGACCAAGTACCCAAAAACCCTAATACCTCGCGGTGCAGTCGATGCTCGGGGTACTTACGCTTGGTCTGGGTTGCTACGCCCGACCAAGTACCCCAAAACCCTAATATCTCGCGGTGCAGCCGATGCCCGGGGTACTTAGGCTTGGTCCGGGTTGCTACAAACTACCCACTAGGGACACAAAACAGGATGCCTCGTGATATCCCGAGCGCCCAGGACATGGGAGCGCTGAGGAAGCAATGGTAAAGTAGCATGCCCGACCAAAGGAATACAAGCAGGACGTTCACAGGAATAATCCAGACATACACATACAAGGGGTAACAAAGATATTGCTTTATTTATATGAAAAATACATGAAGAATTATCAAGATACAATCAGGATATCTTGTGGGAAAAAGAAAAACAAAAAAGGGCACTCTTCTACTTGGGCCTTTCTTCTCTACGACATCATTCCTGCAGGGTCGCTAGGCTCGGAACCACTTTCCAAATATGCGGTGCGCAGGAGTCTGTCGACGTGATCCTTGAATCTCTTGCCACCTTCCAGGTACTCCATCCTAGTAGTCCGTAACACATGAGGACGCCTGAGGTAACACATGGGTAGCACGACCCCATCTGAAGACCTTGTCCACCTCTTCCCGCAAAGATGAGTCCGATACAACGTTCAGAAGGAAGAGGAGGGGGA
>JAGFNQ010002755.1:649403-704511 GCA_024364735.1 Boesenbergia rotunda | reverse complement strand
TGATGAATTCGAAGAATACTCTCACATGCAAGTAACCAACAAGCATTATGATGAATTCACGGAGTTCAGACAAGGAGAACTATCCGTGGATGAAGCAGTGAAGATGTTTAAGCGGTTAGCTCATCTGTGCCCAGAGCTAGTTAGCACAGAAAAAGAGATAGTTAGGCTAATGCTCAAGATGTTAAGGCCTGAGATAGCGTTGAAGGGGGGCTAGCGGTGTTAAGAGGCTGCAAACCTCCGAGGAACTAATAAGTAGTGCTTTGATCACTGAGCACTACTTAAACAGTATAAAGGCCACCAGAAAGGTTGAACGATGAAGTTCTTAACAACCTTACCGTCAGGGGAAGTAATGGCCTCTACTGAGAGGCTAAGGGCAGTATCAATCTAGATTTCCAACCGAGAGCTCTACAGTGACTCGTTAGTCCTTGAGATGAAGGATTACGATGTCATTTTAGGAATGGACTTCTTGAGCAAGTATAATGCTTCTATAGACTGCCACAAGAAAAAGTCAAGTTCACACCAGAAGCAGAACCTTCGGTTGAGTTTATTGGAGACCCAAGGAGAAAGATAAATAGGTTCCTACCTACCTTACAAGCTCAGAGAATGTCAGAGAAGGGGTGCTCTAGTTTCTAGCTCATATAGTGGATGCGAGTCAAGGAGAAGGATTGAAGAGAGAAGAAGTGAGGGTAGTCTGTGACTATCCTGAGGTGTTTCCTGAAGAGTTACCAGGACTCCCTCCCAATCGGGAAATTGAGTTTGAAATTGAGTTGGCCCCAGGAACCAACCCAATTTCGAAGGCACCTTATCGTATGTCTCCAGCAGAGTTGAAGGAATTACAAGAGCAACTCCAGGAGCTACCAGACAAGGGCTTCATCCGCCCGAGTCATTCACCCTGGGGAGCTCCTGTACTTTTCGTCAAGAAGAAGGATGGGTCTATGCGTCTGTGCATAGACTACAGAGCTCTGAACAAGGTAACCATCAAGAACAAGTACCCCCTTCCTAGAATAGATGATTTATTTGATCAACTCAAAGGGGCTACAGTGTTCTCAAAGATAGACCTGCGTTCTGGGTATCATCAACTAAAGGTTAAAGAATGTGACATCCCCAGGACGGCCTTCAGGACAAGATACGACCACTACGAATTTGTAGTAATGCCTTTTGGAGTAACCAATGCTCCAGCAGTCTTTATGGAGCTGATGAACCACATCTTCAGGGAATATCTCGATAAATTCGCCATTGTATTTATTGATGATATTCTCATATACTCACAGACTCCAGAGGACCATGCTACACACTTGAGGATAGTGCTGCAGATCCTTCAGCAGGAGAAGCTCTATGCAAAATTCTCAAAGTGTGAGTTTTGGCTAGATCAGGTGACCTTCCTAGGTCACATTGTATCCAAAGAAGGCATTCAAGTTGATCCAGCCAAGATAGAAGCAGTCAGCAAATGGTGTAGACCCAAGAATGCCAGTGAAATCAGAAGCTTCTTAGGCCTGGCAGGATATTACAGAAAATTTGTGGAGGACTTTTCCAGAATAGCCTCTCCACTCACAGCCCTGACCAGAAAGAATCAGAAGTTTGAGTGGTCGGATAAATGCGAGCACAGCTTCCTAGAACTGAAGAAAAGGTTGACTAGTGCTCCCATCCTGACTGTTCCAGAGAGCGACAAGGCCTTTGACATCTACAGTGATGCATCCAAGATGGGCCTTGGAGCTGTCCTCATGCAAGATGGTAAAGTAATAGCGTATGCCTCCAGACAGCTCAAGGACTACGAGGAGAATTATCCTACGCATGACCTTGAGCTAGCAGCTGTGGTTTTTGCACTGAAGCTTTGGAGACATTACCTGTATGGAGTGCAGTGCAGAATCTTCACAGACCATCAGAGTTTGAAGTACTTCTTCACTCAGAAGGACCTGAATATGAGGCAGCGCAGGTGGCTAGAGTTGGTCAAAGATTATGACTGTGAAATCCTCTACCACCCAGGTAAAGCTAATAAAGTGACAGATGCACTGAGCAGAAAATCCTGTGCGGCACTGATGTCCTTATCATCACTGTCTCTACCACTTCAGAAAGAAATAAAGAATTTTGGAGTCGAGGTAGTAATTGGGCAACTTTCTGCATTGACTCTAGAGTCAACCCTGCTTATAGATATACAAGGAAAGCAAGATCAAGACCCAGAAATCCAGAAGATCAAGCAGGGGATCCAAGAGGTAGAAAATTCAGAGTTTCGAGTATCAGATAGTGGCATCCTCTATTTTGGAGACCGCCTTTGCGTCCCCAATGATGAGGAACTAAGAAAGAATATTTTAGAAGAAGCCCACAGTACCCCGTACTCTATGCATCCTGGTTCTACCAAGATGTACCAAGATTTAAAGCAAAGGTTTTGGTGGTCTGGACTCAAGAGAGACGTGGCTAGATATATCAGTACCTGCTTGACCTGCCAGAGGGTCAAAGCCGAGCACCAGAGACCAGGAGGAGTTCTGCAGCCACTTCCCATTCCAGAGTGGAAGTGGGAAGAAATATCCATGGACTTTATCACAGGTCTTCCAAGAACCACCCATGGACACGATGCAATTTGGGTGATAGTGGACAGATTGACCAAGTCTGCCCACTTCCTAGCCATCAAGTTGTCGCATTCGGTAGCAATTAGCACAGCTGTACGTGAAGGAAATAATCAGGCTTCACGGAGTCCCGAAGTCGATCGTTTCTGACAGAGATGGGCGATTCATCTCCCATTTTTGGAGGTGTGTTCAGGACGCCCTAGGCACCAGACTTCAGTTCAGCACAGCCTTCCATCCCCAGACAGATGGACAAACAGATAGAGTAAATCAGATTTTAGAAGACATGCTCAGGGCTTGTGCGTTGGACTTTAAGGGTAGTTGGTGCAAGTACCTATGCTTAGCTGAGTTTGCCTACAACAATAGCTATCAGGCCACTATCAAAATGTCACCTTATGAGGCATTGTATGGCAGAAAATGTAGATCACCCATATGTTGGCAAGAAGCTGGGGAGAAGAAAGAGATGGAGTCAGAACTAGGCAGCCAGACTGAGTTTATAGATGAGACCACTCAGGCTATCCAGACGATCCGCCAGAGGATTGAGACTGCACAGAGTAGACAGAAAAGTTATGCTGACACGCGCCGTAGGCCACTTGAATTCCAAGTTGGAGATTCAGTATTTCTCAGGGTCGCTCCTATGAAGGGAGTGATGAGATTTGGCAAAAAGGGCAAGCTGAGTCCCCGCTACATAGGACCCTATGAAATTATAAAGAGAGTTGGGAAGGTAGCCTATGAGCTGGACTTACCAGAGGATATGTCAGCTATCCACAGTACATTTCATGTCTCTATGCTAAAGAAGTGTATTCACGATCCCAATCAAGTGATTCAGCCTCAGTCAGTACAGATCCAGGAAGATCTTAGCTATGAGAGCAGACCGACATAGATAGTGGACAAAGCAGTTAAGAGATTAAGAAACAAAGAAGTGCCACTAGTGAAGGTTATCTGGCAGAATCAAAAGCATGAAGAGGCTACTTGGGAACGTGAGGACAGCATGAGAGAGAGATATCCAGAATTATTCTAAGTTCGAGGACGAACTTTTCATAAGGTATGGGGGATTGTAACGCCCCAAAATTTCCATTTTTAGTTCTTAAAGTCCTTAGAATTATTTAAAAATAGTTTAGAAATATTCTAGATATTTTTAGGAATTTTTAGAATATTTTTATGGAATTTTCCGAGTCCGTTTAGTATTTTTGGAAAAAGAAAAAGAAAAAGAAAATAGAAAAACGTTTAAGGGCAGCCGGTGGATTGAACCCGCGACCACCACCGAAACAGCACAAGCGCCCAACCGGCTGGGCTAGGGATATCAAGCACAGAAACGGATGGAGAGAAGGGTATTTAAGCGATAGTTAGGTTGATCCGACCCTTAGGTATAAATAGCCAATTAAAGAGAGAAGTTTTATTTCTCTCCTCTCCAAACCCTCACGCCGACTCCCTCTCCTCTCTTGGGCGACGCCGACCAACATCAAGGCCAAGGAGGGCCGGCCGAGACCCTTCTCCAAGAGATATTCCTATATTCGGGATCCCCGCGACGAGAGGAACGCGTAGGCGTGAAGAATTCTCCGAGATCTCAAGTTTCTCTCGAACCTCCGACTCCGTTCTTGGTTGTAAGTCCAAGATATCAAAGTAAGTACTGCTCACCTGCAGTAAGAGGCGGTTTTTCCGCGAGAATTTCCTTTAAAAGTTTTTAAAAGAGTTATTTCTTTTAGTTTTTAGTTTTTGCATGTGATCTTAGTTCATTATATGCTTATATATTTTATTGAGTGCCCTATATGAGATTAGGGACCAAGAAAAGCTATGAGAAAAGAAAAGAGAAGATAAAGATAAGAAAAGAAAAGGCCAAGGCCTTAAGAAATCCCCAAAAGTCAAGACTTAGGGATTTTAGCACGCAAGGTGCTCGAGAAAATGCCAAGGCATTTACAGATAAGAAAGAAAAGAAAGAAAAGCTATTTTATTTTCTAAGGCCAGTACCCGGCGTCCAAGGGCGTCGTTAAAGAAATCCAGGTGTCCAATTCCAAGGTCTTGGCCCTGGTAGACCAAGGTCTGCTCTATTAGGATTGGTGGCTCGCTACCCCAACCTTTTAGGGAACGCGCATATGAGATGGTACTTACGTCTTCAGTGGATCCAAGTGATTATTATTTTCAAGTATATGCTTTAGCAAAGTTTTCGAAAGTTTTCAGAAAGTTTTCAAAAGTTAGAGAATAGCTAAAGTTTCAAGTTGAGCCAAGAAAAGTAGATTGAGATTATTTATTGCTTGAGTATGCATGTTTTGAGCTACACATGTTATTAGTTTTCTTTCAAGCATATTAGTATCTCATATGATGTTCAGTTTGATCTAGAAGCATGTTTGCATATTTCAAGTTTTTGTGAGCTAGATAGTACTTACTAAGCTTTTTGCTTATAGATGCATTTCCTCTTATTGCAGATAAAGGTAAAGGCAAGCAATTCTGAAGGAAGACGACGAGGCGGTGCTGAGTAGAGTGTGTGTGGTGGCTGATTATGGAGAGATCCTTGAGACGAGACATTTTAGTTATTTGAATTGCAATGTTTAAGTTTATTCAAATTTCAAGTTCTTGCTTTATGGAGATTATTGAGTATTTGAGTTTTGGATAGTTTTATATGCTAAATTTCTTAGAGTAAAGATTCCATGTCATTTCATTTAGCATATATATCCTTATGATTGCATTGGATGAGTAAAAGTGTGAGTAGTTAGAAATATTGATACTTTGTTAGAGAAAAAGGTGTTTGTGCCAAGATAGTATCAATTTTCCTTTTGAATCGAGTTTTATTGCTTAAAAATGTTTAGAAAAGTTGCAATCACATTTCATAATGCTTTAGCAAGGTTGTAGAACATGCATTTGGTGTTATAAATTCATAGAAGCCAAGATTGGTACAAACTCTATTGTTAAAGTTTATATAAACTTGTTTAGTTTATTTTCTTCCATAAAAGTCCTAAATTTAAGTTTATGGATTCGTTTGATTGGTTAAATTGTTTAGGAACCTGACATAGAGTATAGAAATGGTGTCGTAGTTTGATATGGCTCGAAACTGAGCGAGAGGTGGCTTTAAGAAGCAAGAGTCGAAACCTGTAAAACTGATTACAGGCGTACCAGTCGACTGCCACGTCACCAGTCGACTGGTACGGGCAGTTTAAGAGGGGTAAGGCTGTTTTCAACAGGTATTAGCTATGAGATTTGAGAAGAAAGTATGACATGGTGTTATGCATGATGACTTATGTTAGAATATAATTGTTAGAAGAATTTAAAGAAAAAAAAAAGAATTCCGCATTTCTTTTAGTCATGTATAAGAGTAGAGAAGTACAGAGAAAGTAACGATCCGTCTAAAGACAGTAAGAAGGCGGGTCGCTACACCCCATGTGGCGTTCGATCCACCTTTTGCTCGGTCAACGTCTGATCCCTTCAAACTCGGGACCCGAGTAAAAACTCAGAGATTTATTTTCTTGAAGAAAATACAGACTTAAACACACTGAAAGCACACTAAAACACTTGGGAATGAGAGTCTTGGGAATGCTCAAGGCGTATTCAAATGAAACGTGGACATTACCATCCGCACAACAACAAACAGGTGCTATATTAGTTCTCCCTGATAATATTGGTTTATATCATGATGTTATTTCCAGATGGGAGTCAATCACTACCAATATGATGGATTCAAAAATCTGGAGCGACAACAGAACCAAAGTACAATATGTTGAGAATCTTTTGGGAGAAACAGAAAAGAAAACTTTCATTCAATGGAGGATGATGTATCCTGATCAATATGACAAATTAGTAGGAATGGCTAATGAAACTCAGAATATATTGACACAAATCCGAAGAATCATTACTCTAGAATATCCAGCTTCAGGATCTATGGTGGAACAAAACCAAGCTTACCTAGACCTGGAAAGACTGGGATGCCATGACACTCGAGATTTAATTTCGTATATGAATGAGTATAAAGTACTTGCATCTAAAACGGGGTGGATGTTTGTAAATGAAGAACTTTCAAGCAAATTTTATAGGAAAATGCCACCCCTTATCGGAAGTTATCTTGAAAAGAAATTCTAGGAGAAGCATAGGGGAAATACGATTGGTGTGCTACCCCGAATACATAATGCTTATCAAGAATTGACAGAAATGTGCAAACAAGCATCTCTGCAGAGAAGTTTGAAGGACCTTCAGTTTTGTTCAAAATTCCCGTTACCATATCACTATCAAAAGTCTACAAGAAAATATGGGTTAAGAAAAGCAAAATCCTACAAAGGCAAGCCGCATAAATCCCATGTACGGGTCATCAAGAAGAAATACCAGAATGACAGATCTAAGGTACGTAAGTGCAAATGTTTTATTTGTGGAGAAGAAGGACATTTTGCCAGAGAATGCAGGAATAAAATCGGAAACAAGGAACGAGTCTCAATGCTAAGCGAGCTTGACCTACCTGAAGAATTTGATGTCGTATCAATAGATCCGGAGGAAATAGATAGTGATGCAATATGCAGTATATCTGAAGGGGAGCATGATACGGAACATTATTTCAGCCTGGTAACTAGCTCTCTACCAGAAACTTTATTTGTGCTAATAGGGGAAACCCAAGGATGGAAGGTCCAGGTAGACATACCAAAGGAACAATATTCATGCAACCATGAATGGCAGCTGAATCAGGAAGTAAATGTTGGTGCAGGAAGCACCAGATCGAACCTTGTTTTGATATTGGCAAAGGATTCAAAGTTAAGGGTGGTTTGGTATCTAACAATGCTGCTTGAGAGTACAGGAAACAAAGTCCTAGCGAAGGGTTGCTAGGCACCTGACGATGGGCTGTCAGGAAACCAAGTCCTGGCGAAGGGCTGCTGGGCGAAAACCAAGTCCTGGCGAAGGGCTGCTGGGCGAAAACCAAGTCCTGGTGAAGGGCTGCTGGGTGAAAACCAAGTCCTGGCGAAGGGCTGCTGGGTGAAAACCAAGTCCTGGCGAAGGGCTGCTAGGCGAAAACCAAGTCCTGGCGAAGGGCTGCTAGGCGAAAACCAAGTCCTGGCGAAGGGCTGCTAGGCGAAAACCAAGTCCTGGCGAAGGGCTGCCGGGCGAAAGTCCAACTGGAGGATCCGGTTGGCACCAGGTAAACTCTCCCGAGAGGAGTAGGTGAGGACGCGTTCCCCTTGAGGGAACATTAGGCGTCGGTTCGACCTAGGGCTCCATTTTGGAGACCAAAGTCAGAACCAAGACAGCCAAGGCTGTGTAAAATTAACTTATTAATTGCTGTTTTGGACTAACCCTGGATGCAGGACCGAAGGACTGTGTTTCTGCAGCTCAGAGAGCCTCAAAAGAGTGAGGCAGTAGCTGAGCAGGGCGCCTCGGATGTTTCGGGCGCCCCAGAGTCAACCCAAAGTCAGCAGAGCAAGTAAACGCCCCGACAGCAGCACATTTGGGGGCGCCCCGGATGTTTCGGGCGCCCCGCGCGCATCGGGCGCCCCGCGTGTCGCGGGCGCCCACTGTGCCACGCCACTGGCAGCTGTAGCGGCTCACCCTCGCGAAGAAGATGAAGCCTTGACCGGTCAACCCGGGCGCCCCGCGCGCGTCGGGCGCCTCAGTCAACTGTTATCCCGAAGTCGAAGCGATCAGTCACGACTGAGAGCACGCCGGATCACAAGCCACGTGGGGGGGCGCCCCGAGCATCCCGGGCGCCCCCAGCCCTATATAAAGGACCCTCGACCCTCTTCTTCAGTACATCAATTCTTCAGACACTTCCACGCTCTTCTGCTCTCGTACTTTGCTCCAGATACTGCCCAACTCGAGCCGACGACGTCCCGCTGCCCTGAAATCTTCGATCTACTCCGGACGTCGGTAAAAGAAGAGCATACTTCTTATTGTATAAGTTTACTGCACTTATTCTGTATTCAATAATTGTAAACTGGTTTACGAACTTATAGAATTGCCCGCAGAAAACGGTCAACGACCGTGGGCCTTGGAGTAGGAGTCGACCCAGGCTCCGAACCAAGTAAAAATCTTGGTGTTCGCATTGTCTGATTTTAATTATTCCGCTACGCAATTGCTCTTTACGAAATCCGAACGATTTGCGACATTCACCCCCCCTCTATCGCATCTCTCGATCCAACAAGTGGTATCAGAGCGGGGTTATTCAAAGTTGGTGCAACCACCACTTTGAAATTTTTTTTCGGATTTTTTTTTTGCTTTATTTTTCAAATAAATAATATCTGTGAGTGTATTTAAAATATCCTTACGCCTTTTTCAATTCTGAATTCTCATTTTCTCACCATAAGTCAGAATTGATAAAATAATCAATTTGTGAAAACTTGTCATAAAATTTTTTTTATTATTATTTTAATATTTTTCCTCGAAATTCGTGCTATCTTAATTCGAGAATTTTTTTCCCTTACTTTTTTTTATTTTTTGTTAAAATCAACATTTTCAAAAAAAAATTTATTATTATTTTAAATATTTTCCCTCGAAATTCGTGCAATATTTTTTGTTGCTCCCGCACTACTAATCCAAGACCAAGTCTTGGTACATCTCTTTTTTTTATTATTGTGTGCAAGATTTAAACTAATGGCCAATCAAGAATGGAATAGTACCCGTCCACCACTCTTCTCCAGCAAGAACTTCAACTCTTGGAGAAGTCAAATGGAGTCGCTTCTAAAAACCCACATGGACTTATGGCAGATCATCCAAACAGGGTTCTACCTCCCCACAGAAGATGAGTTATCAATCGAGTGGGACCAACTGGATGAACCAACCCTGAGGAAGATCGAGACGGATGCAAGGGCGACAGCAATCCTACAATGTGGCCTAACTAAGGAGCAACTCGAACTGATAGGTCCATTCGGATGTGCTAGAGAACTTTGGGAGAAATTGATCGATCTTTATCAAGAAATCTCAGATGAAGAAGAAGATCAGGTAAGTTATATTGCCCTTTCGGTCCAAGCACAGACAGCCGAGTCAGAGTCTGAACCTGAAGCTAGAGTCGAAATCGAACCAGCAGAATCAGACGACGAATTAACTGAGACGGTAACCAATTTCAAATTCTTTTTTAAATTAGAATTAAATAATCAAGCTGATACTGCAATGGTCGAGGAAGGTATAACTTTTGCAGGGAAAACTCCAAGAGAACCACCAAAGAAGGAGCTTCAACCGGTACCCAAGTCCAACTCAGACACGGAATCAGAAGATGAATTTAGATCCGAGACAGCAACAATTAAGGGGGAGATTCCTAATAAGGAATCAAAAGGTAAAATTACAAATTTGAATTTTAAAAATCATATAATTTGTTACATATGCAGGGAGAGAGGGCACTACCAAACTAAGTGTCCTACTCGAAAGATTCAAACGATACCACCGACGGCGACAAAGGAACGAGCTCCAAAAGCACGAAAGAACAAGAGTCGCATCCAATGCTTCAAGTGTCAGGAGGTTGGGCATTACAAAGAGGAATGCACAGATAAACGTTACAAAGATCCAGGGCAACCAACCAAAATGGGTAACTGTAATTTACATCCAAATCAACTCTTTACCTTGAATACTGATAGTTTAATTAATCTCCCTTGGTCAAATTTAGATATGGATGCATGCTTAGATAACTTAATGAAATCATGTATATTAGCAAAGTCAAAATTCAAAATGTTAAGACAAGAAAATGAGACTTTGAAAGTTAAAATTGATATACAAGAAAAACTGATTAATAATTTTGCAAACTTAGAAAATCCAGAAATTTCTCCTCACTATGACATTATCTGAAGTATTGTTTTGGCTATTCATAGGACTAGATAGCTTAAGGACTTAACCAATTACTTGAAATTTGAAAACATAGTATTGGGAGGAGGTGAGATGATAGTACGTTGGGGAAACCAACTCTAATAAGATCAAGTCTACTTGGTCTCTTTAGACTGGTGAAACCAGCCGAAGCTACCGATCCAAGACCCAAGCTAGTTAGACCAGAAAATGACCTAATTTAATTTGAAAATGAAATTTCATTAAAAGGCTTTGTCAAGGAAAGGGTGGATGATCCCATAAGGCTACGGCCAAAGAAGGCCTAGTGCCTCGCCAAGACCTGGAAGCCAATTTCTGAAATTCAAATTCAAATTATCTTATGTCAAATTCGAATCTAACACAAATTTCAAATAATTATAGATTCAAACTTGTTTACAAAACTCTTCTTCAAAATTAATCACTTCTTTTTCAAATTTAAATATTTTTCAAATTTAATCACTTCTTTTTCAAAATTAATTTTTTTAAAATTAATCATTCTCTTCTTCAAAATCATTTTTACCTTCAAACCTGTCTCACAAAACCCATAAGGTTAACATGCTTGATCACATAGAACTGGGTGAGACATCTAGGAGCTAAAAGTATGATTCAGTTTGCAAGAGTTATTTAAGCTTACCTTTTTTTTTGTACCCTACTTTTCATTCCTAACATTTTTTTTAATATGAAATTTCATGTTAAATATCTCGATAGACTCATTTTAAATATAATCTAGGGCTTGTTTTGTTTTAGTTATTAATTGTCAAACATTATCAACTGAGTCAAACTTGGTCAAAATAGTCAACCCTAGTCAACATAGTCAAACCTGCTCAACACTGAAATCCCTTAAGGAATTTAGATAAAGTCAGTCTGTGTCGGATACAGGGGGAGTTCCTCTTAATCTTTTTCAAAAAAATCAGATTTTTTAAAAACCTCATGTTCTAAAACTTATTATTATCTCAAAATAAGGTTTTCAAAAGTTGATTCAAAAACCTTAATATATTACTATCGCTTTGGAAAAATTATTATCATTTCAAATTTTTTTTTAAAACTGTGTTATTATTCCAAATTGAGTTTTCAAAAATTTATCTCCTTGAAAGTTATCATACTCAGAAGATTGTTCAAAAGTGCTTCTTTTGATCTTGACAAACCCTAAAGACACAGAGGAAGGTCCACTTCATGATCTACTAGGACTCCTAGGATGTGTCAAATTTAGGGGGAGTTTGATTCAAAAGAAGAATTTCTGAAAATTTTTTTTGGTAATTATTTGTTTTGAAGTTATTAGATAATCCTTATAATTTAAATCAAACCCTAAAACTCAGAGGAAGATCGCTTGTAGTCAACAAGCTTCCTAGGACTGGGTCAAGTTTAGGGGGAGATGAAATTAAAAGAATTATTGAACATTTTCAAAATTATATGTTTTCATGCACTGCAAGTTCAAAATCCTTTTGAAAACTTAAATAATTTTTCTGTCAAAATACTATTATTTTACAAAGCTCTTGTGGCTTATGAAATTAATTTTATAATATTTACTTGGGTTGGAGAAAATTTTCCAGGACACTTAGGAAAATGTCCTTGTAGTCAACAAGGTTTCCTAGGATTGTGTCAGACTGGAAAAGAAACCTAGTCAAGTAAAATATTTTGTGTTCAAAATGCATAAGTCTTTTCAAAATTACTTATATCTTTCAAAGTCTAAATACTTTTTTAAAAGTACTTATGTGTGGTACTTAGATTTCAAATCTTAATATATTTCAAAAGTACTTAGATTTTTCAAAAATGCATTTCAAAAGTACGTTTGAAGATTCAAAAGTACTTATGTCTTCAAAAATACATAATATCTGTCAAAAAAGTGCTGCTATAATGTTTTCAAAAGTATAAATATTTTTCAAGGCAATATTGTTCTGAAAGATTGGCACAAATATAAAATATCTTTTCAATACTTTTCCAAATAAAGTTTTGTTGGTGCAATTTAAACTTTTTGCTATACTTTCAAGAATTATACTAAGTATTTTTATGCTTTCAAAACTCATAGGCTCTGATACACAAACGCTCTCCTTAAAACTTCTCTCAAAATATTTTTATATTAGACTTAAAAATGGTCTAAAACATAAGGAGAAGAGTTTACATTAAGGGGGAGAGAAAGGGAATGTTATTTTTAAGCTATTTCAAAATCTTAAGCATTTCTAAGTGGTTCAAAGTTATTTTTAGTGCATGTTTTCTTAAATAAAATTTTCCTTAGTAATCAAAATTTGTCTGAGAAAAAGGGGTTTTTAACAAAAGTTTAAGCTTGCTTTTCAAAAGTGTCTATGGATACAAATACTTTTGCTCTTTTTGAAAAATACTTTGTCAAAAACTTATTTTTGGTAGAACTCAAAACTCCCCATTAGAAACCTTGCTAACCCATGTATGCTTTTGATATATGTCAAAGGGGGAGGAAAGGTCAAAGTTAAGTATTTTAAGTATTTTATAACACAAGTATTCAGGATTTTAGAAGGAGTATGAAAAATAAAGAATTTTTTTTAACTCTAGAGTTATGCTTCACTGTTTACCTTATGCTCTTAACTGTTGTAATTTTTTTCTTAACTTTGAATTGTGTTGCCATAATCAAAAAGGGGGAGATTGTTGGTGCAGGAAGCACCAGATCGAACCTTGTTTTGATATTGGCAAAGGATTTAAAGTTAAGGGTTGTTTGGTATCTAACAATGCTGCTTGAGAGTACAGGAAACAAAGTCCTAGCGAAGGGCTGCTAGGCACCTGACGATGGGCTGTCAGGAAACCAAGTCCTGGCGAAGGGCTGCTGGGCGAAAACCAAGTCCTGGCGAGTCCTGGCGAAGGGCTGCTGGGCGAAAACCAAGTCCTGGCGAAGGGCTGCTGGGCGAAAACCAAGTCCTGGCGAAGGGCTGCTAGGCGAAAACCAAGTCCTGACGAAGGGCTGCTAGGCGAAAACCAAGTCCTGACGAAGGGCTGCCGGGCGAAAGTCCAACTGGAGGATCCGGTTGGCACCAGGTAAACTCTCCCGAGAGGAGTAGGTGAGGACGCGTTCCCCTTGAGGGAACATTAGGCATCGGTTCGACCTAGGGCTCCATTTTGGAGACCAAAGTCAGAACCAAGACAGCCAAGGCTGTGTAAAATTAACTTATTAATTGCTGTTTTGGACTAACCCTGGATGCAGGACCGAAGGACTGTGTTTCTGCAGCTCAGAGAGCCTCAAAGGAGTGAGGTAGTAGCTGAGCAGGGTGCCCCGGATGTTTCGGGCGCCCCAGAGTCAACCCAAAGTCAGCAGAGCAAGTAAACGCCCCGACAGCAGCACATTTGGGGGCGCCCCGGATGTTTCGGGCGCCCCGCGCGCATCGGGCGCCCCGCGTGTCGCGGGCGCCCACTGTGCCACGCCACTGGCAGCTGCAGCGGCTCACCCTCACGAAGAAGATGAAGCCTTGACCGGTCAACCCGGGCGCCCCGCGCGCGTCGGGCGCCTCAGTCAACTGTTATCCCGAAGTCGAAGCGATCAGTCACGACTGAGAGCACGCCGGATCACAAGCCACGTGGGGGGGCGCCCTGAGCATCCCGGGCGCCCCCAGCCCTATATAAAGGACCCTCGACCCTCTTCTTCAGTACATCAATTCTTCAGACACTTCCACGCTCTTCTGCTCTTGTACTTTGCTCCAGATACTGCCCAACTCGAGCCGACGACGTCCCGCTGCCCCGAAATCTTCGATCTACTCCGGACGTCGGTAAAAGAAGAGCATACTTCTTATTGTATAAGTTTACTGCACTTATTCTGTATTCAATAATTGTAAACTGGTTTACGAACTTATAGAATTGCCCGCAGAAAACGGTCAACGACCGTGGGCCTTGGAGTAGGAGTCGACCCAGGCTCCGAACCAAGTAAAAATCTTGGTGTTCGCATTGTCTGATTTTAATTATTCCGCTACGCAATTGCTCTTTACGAAATCCGAACGATTTGCGACATTCACCCCCCCCCCCCCCTCTATCGCATCTCTCGATCCAACAGTAAATTCTCAATTTATCAAATGTATTTTCTGCAAAAGACTCACAAACCAAAGATCAAGAGGTCATTGCCCAGTTTGTAAGCTGACTACATGTGCCTGGTGTGCAGAAAGTTATCTAGGGTTCTCCTTAAAACCCTTACCTCCACCCGCAGTACAGTATGATGATAGAAATCTAATCTCTGAGCTCATTAATTACACTCAATATTTGCTGACAGAAAATCAGAGATTAAAGGAGGAATTATTAAGAGTCCTAAAGAGGAATCAAAAGTCAGAAGAAGAATTGGAGGAAGCATTAATAGAAGACTTGCAGCAATTACCACAAGAAGAATTTAAAAGGGGAAAAGAGCAGGCATTATATCATGAAGAGCAAGTGGTCTCAAAAATCACGGATGGCCAGGTATCCCAAAGAAATACACCTAATCGGCTTTATAATATCAGAGTAAGCCTGGAAATACCAGAAATACAGCCTTTCACCGTCAATGCCATATTAGACACCGGAGCAACTTCTTGCTGTATCGATACTAGATCAATTCCAAGTAAGGCCGTCGAACCAAATGCTTACATTATATTAATTAATAGTGTTAATTCTCAGCAGGAGGCCAAGCTGAAGTTGAAAATGGGTCAGATGGTGATTGGGGATAACAAATTTAGAATCCCCTTCACCTATGCATTTGATATGACCCTAGGCAAAGGAGTGCAAATGGTATTGGGCTGTAATTTCATACGCAGTATGCAAGGAGGAGTAAAATAGAAGGTAACACAGTTACTTTCTATAAAAATATTACTACAATTGCTACCAATCAGAATGTAGCGTCTGCAATTGAAGAGCTGGGGCTGGAGGAAATGGAATATATTCAATTACAGGAGGAGGTATACTTTGCAGGTACTATCTCTAACCAGAACATTTTGCATAAGCATAACTCTTTATTCAACAGATTAAAGGAACAAGGATATATTGGGGAAAACCCTCTTCAGCATTGGGCTAAGAATGGTATTCTATGCAAGATAAAGATTATTAATCCTGACATCACTATTCAAGATAAGCCCCTGAATAATGTCTCACCAGCCTTAAAAGAAGCCTTTAAAAGACATGTGGACGCACTCCTTAAACTCAAAGTAATTCGACCAAGCAAAAGTCGACACAGAACAATGGCAATGATTGTACAATCAGGTACCTCTATTGATCCCATCACTGGTAAGGAAACCAAAGGCAAGGAGAGGATGGTTTTCAATTATAAAACACTCAATGATAATACTTACAAAGACCAGTACAGCCTTCCGGGGATCAACACTATATTGATGAAGGTCGGAAATTCAAAAATCTATTCCAAGTTTGATCTAAAATCTGGATTTCATCAGATCGCTATGGATCCACCTTCCATTGAATGGACGGCTTTTATTTGCCCATCCGGTCTATTTGAATGGATGGTAATGCCATTCGGTTTGAAAAATGCACCTGCGATATTCCAGCGAAAGATGGACCAATGTTTTCAAGGTACTGAAGAATTCATTTCTGTCTATATTGATGATATTTTGGTCTTTTCAAACACAGAAAAAGAACATATTAAGCATTTGGAAATAATGCTTGGTATTTGTGAAAAGCACGACCTGGTACTCTCTCCAACTAAATGCAAGATTGGAGTTAAAAGAATAGAATTTCTTGGAGCAGAAATTGGAGAAGGAAAACTCAAGTTGCAACCTCATATTATTAAGAAAATTATGGAATTCAAGGACGAACAATTAAAGGAGAAGAAAGGACTCAGATCCTGGCTGGGTATTCTTAATTATGCCAGAACATATATTCCCAATTTGAGTTCTAAGCTAGGGCCTCTCTACGAAAAAACTTCACCCCATGGTGACAAAAGAATGAAAAATTCAGATTGGGCCCTAATTAAAGAGATAAAGGCCCAAGTCAATCAATTACCAGACCTGGAAATACCTTCAGACAGTGCCTATATAATTCTTGAAGCAGATGGAAGCATGCTGGGTTGGGGCGGTATTTGTAAGTGAAAGCCCACGAAGTTTGATCCCAAAAGTATTGAAAAAATATGCGCCTATGCACATGGTAAATTCCCAACTGTCAAATCAGTAATAGATGCTGAAATTTATGCCGCCATGGAAACAATGACTGCGTTAAAAATTCATTATATGGACAAAAGGGAGATAACATTGCAGACAGATTGTCAGGCTATTATCAGCTTCCATAACAAAACTGCGAGGAATAAACCCTCAAGGGTAAGGTGGCTCGCATTCACCGACTATATTACAGGCACAGGAGTAAAGGTAAACTTTGAGCATATAGATGGAAAACTTAACATCCTTGCGGACACACTCTCAAGACTAGTGGAGGAGCCAGAGACATTGGCCACCCTTAGTGATTCTCTTGAGAACATTATTATTGATTCTATGGAGGGAACTTCAAGTTCTAACAGATTCCCCTTGTTAGAAAGGTATGAGGACTTAACCCGTCAAACTCTATCACATATATTTTTCCAGGAGGATCATGATAAGCGAAACCAGATGGCAAAGCTTGAAGAAGAAGCAATATCCAACGTGCTTGAAAAGCTTCGAGAGCTAGAGCTAATAATGCAGGTAAAGGAGTATGACTTCAATTCCAGGCGATATCAAAATCAAAATGGAAAGATTGACAACTACTACCACAAGCATCTGGAAGAAATTCGAGAAAGTAGACGTGACCTCTTCCAAGAGGTCCAGCGTCTTCAGCATATTGGGCGAGAAATCAAAAGGGTACTCCCGTGAAGCATGATGGGCCCATTCCAAAGATAAAGAAGTGTGCTGTAAAGTAATCTGCTTTCCTTAAAGTTGTGTGTTGTAAAGTAGTTTGCTTTCGTTAAAGTTGTGAGCTGTAAAGAAGTTTGCTTTCTTTAAAGTCATAAAGCAAAGGTATATTCTGGAAGGAATGGACCTCAGCCATCCTTTCAGAATCTTATCTAACTTTTGAGCTGTAAAGCCTATTGATGATGAAGGGCAAATAATTGAGGGACGATGGGGCTAACAGATAAGCACCCGCCTTAATCTATTTGCAACCTTCTCTTCTATATAAGGCTGGGTATTGTAAAGGGTTTGAGCACGCCTTGAGCATTCCCAAGACTCTCATTCCTAAGTGTTTTAGTGTGCTTTCAGTGTGTTTAAGTCTGTATTTTCTTCAAGAAATAAATCTCTGAGTTTTTACTCGGGTTTTCTATTTCCAATTTGAAGAACGATCCTATTTTGGTATCAGAGCTTGCTTTAAATGGCAGGCTAAAATTCCATAGGTATTCAAGGCAAAGGTAAGGGATAAGCTAATATCATTCCTGTTTTGTTCTTTCATTAACATCTTTTATATCAAGTTATATTTCTGAGAAAGAATTAAAAGGTTGGAAGGCGGAGACTCGACATGCATCCTTGATCCGGAAAATCTCCGCAAGGCTAGTAAGTGCGTAAGACGGTATGCTGAAAGACCTTAATTAAGGATATTCTAAGATATAACTTGTTAAGAGAACATGATTAAAACTCATAATTCCCTTTTGTAATAAGGCGACCGAATTGGTTAACTAATTGCAAAAGACTGCAGTGCTTGTAAGACTCTGAGAAAGAGCAATAGCCCGTCAGGTGAGCATGAAAGTTTTACTGATTCCTAAGCTGTAAGCAGGAAGAAAAAGTGGGGTTTAATTCATGAGTGAACGATTTGAGCAAAACATTAGGGAATGGTATAACAAATCCCGAACCGTAAACCTTGAATATCTTGATCTAGCGGAAACTAGTACACCAAAACCTTTTGAGATTGCTAACAACATAGGCGTTGTCTATAATCGACTCACTTTGCTCTCCAAAGTTGCTTTGAAACACTTCTATATAATAGAAGAAGAGCAAAAGGAGTTAAGGCGTGAAGTAACGAAACTCCAAAAGGCTATTATTAGCCAAAAACCCTTGACAAACATAGAAGTTAAAAGCCTAGTTCAGGAAGTTTCTAAGCAACCTAAACTTGTTGAAGAAGAAGCCCTTAGGCTTACTGAGGAGTTGAAAAAGAGTGTTCGAAAAGTTGAGCATTTAATAGAAGAAGTCAAAAGACTTATTGGTGGCGGATGAATTTAGAAGAACAAAGGGAAAATATTGATTACAAGAAAGCATTAAACACTACGGAAGTAATTGAAACACCTGCAGTCGGATTTTCATCCACTACTGAACTTAAAACAAGTTTTGATCTTTTAAAAACTGTTGTCAAGCAGAATAATACTTTGATTTCTCTGGTCATCAATTTAACTGAGCAGGTTCAAGAACTACAAAGTTTGGTGAAGAAAGTCCCTACATCCATACGGACGCCGATAAATTCCTCCAAAGAATTGGAAGATTCAATAGCTGATCTAACTAAAAGAATTGGAGGGATAAATTTGGGAAGCGATCCAATTATCCCAAAGAAGAAAGGATCTATATTCGTTTTCAAAGACCCAGCAAAAATTCTGGAAAACGAAAAGCGTAAATGAATACTTCATCAAGAACAAGTACTTCCACAAGGCCACCAGCGGTACTAGCAACTACAACAACTGTACCTAACTAGGAGGATCAAATTCGTGATTACCGACAAAACCAGCGACGCATTTACAACCTACAACAAAGACTGATGCCAAGCCAAAGGAGGTTTAGAAGGACTATTGAAACATAAATAAGTCCTGAAGCCCAGCTGGAAATTTCTAGATCGCAAAGAGCTGGCATGGTTCCAGCCGAAGTCCTCTATTCCATAGGATATAGACCAACTCAGCATCGAGTTTATCAACATTACTCAGAGGAAGATATCCTCTGTGTAGAGAACAATCAAGTGGATCTACCACTTGTAACTAAGCAAAGCCAACAAGCTCTCAGAGAGGCAGGATTTCAACATATCCACATCGGCCTTATTATGGTAAGACTCTATGCTTTGCATCGTCGTGATACAGGTGTCATGGCCCTAGCAGTTCTAAGGGATACAAGATGGAGAGACGACAGATCTATTATAGCCACAATGGAGATGGACTTAACTAGGGGGACACAGATGGTTTACGTCATTCCTGACATAATGATGAGCCTGGAAGATTTTGCTAATCATATAGAAATATCCTTTCAGACTCATGGATATACAGAGTGGCAAGGCGGTGCCAGCAACTTACTCCTTACTCGAATGATGATAGTGTTGATGCAGTCTGACCCGGTTGTTGTTTTGGTGTTTGACAATGATTTAAGTTTAGTTGAGCAAATTATGGTTAAGTCCTGATCAGTGATTAGGCACGGGTTGATTGAAATCCTAACCTGGAGGGTTAGGTGTGAGAAATCTCGGTGAGTGAAGCCGGGTCCTGGTGAGTGAAGCCAGGTGATGAAAATCCCGGTGAGTGAAGCTGGGTCCTGGTGAGTGAAGCCAGGTGATGGAAATCCTAGTGAGTGAAGCTAGGTTGAAATCTCTGTGAGTGAAGCCGGGTCCCGGTGAGTGAAGCCGGGTGACCAAAACCCTGGTGAGTGAAGCCAGGTCCTAGTGAGTGAAGCTAGGTTGGAAAAGTCCTAATTCGGAAGGGTTGGGTGAAAAGTCCTAGCTTGGAGGGCTAGGTGAAAAGTCCTAACTTGGAGGGTTAGGTGCAAATTCCCATCCTGGAGAATTAGGTGAAAAAGTCCTGGCTTGGAGGGTCAGGTGCCTAGCTTGGAGGGCTAGGTTGGATGAAGTTCTAACTCGGAAGGGTTGGGTGAAAAGTCCTAGCTTGGAGGGCTAGGTGAAAAGTCATAGCTTGGAGGGCTAGGTGAAAAGTCCTAGCTTGGAGGGCTAGGTGAAAAGTCCTAGCTTGGAGGGCTAGGAGAAAAGTCCTAACTTGGAGGGTTAGGTGCAAATTCCCAACTTGGAGAGTTAGATGGAAAATCCTTAGCTTGGAGGGCTAAGGTGGATGGAAACTTAGCTTGGAGGGCTGAGTTTGAGTCCCTGGATCGGTCTGGTGATCGATCAGGGATTCTGGCATGCTGCTCCTTCGTGGATCGGTCTGGTGACCGATCCAGCGATGACTGATCGGTCGGGCGACCGATCAGGGAGCACACAGTGAGGTTGGGAACCTACTGTGCTGCTCCTGATCGATCTGGTGATCGATCAGGGAGTATGCGTTTCACCCATTGACTGGCTCCTGATCGGTCTGGTGACCGATCAGGGAGCGAGGCTCCTGATCGGTCTGGTGACCGATCAGGGAGCGAGCAGTGAGGTTGAGTTCCCTTGCTAAACTGCTCCTGATCGGTCTGATGACCGATCAGGATCACTGTGCAGATCGTTCTGGTGAACGATCCAGCTTCGCGGGCTTCTCACTAAGATCGATCAGGATGGTTCCTGATCGGTCTGGTGATGACCTGATCGGACTGTGATCGATCAGGTACACTCTGATCGGTCAGTTGACCGATCAGAAGGCTTAGCCTGTGAAACTCAGAAATCGCCCGATATAAGGGTGGATCGGTCCGGTGAACGATCCATGACCTGGGATCGGTCTGGTGATCGGTCCAGAAGAATCTCAAAGAAATCGCGATTTCTGATTGAGCGTTGGGGATCGATCAGGACGAAGCCTGATCGGTCTGGAACCAGCCTGATCGGTCTGGTGACAGATCAGGAGGCTCTCTGATCGGTCAGGTGACCGATCACTTTAATTCAAATACGCTGTCAGAAGCTCTGATCGCGTCTGTTTTCACTGCCGATTCTCTGATACACTGCTGATATGTTTTGATATGCAATGCTAAGCCTCTGTTGGAGTGTGCAGGTGATAGCAGGTGATTCAAACACTCAAGGAGGGTCAATGGGAGACTTTCCGTTGAGCAGGTTTGGCTGCTTCTCATTCTCAGGTTTCAACGGGCAACTGATGCAGTTGGCGACTGACGGAGGCTCAGCTGGAGAGGAGGTCTTCAGTGGACTGAGTGCTCAGGGAGTTCAGTGGGTTCAGGCTGGCTCAGTGGGTGCTGATGAAGCTTGTGATGGTGAGCAGAGCTTAAGGGGCGAAGCTGGAAGCAGAGGTGAACGATACAGACAGAAAACTTGGGAAGTTGTTGCTGGGTTGTGTTCGTGCTCTCTGTTGCTTTGTTCTTGAGCGATCTTGTTGCATTTCCTGTGAAAGCTTTGTGAGCTTTTCCTTCTCGAGTGTCTCGTGTGCTTAATCTTGTATTCATCTACTGAGACAGCTTGTTGAGAGGTTACTCCATCGAGAAGGAGGCGCTTGATATCCGGTGTTCACTGGGGCTTGATCTGCCGACGATCAAGGGATCGCCCACCTCACGGGCACGCCAAGGAGTAGGGGCAAGTTATCCCCGAACCTTGTACATCTCCGTCTTAGCGTTTGTTTGGTTGAGTTTCTTTCTCTGCTTAGTTTCTTTGTTCCGCATTTGCTTCCGCTGCCTAACTCTGAAGTGCAGAATAGTTTTGAAAAGCTCAAGAAATTGTGATTGTCTTTATTCACCCCCCTCTATAGCCATCTCGTCTCCAACAAGTGGTATCAGAGCTTGGGGCTCTGTACACGGCTTAATATCCGAGAGCTTACAGCAAGATGGCTGGAAGAGAAGGAATGAGCACAAACCGACCTCCATTCCTTGACAGCACTGATTGTAACGATCCGAAAAATTCTCTTAATATTTCTTAAAAATATTAAGCATGTTTAAATAATTTTCCAAGGGACCTAGAAATATTAAGGAGAACTTAGGCCTAGAAAATCCATGTTTTCTCATTTAAATTGAGAAAACTAAGTACCAATGAGCTTTAAATGGGCTCCAAAAATAGGTATTAATTAGGTAAAATTAATATAAATTAGGTAAAATTAATATAAATATAAAAGAATTTTATTTAGGAATATTGGCATAATTATGGGTGATTTTTAGGGGGATTTTCGGAATTTAGGAAATAAAAATAATAAAATAAATGAAATAAAAATAAAATAAAAANTGAAAAGTCCTGGAGGGGGCTAGGTGAAAAGTCCTAGCTTGGAGGCTAGGTGAAAAGTCCTAGCTTGGAGGGCTAGAGAAAAGTCCTAACTTGGAGGGGTTAGGTGCAAATTCCCAACTTGGAGAGTTAGATGGAAAATCCTTAGCTTGGAGGGCTAAGGTGGATGGAAACTTAGCTTGGAGGGCTGAGTTTGAGTCCCTGGATCGGTCTGGTGATCGATCAGGATTCTGGCATGCTGCTCCTTCGTGGATCGGTCTGGTGACCGATCCAGCGATGACTGATCGGTCGGGGCGACCGATCAGGGAGCACACAGTGAGGTTGGGAACCTACTGTGCTGCTCCTGATCGATCTGGTGATCGATCAGGGAGTATGCGTTTCACCCATTGACTGGCTCCTGATCGGTCTGGTGACCGATCAGGGAGCGAGGCTCCTGATCGGTCTGGTGACCGATCAGGGAGCGAGCAGTGAGGTTGAGTTCCCTTGCTAAACTGCTCCTGATCGGTCTGATGACCGATCAGGATCACTGTGCAGATCGTTCTGGTGAACGATCCAGCTTCGCGGGCTTCTCACTAAGATCGATCAGGATGGTTCCTGATCGGTCTGGTGATGACCTGATCGGACTGTTGATCGATCAGGTGACACTCTGATCGGTCAGTTGACCGATCAGAAGGCTTAGCCTGTGAAACTCAGAAATCGCCCGATATAAGGGTGGATCGGTCCGGTGAACGATCCATGACCTGGGATCGGTCTGGTGATCGGTCCAGAAGAATCTCAAAGAAATCGCGATTTCTGATTGAGCGTTGGGGATCGATCAGGACGAAGCCTGATCGGTCTGGAACCAGCCTGATCGGTCTGGTGACAGATCAGGAGGCTCTCTGATCGGTCAGGTGACCGATCACTTTAATTCAAATACGCTGTCAGAAGCTCTGATCGCGTCTGTTTTCACTGCCGATTCTCTGATACACTGCTGATATGTTTTGATATGCAATGCTAAGCCTCTGTTGGAGTGTGCAGGTGATAGCAGGTGATTCAAACACTCAAGGAGGGTCAATGGGAGACTTTCCGTTGAGCAGGTTTGGCTGCTTCTCATTCTCAGGTTTCAACGGGCAACTGATGCAGTTGGCGACTGACGGAGGCTCAGCTGGAGAGGAGGTCTTCAGTGGACTGAGTGCTCAGGGAGTTCAGTGGGTTCAGGCTGGCTCAGTGGGTGCTGATGAAGCTTGTGATGGTGAGCAGAGCTTAAGGGGCGAAGCTGGAAGCAGAGGTGAACGATACAGACAG
This sequence comes from Boesenbergia rotunda, assembly GCA_024364735.1. Lineage (NCBI taxonomy): Eukaryota > Viridiplantae > Streptophyta > Magnoliopsida > Zingiberales > Zingiberaceae > Boesenbergia > Boesenbergia rotunda. The sequence continues at coordinate 680,992 of JAGFNQ010002755.1, read as the reverse complement.
AAAACTTGGGAAGTTGTTGCTGGGTTGTGTTCGTGCTCTCTGTTGCTTTGTTCTTGAGCGATCTTGTTGCATTCCTGTGAGAGCTTTGTGAGCTTTCCTTCTCGAGTGTCTCGTGTGCTTAATCTTGTATTCATCTACTGAGACAGCTTGTTGAGAGGTTACTCCATCGAGAAGGAGGCGCTTGATATCCGGTGTTCACTGGGGCTTGATCTGCCGACGATCAAGGGATCGCCCACCTCACGGGCACGCCAAGGAGTAGGGGCAAGTTATCCCCGAACCTTGTACATCTCCGTCTTAGCGTTTGTTTGGTTTGAGTTTCTTTCTCTGCTTAGTTTCTTTGTTCCGCATTTGCTTCCGCTGCCTAACTCTGAAGTGCAGAATAGTTTTGAAAAGCTCAAGAAATTGTGATTGTCTTTATTCACCCCCCTCTATAGCCATCTCGTCTCCAACAAGTGGTATCAGAGCTTGGGGCTCTGTACACGGCTTAATATCCGAGAGCTTACAGCAAGATGGCTGGAAGAGAAGGAATGAGCACAAACCGACCTCCATTCCTTGACAGCACTGATTGTAACGATCCGAAAAATTCTCTTAATATTTTCTTAAAATATTAAGCATGTTTAAATAATTTTCCAAGGGACCTAGAAATATTAAGGAGAACTTAGGCCTAGAAAATCCATGTTTTCTCATTTAAATTGAGAAAACTAAGTACCAATGAGCTTTAAATGGGCTCCAAAAATAGGTATTAATTAGGTAAAATTAATATAAATTAGGTAAAATTAATATAAATATAAAAGAATTTTATTTAGGAATATTGGCATAATTATGGGTGATTTTAGGGGGATTTTCGGAATTTAGGAAATAAAAATAATAAAATAAATGAAATAAAAATAAAATAAAAATAAAGGTGCATGAGCCAAGGATTGAACCTTGGACCTCTTGTACAACCATGTAAGCCTTAACCAACTCACTTAGCAAGGGATTTCTATGAGGAAATGAAGTGGATATAAGTTAAGATTAAGAAGAAGATGAAGAGTCATGGAGAGACTCTTCATTTACCTCCTTAATGGGCTATTAAAGGGGGGTTTTGGGAGTTACCTCTTCTTCCCATTACTTGCATTTCGAAAACTCTTCCTCCCCTCATTCTTTCCGAGCACCAAGAAGAGGGTTTTCCCCTTGGAAAAGCTTCCACCAAGGTCCCATCTCCTAGATCTAAAGTCTCTTCCAAGGATACAAGGACAAGGGTGTTCAAGGGTCCAAAGATCTTACCATTTTCTTCTCTTCCAAGGTTTGAAAAATCAAGAAACCCAAGGTAAGACTCCCTCACCTGTGGTATAATAGTTCCCTATGATTTCCATGATTTTTAGCATGATATATTGGTTAGTTTTCGAATTTGATGTTGAAAGGAAAGAAAACCAAGACCCTCATGCTTAAGGGTTTCGGCCACCATGATTTCTAGGTCTATAAATATGATAAAAATATGTATAATGCTATTTAATGTTCCCTTATGATGTGTAGAGGTTAAGTATAATTTTTGAGAATTTTTGGAGTACCCTAGGATACCCTAGGTTTTCGGCCAACATGAAAGAAACAAAACTAAGAACCCTAAGTTTAAGGGTTTCGGCCACCATGATTTACAGGTCTATAATTATGCCAAAAATCATGATAATGTTATTTAATGTTCCCTTATGATATGTAGAGGTTAAGTATAATTTTTGGGGATTTTTGGAGTACCCTAGGGCACTCTAGGGTTTCGGCCAACATGAAAGAAACAAAACTAGGAACCCTAAGTTTAAGGGTTTCGGCCACCATGATTTACAGGTCTATAATTATGCCAAAAATCTTGATAATATTATTTAATGTTCCCTTATGATGTGTAGAGGTTAAGTATAATTTTTGGGAATTTTTGGACTACCCTAGGATACCCTAGGGTTTCGGCCAACATGAAGGAACCTAAGCAAACACCCTAGGACACCCTAGGGTTTCGGCCGCCATGTTTAAGGGTCTAAAATGATGATAAAAATCCCAATCATGATGTTTAATGTACTCTCATGATGTCTAGAGGTTTAATACAATTTTTGGGAATTTTTGGGGTACCCTAGAGACCCCATATGTTTCGGCCAACCTCAAGGACCCAAGGGTTAGGGTTGAGCCTTTAACTTCAAGTATATGTTTATGTGTTGCCATGATAAGTATGATAAGTTTATGTTCAGGATATGAATGATGCCATGATAAGAATGATAGGGTTATGATCACGATAAAAATGATGGTATGATATGTTAGGTTCATGATATGAATGATGCCATGTTAAGTATGTTATGTTTATGTTTAAGAATGAAAATGATGTCATGTTTAAGAATGAAAATGATGCCATGTTTAAGAATGAAAATGATGCCATGTTAAGTATGTTATGTTTATGTTCATGATAAGAATGATACATGCCATGTCTTATGAATGATACATATGTATGCCATGATTTATGAATAAGATGTATGTATGCCATGTCTTATGAATGAAGTTAAAGTACATGCCTTTAAGGCACAGCTATGATATTAAGTATGATGAATGACAAGTATGATGAATGAATGATGATGAACGACAAGTATGATGAATGAAAGATGATGCTTATGTCTTTAAGGCATAAATATGCTAAACGGCACGGTCGATGGTTGACGGTACGACGGTCGAGAGGACCGGTAAATGGGCCGGTAGACGGGCTGAGCCGTAACAAGTTATGCTATGTTAAGTATGCTATGAATGAATGATGAATGATGACACATGAAAAGTATTTTACTTTATGTATGGGCTTGTACCGGACCGAAGTATGGGTCCAAGGGATGGGCACCTTAAGAACGCCCCGGTTTTGGACTACCGAAGCTGTCCATGGTTCTGGCCCTACCGGAGCTGGGTAACAGGGATGGGCACCTTAAGAACGCCTCGGTTTGGGGACTACTGACTATGCTGTCCTTACCCTAGTAGGTTGGGGCTCGCGACCTCGGACTTGCTAGGGATGCGCGCTATGATGTATGTATGTGGTACAAGCCGGGGACCCCAAATGATGTTATGATGATTATGTTTAAGCATTTAAAAGTATGTTTTAAAAGTTAAGCATCCCTTATGTATATGCATTCCACTCATGCATCCATTCATGTTATGCATTATGCTATAATGATAAGATTTTATGCTTACGTTTCATGTTAAGAAGTATGCATGATAATGAATGATCTATGCCATGATTATGTTAGGAAGATGTTCATATGCTATGATAGGTTTTATGCCATGAATTATGCCATGCTTAGAATGTCTATGATGTGTATGTTTATGCCATGTATTATGCCATGCTTAGAATGTTCACTATGTTTATGATCTATGCCATGAATTATGTTCACTATGTTTATGAATTATGCCATGAATTATGCCATGCTTAGAATGTCTATGATGTTTATGTTTATGCCATGAATTATGCCATGCTTAGAATGTTTATGATGTTTATGTTTATGCCATGTATTATGCCATGCTTAGAATGTTCACGATGTTTATGATCTATGCCATGAATTATGTTCACTATGTTTATGAATTATGCCATGAATTATGCCATGCTTAGAATGTCTATGATGTTTATGTTTATGCAATGAATTATGCCATGCTTAGAATGTTTATGATGTTTATGTTTATGCCATGTATCATGCCATGCTTAGAATGTTACTATGATTATGTTCATGCCATGCTATGTATACGACAAGTGACGTAAGATGTTATGTTCTAAGTAGAGCACCAAGTATGTTAATGTTTTATGTGCTCATTATGAGATGATGAATGATGAATGGTTTTGTGAGTAGGAAAGAGTCTTACTAAGCCTGTGTGCTTATAGTCTTATTTTCTTATACCGCAGATCATTCAAGGGGACAATGAAGGAAGCAGCAGGAGGGCAAGAACGCATGTGTGTCGTAGTGACTTGGCCCAGGAAACTATATGTTTACTTATATGTTTGAATAATGACTTATGGAACCTTATGATATGATGTTATGTGAGACATGATATGATGCTAAAGTTCAATGTTAATATGCTAAGGTTCCCATGTCAATAAGTTAAGAATGGTAACAGGGCATGTATAAGTTAAGTTATTCCGCTGCCTTATGATGTCTACATGCCCTAAGCATGTTAACGTAACGCCGCTTAGGAAAAAAAAAGCGGGCGTTACACTGATTTTTAATATTGGAAGTCAAGAATGGAGTTTTACTTGAAGACAAACATGAGCTTGTGGTTCGCTGTCAAGGAGGGGTTTTCCCTTCCAAAGGATAATGAAGGAAAGGAGCTTGAGTTTTCCAAGTGGTCGCCTGAGCAAATCCGGAAGGGGGAAGCAAATGCCAAAGCTGTCGTGACCTTGCAATGTGGGATGACCAAAGAACAGCTAATCAAGGTTGGCCCCTTCACCTCTGCCAAAGATCTATGGAATAAACTTCATGAGCTCCATGAAGGAACTCAAGACACCCGGACTGCCAAGAAGGACCTCCTTCACAGCCAACTCCAAAACCTCACCATGGGAGAAAATGAAAAAGTAAGTGAACTCCATGGACGGTTTAAAGAAGCGTTGAATGGTCTCCACTCCATAAATGAAAACGTAGAAAATAGAGACCTAGTGAGGTATGTACTTAAAGCCTTCCCTAGGAATACTTTATGGTCATCCATGGTGGATGCCTACAAGGTTTCCAAGGATCTTGCCTTTGTAAAAATAGATGATCTATTTTGTGAGATGGAATTACATGAGATCTCTAACCAAGGCCCCAAGGAGAAAGGGTTTGCTTTTGTGGCAGGAAACAAAAGGAAGGAGAAGATTAACAAGGAGGAGGAGGACATCCACTGTCACGTGGCTCTAGTGGCACTACAAGAGTCAAAGGAGGAGAGTGATGAATCAAGTGACTCCGCAACCGCGCCTTCATCATCTTCGGATGATGAAGAGGTAATTTCTCCCGAGTTAGATAAGTGCTATAGAGCTATCGCATGTTTAACCAAATTGTTAAAGAAATCTAAGAATAAGGTTAAGTCATTGAAGTTGGAAGTAAAAGAATTGAAATCCTTTAAGGTTGAGGATATTAATGACTTCCATAATGAATCCCTTGAGAATGAGAATAAGATCTTGAAGGGTGAAATTGAAAATCTCAAGATTGTTCTTGAAAAATTTTCAACAAGCTCCAAAACCCTAGACATGATCTTGAACTCCCAAAGGGCGGTTTACAACAAGGCCGGTATGGGTTACCGACCTAAAGAACCGACCTTTGTGTCATTAATGTCTAGAACACATTTTGGATCATCAAAAAATTCTAAGGTTCAAAAAGCCAAGAAGAAATTGACTAAGGCATGGGTGCCAAAGTCATTCATGGTAGATGCATTAGGTCCCAAAATTTGGGTATCTAAAACCTCCATATTTAGAATTGTATAGCTTTAATTGAGGGGGAGCATCTATCAACATAGGTTGTTGATAAGTGGTGCTCCAAACCCAAGGCTAAGGTTACACTAGTTTCAAAATAAGTCAACAAGCCTTGGAAATTATTTTTATATATTGCATGAAGAGTTTAGATTTACATGTAACTTGCTCTTGGCATAAATTGCTTAAAAGAATTGGTTTTATTGTTGCAATTTGTGTTTTCATGCAAGTTATGGTTTATGAAACGTCTTATCTCAAGCTCAAGTATGCCATGAGTATCTTGTATGTGTTATAACACATGAATGCATGTTTAAGAACAAGATGAACATATAGTTTGGGCTGATCATTATAAAAATCTCACAAGGCATCACCATGAGTTTTAAAATTCACTGTTTAACCTTCTATGACCTAGTGATTCCCTTGTATCAAACTAAGGTTTCTTGATATGATCATGCTTTGATACAAACATGTTTCGATACTCAAGTTCATGCTTAGAAAATACTATCATGCTCTGACACAAATCATGATATATATTTTGATTAAGGGAACCCTTAGAATCAAGTGGATCAAATCTAATTGAATTGGGGTTTAGGAATGCTTGAAACCTGATAGACAAATTTAGGGATTATGGAATTGAGAAGAAAATATTTTGAGCAAACTTGATCATACATTGAGTTTGATACAAACTTAGTGTTAATTTGATACAAATCTATTTTGAACAATCGAACTTAGATTTTGGGACCAAAATCATGTTTTCATACGAACCTGTCTTTTGGTTTCTGAAAATTTGAGTCTGAATTCTGAAATCTGACCAGAACAAACAAATCAGACTTTTGAATCCACCCTGATCGGTCTGGTGACCGATCAGGCACCGTTCTGATCGGTTCGGTGACCGATCGATCAATGCTGATCAGAGGTATCAGACTACTTTCCAGACCGACTCCCTTTTCATCAAATTGTATCAGTGTAATGATCATACCACCAACAAAACTGATACACACAAGTCCAATTGAAACATATTTGATCACCCATTGGTACAAACCTGGTACTAAGGGAGCATAAATTTGTTCAAGTGATACAAACCTGGTACTTAATAGTGATTTGATACAAACCTATGTTGGAATGTTCAAATTCATAAGAAAGGGTTTGTTGAGTCATGACTCTTATTCTTAATGTCGTGTTTCGGAAATTTTTCTGAAATGATGAATATTAATAGAGTCATCTCCCCTGTTATGGAATGCAAATTGATTAATGCAGTCTGTTCAGGAACGTATCAGAGTTTCAGAAATTTTTCTAAAATCCGATCGCTCCCTAGACTAATCAGATATACTTCTGTATCACATAATCAACAGACCTAGTTGGTCACGGAGACCAATCAGGACTATGTTTCAAATACAGATGTATTCCTTACTAGTCCTATGAAGCATATACATATTTGACCATAATATATTTCTATATATGTCTTCACATGGAAGTCCAAGTGTTAACGCAGTCCGATCTTGAACGAATCAGAATTACAGAAATTCTTCTGAAAATTGATCGTTCATAGATAAATCAGAAATTTTTCTGTATCGTTCATCAGTCTGATGGAACTGCGATAATTATTGACATATGAAACATATACATGTTTGACCATGATATATTTCTGTATATGTTTTCATATGCAATTCAAAAATTATCATTTGATTATTTTGGGATTGGGGAGAGACCCGTGTTTGAGGCGGAGGTATGTTCAAACTTAATGACCATACCCTTTTCGATGTTTGACAAGGGGGAGAAATGGCTGATTAAGTTTATGGTTATTATTGAGGGAGGATCATGATTCCCTTATAAGAATTGAAGGAACTTCAATTGATTCATACCTAAACTTAAATCGGGTTGTCAAACAACAAAAAGGGAGAGATTAAATAATTGAAACTTGAAGTTGAAAACTTGAAATCCTCTTGGGTTGAGGAAGTAGATGACTTGCATGATGAGTTACTAGTAGAGGAAAACCAGTCATTGAAGAGTGAAGTTGAGAGACTCAAGAATATTCTTGAGAAGTTTTCAACTAGCTCTAAAACCCTAGATATAATCTTGAAAGCCCAAAGGGCGGTCTACAATAGGGCCGGTATTGGTTATCGACCCAAAGAACCCTCATTCGTGTCCTTGATGTCTAGGACTGATATGAGACAATCTAGGACACCCAAGGTTCAAAAGAAAGTTGTCAAGGCATGGGTGGCAAAGTCTTGTTTAGTTGATGCTTTAGGTCCCAAGGTTTGGGTACCTAAACCTTCTATTTTTCAAATTGTGTAGGTTATGATTGAGGGGGAGCATCTATCAACTTGGTTCGTTGATAGTGGATGCTCCAAACACATGACCGGGGATAGATCATTGTTTACCACACTTCACAAGAAAAGTAGAGGTAATGTTTGATTTGGTAACAATGGTAGTCTTAAGGTCATAGGAATAGGAGACATTCAAATATCCGAATGTCTTAGAATTTCAAATGTCCTTCTAGTCAAGGGGATGAAATTTAATCTCCTAAGTGTGAGTCAATTATGTGACACGGGTTACACAATTGATTTCCAACCAAGTCAATGTCTAGTTAGACAACATGACACCTTGGACACGGTACAAGTAGGAACAAGAGTAGACAATATTTATCAAGTTTCATTTAAAAGTGCTACTAATGTTTCTGCTAAGTGTTTCATATCGAAAGTAGAAGAGTCCACCCTTTGGCACTAGAGGCTAGCACATGTGAACATGAAGAACATCCGAAAGTTGGCCAACAAGGGATTGGTTCGTGACTTACCAAGCATCAAGTACGAAAAAGATAAACTTTGTGATGCATGTCAAATGGGTAAGCAAACAAAATCTGCACATAAAGGTAAAAGCGCTGTAAGTACTTCTACTGCATTAGATTTACTTCACATGGATCTATTTGATTTTAGTACTATCATATCATTGAATGGAAGTAGATATTGCTTTGTGATCATTGATGATTTCACTAGATATACATGGACTTACTTTTTAAAATATAAGGACCAAACCTTAGATGTTTTCATTTCTTTTTGTAGGAGGGTAGAAAATGAAAAATCATTAACAATTAAGACAATTAGAAGTGATCATGGAGGTGAATTTCAAAATCAAAAGTTTTTGGAATTTTGTCAAGATAGGGGTTATAGACATGAGTTCTCTACTCCTAGAACACCACAACAAAATGGTGTTGTAGATAGGAAGAACCGTGTACTTCAAGAGGCAGCACGAAGCATGCTTAATGAGTACTCACTCCCGAGTTACTTATGGGCTGAAGCTGTAAATACAGCTTGCTATGTGCAAAACCGGGTCCTCATTCATAGGTTTTTATGGAAGACTCCCCATGAACTTGTTGGGACCGGGTGCATGTTGACATGGATGGGGGTTCGTAATTTTAAAATTTATTACGTGCAGCGGAGGATTTAGCATAAATAATTTCCCAAATTATTTAACCACACATCTAAGCATGCAGCCTTATATTGTGTAGACATGTTCATATATTAAAATTTTGCAGAAACGTAAACTAATTTACTTGTTACCTCGCGTAACTAGAAGAAAGGGACGAGATCCAACCGTAGCGTCCCTTGGAAGCTCCGCCTCTATTCGCGTCCACGCTGAGTTTTCTTCGGGATGACTTCGCAAAGCTACGAGTTTCGTGCCGACAAGAACTACTAGATTCTTCAAAGGCACGACAAGAATACCAAGAGAGAGATGGAAAGACTAACCACCAAACGAAGAACGGAATCAAGATTCCGGGAGGAAGGAAGGAGTTGCGCCCGCTTCTTCTTCTTCTTCGGCAGCTGCTTGGTGGTGGCTGAATCTCACGGCAAAGGGGAGGGCCTCTAGGGCCGGCGGCACTAGAAGAGGGAGAGGGAGAGAAGGAGAGAGAGAGAGGGCTTATTTCTAGATCTCTTAGATTCTTAATCTCCAAGCCTTGCCTTGGTTCCTTTATATAGTAGCCTCTCAATCGCCAAGTCTCCTTTTTATGGAATAAATTTTCATAAGAAATTTATCATATAAATTTTTCTATGAATTATTCCATCATGCCAAGTTTTTATCATAATTTAATTTATAATAAAAATAACCATGTCTTCCTTTTCTTATGGAAAGAAATTTCTTTATATAAATTTCTTTATATAAATTTTTTTATCATGGTAAATCAATCTATTATTAATTTTATAAAATAAAATAAACCAATCCATGATTCATTTTAATTTCCATGAAAAATAAATCCCTTTATATCAATTTCTTTATATAAATTTCTTTATCCATAATTTTATAAAACAAACCACGCTCGGTTTATTTTATAATTTGAACCAAACAATTTGGTTCTCCCCTTTTAATGTGGCCTGCCAAACAAAGAGGGTGGGGACCCTCTTTGGCCGGCCAAACCCAAGCCATGACCTCACGAATTAATCTCATTTAATTCGTCTAATAAGTCTTCAAAAGACTTAGCCATTTTATGCTTCCGATGCGTCTCTGAAAAATTCAGATTTGACTTATCTCTCTTGATAGGAAAATCTAATTTTTAACTCATTTTAAATCCCTCGGATCACTCATAGTGCGTGTGACTAAATAGGCTTTCGATTTATGTTGGCCGTCTATAATCAACCAATTATAGAACGATCATGAGTGGCACCTAGTAGTACATCATGATCCCCAATTAATCGAAAGATAAATGGTTGAACTCAAAAATAATTCTGAAACCCTTCAGCAGCTTTAATGAATCGTGCCTCATTCCCTTCACCATCTTATACCCACTTGGTTCAGGACATGGTCTATGTGTGTCAGTCCCCACTAGGCTGACTACGTCACACCTAGCCCAAGTAATGTCTTTCTCGTCCAACGATTCTAATTACTCTTATGTTTCTGAGAGATTCATACTCGGAACATGTAATGCTCTGGCCAGAGGCTTCGAGTAACAATCCGACGATAGGCCTTGGGTATACATCTCCTCGCAAGGAGTGGTGAATCTTTTGTAGGCTGTTCAAACATCTTCGGGCACTTCGGCTTATACCCAATCATCCTGGGTCCACACCTCCTTGGAGATGCTTGCTTAAGATGTCAAAGTATAAGTCTTCATGACCAAGATGACTTGAACACCACAAGTCAAAGGAACATCGCACTTAAGCTGCAGTAAGAACTTCATTGACATATCTATATGTAGATTACCATATGAAATTTTACAGCTAGTCACTCCAATGAACTAGTTCCCTTAACTAGCATTCATGTTTATCTCCGAACATCCCAATGTCACCAGCCAGTGAGAATCAGTTGATTAGAGAATAACCCATGCTAGTCTCAACAGAATTGATAGTGTCCGTATTTATCAATTCATCGACTAGGGACAATTTCAATACTTCACAATTGCACATGTAGAGATAATCACTAGTTGTGAATTCATCACAAATTCTCTCATGCTGTGAATTGTATTGCGGACATTCAGTAAATGAGTTTAAGATCTCAATCAAATACACGAACATGTATACTCAAATAGTGAATATTCATTTATTAAAGTAAATGATTATAATCATAAGGTGATTGCCTTAGGACACTTCTCTCATATTACAACAGAACTTTGGTTTGGAAAACCACCTACGGTTAAACACCTTCGGGTGTTTGGTTGTAAGGTGTTCATTCTAAACACCAAGGATCATCTTGGAAAGTTCACGGCGAAGGCTAATGAAGGGATACTAGTCGGGTACTCCCTGGTTAGTAAAGCCTATCGAGTCTACAACAAGAAGTCTAGATTAGTTGAAGAATCTTCTGATGTTGTCTTTGAAGAAATTCCAAAAATCAATGGTCAATCAGAAGATGAAGTCCAATTCGAACTTAGGAAACTAAGTTTGAATGAAAGTCCAAATGTTGTTGATGGTGATGAATCCGATGACGGTGAGCTTAGACAATCCATAGATCAGCCAGATCCTGAGGCTGAACTTGTGTCTAGTGAGCCCATTCACGAAGCACCACCAACACCAAGGCAAACTAGATTAGCCTCTAGTCATCCCCAAGACCAAATTGTTGGAGACATCCATCATGGGGTTAGAACTAGATCATTCTTCCGGAATGAGGCTAATGAAGTTGCCCTAATTTCCGAAATTGAACCTAGAAAAATTGATGAAGTATTAAATGATCCAGATTGGATTATTGCAATATAAGATGAACTAGGTCAATTCGAAAGGAGTCAAGTTTGGGACTTAATCCCTAGACCTAAGAAGACCACCATCATTGGAACCAAATGGGTCTTCAAGAACAAATTGAACCATAAGGGAGAAATCATTAGAAACAAGGCACGCTTAGTAGCCAAGGGCTATAGTCAAGTTGAAGGCCTTGATTATGATGAGACCTATGCTCCCGTGGCACGATTAGAGTCCATTCGATTGATGCTTGCATTTGCAGCACATCGTGCCTTCAAATTAGATCAAATGGACGTCAAATCGGCCTTCCTAAATGGTCTAATAAGAGAAGAGGTCTACGTCGAACAACCTCCGGGGTTTGAGAATTCCGAATTTCCAAACCACGTGTTCAAGCTCAAAAAGGCACTTTATGGCCTTAAACAAGCACCCCGGGCTTGGAATGAGTGGTTGTCGACGTTCCTAATTGAAAAGGGCTTCGTTAAGGCCAAATAGACCCTACACTATTTCTACGAAGAGATGATGATAATATTTTTGTAGCCCAAGTATATGTCGATGACATAATTTGTGGCTCAAACAATAGGGGCTATTTAAATGAGTTCATTGGACACATGGAGAGTGAATTTGAAATGAGTCTAATGGGAGAATTGACTTTTTCCTTGGACTTGAAATCAAGCAAACTCGCGATGGTATCCATGTGCACCAATCAAAATACACACAAGAAATGCTTCAAAAATTTAACATGGGTGATTCAAAAGACGTAACCACTCCTATGGATACAAACACAAAATTAGACAATGATGAGAGTGGTAAACCCGTTGATTTGACTCAATATCGAAGTATGATAGGTAGTTTGCTATATCTCACAGCTAGTCGACCTGATATTCTTTTCGCTATGGGTATGTGTGCTAGGTATCATGTTTGTGCCAAGGAGTCTTATTTAATCGCTGTTAAGAGAATTTTGAGATATCTTAAAGGCACAATAGGAGTCGGTCTATGGTACCCCCGTACCGAATCATTTGATTTAATTGGCTATACGGATTCCGACTTCGCTGGATGTAAGTTGGACCGGAAGAGCACAAGTGGGGGTTGCTAATTCTTAGGTTCATCCTTAGTAAGTTGGTCAAGTTGGAAGCAACATTGTGTTGCTCTCTCCACGACCGAGGCAGAATATATCGCCATGGGAGAGAGCGTATCGTAATTGTTGTGGATGATACATACTTTAGAGGACTATGGATTGAGTTACAAGGGTGTGCAAGTGTTATGTGATAACATTAGCACAATTAACCTAACAAAGAATCCGGTCCATCATTCTAGGACCAAACACATTGAGGTGCGTCACCACTTCATTAGGGATCATGTAGCTAGGGGAGATATTGTACTCTCGCATGTAAAGTCCAAATCAAACCTAGCTGACATTTTCACTAAACCACTTCCTGAAAATGAATTTAGTTTCCTAAGACGGGAGTTGGGAATGTGTCGCGCTTTATGAATTTCGAAATGCTTTCAACCCTTCATGATTATTTCGAAATTGTTGGGAAACAATTGAGTAACTTTGGGGACATCTCACACAAACTATAAGGTTTAACAAAACGTTTTTGTTTGCTAGATATGAGGTGAGATGTTAGGATCAACTAAATTTCTCAAAATGTCAATGCATCCCTTGAGAAATTAAGTTGACGAGATAATAATCACTTCGGTGACCAAGTATGGGGAAAACCATTGCATGACATATGTGTATATGACTCCATGATCATACTTGGACATTCCAATCAAGGCAACTTGATTGGAAACCTGAATTTGATACAAACTTAGTTGATATTGCTTGAATGATTGTTGATTGAGTTTGACTCCATTTGGATTGATCAATGTGATTGTTGAACCTATAAGAACTTTTGATCCTTGTTCAGGGATCAATTTTAGTCATGAGATCATGTCCAAGTTCGATAAACTTCATCAGATCTCATTGGAAAGATTCAGAAAATCTGAAACTGAATGTTTCAGATCATATCAGGGAATATCAGGAACCCTGATCGGTCACCGGACCGATCAGGCATAAGGTTGATCGGTCCCTGGACCGATCTGGCTCCACCCTATAATGATCGGTCCACAGACTGTTCAGAGGGGCATCAGTGACTTTACGAAATTCTGATCAACCTTACTGAGCCAGCCTAGATCAGTCCTTGGACCGATCTGGCACCCTCTGGTGATCGGTCCGCAGACCGATCAGGGGGCTCACAGGTTTCTCTCTGAACCCTACTGATCGTGTCCTGATCGATCAGCCGACCGATCAGGAGCGCACCTGATCGGTCACCCGACTGATCATGCCCAGGTCAGTCCGATCAGGCTATAGGCTGATCGGTCTGGGCGCTATCAGATCGAATGGTGATCCATTCAGATGCATTAAAGTCTGGTTGGTGGACCGATCCACCAACCGATTAACTCTTACCAAAACCCCTCCTTACCGAACCCTAGCGTCGAATCCTCCCACTTGCGCCTCCTCATCCTGAGCGAGAGTGTTCCTGCGTCTCCCTCTTTCTCGTGCGTGCAAGTTCTTGCGAGGGTCTCTACGGGCGTCTCCTTGTTCTCTGCAAGTTCTCCACTTGCTCCAAGTTTTCTGCGTCACTGTCTTGCGCCGAGGGCTTCTCCTACGCAAGCTCTTCCTCCAGTTTTTGCGATCCTTTCAAACTAACTTCAATGGCACCAAAGTGAGTTTTTGATTTAGTTTCCTTTATGACTCTGTTCATGGATTATATGTATATGAAGCTAATCATGTTTTGGTGTTTGTTCTTGGTGTGGTACCGTGACCCTCTTGTATTGGCCGTGACCCTCTTGTTCTTGGTCGTGACCCTCTTGATCAAATACTTCACTTTATGATTATCACTATATGATCAAATCTATCTTTCACCTCATTATTGCCCTCCTTTTTGATCTAATGTCTACCTTATGATTACTCTTTGTATGATCAACTCTTGAATTTTTGATTCACACTATGTGTATGACCAATTCAATTATTTAGAAAATCATCTAAGGGTAAAGAAGTTGCAGAGAGCAGCTCAAAGGGCAAAGGCCCCTCATCCTCTACACCTTCGTCGGAATCTCCACCACCTCCACATACAAGATTTCAGAGTATTAGTCTTGCTCTCAAATTCCAATTACACACCTTCAAACTCATGCCGTGTCGAACTGTAGACCCAACCTTTATCTACGAACATTGTCCAACAATTCGACAAAGGATTGAATTTTATAATCTTCAACCCATTCTGCACCTTGAAGGCCCGATCAACCTTGATTTGGTCTCTGAATTCTACAACAACATGATTAGTGGGGAAGGTACTGGGTGGAAAACCCGTGTTGCCAGCGTCAACCTCGACTTTAATCGATCTATTTTCACTGACTTCCTTGGTTGTCGCCGGTCAGAGAATGATTTTCCTCTCTATCCTTTTCCTCCTGATCCTCTTCCGGTTCGCTTCGATGGCGCCACTCCTGACTCTATCTATGAGTATTTTCTAGGCCATCCTAGGCCGGGGGGTTTCGATGAGCACACCCGTGATTTTCCCACATTTCCTGCTCTTCGTCTTTCCCCCGTTGACTATGTCTTGTTTAATATCATCACCAATTGTCTCCTTCTAACCACTTCAAAACACCTAGATGCGATTCACCGGTTCCACTGTTTGATGCTCTACGGGATGCATCAGCAGTTAGACTTTGATCCAGTGGCTTCAGTCTACTTCTCTATCATTGTCCATAGTCTGCCATCCACCAAGACAGTCTACATGCCATTTGGCCATATCATCACTGCTTGGCTGGAGTCGGTTGGCATTGACGTTTCACAGGGTCGCATTGTACCCATGGTGCGACAAGACTGCCGTCTAGACCGTCGTATGCTCGCTCAGTCCGGCATTGTTCTCGGGCCCCAGGGGTTGAGGTGGAAGGATCGCAGACGTGAGGGGGAGCTACCGAGAGCAGCTCATGACCAGGAGCCGCCAGCTGATACTGCAGATTACGACAGGTGGGCTCCTGACCTACGCTAGCAGGTTGTAGAGATAGAGCGGCTGATGGAGCACGAATTGCATATCTCCGAGCTCTGGCGACAGGAGATCAGCTCAGAGTGTCAGTCTTTCGATCGCCGTCTCGATGCTCTAGCATCTGATGTCTCTGAGATCAACTCCTTCCAGGATGCGTAGTATGAGGAGTGATACCATCATGCGTATCCTGGTGGTGGGTCCCCAGCATTCCTTTACCAGAGGACGTTATTTACATTGTTGATTCCTCAGATGATGACCACGCAGAGGATTGATGATATTTATGATGAGTGACATGTTTGTTTGTACCTTGACTTTGATGCATCTGTCTTGCATCGTGTGATTTCTCTGGATGTTTTATGGCTTGACCTTTCTGACTTTGATGCATGTCTATTCAACTTTAGTATACTTCTTGTTGATGCTATGTTGTACTATCTATATATTTGATCCATAGCTATCTTTATGCTTATGATGCCATGCTCATATGATACATATGCTTGTTTTGCCATGCCTATATCTTTTTGTCATATGTATTCATATGCTTATCAAAAATCAAATTGTTGTTTTGGGATACCCCTAGGGTTGAGGGGGAGTATAGTTTAAACTTAACAGCCCTTCTAGACCCCTTTTCGGTGTTCGACAAAGGGGGAGAGTGTTGGTTATTTAAGTTTAGGATGATCATGTTGTAGGGGGAGGATCTGGATTCCCCTATGATTCTAAATTTGAAAAACTTGATTGAGAATCCCTAAACTTAAAATCGGGTTGTCAAACAACAAAAAGGGGGAGATTGTTGATGCAGTTTGGCCCTGATTGTTGTTTTGGTGTTGACACCGATTTTAGTTTAGGTGGATGATTATTGATTATGATTAAGTCCTGGTCGGGGATCAGGCACGGTATGGAAAATCCTAGCTTGGAGGGCTAGGTGTTGGAAAATCCTAACCTGGAGGGTTAGGTGTTGAAAATCCTAGCTTGGAGGGCTAGGTGTGTGAAAAGTTCTAATTCGGAAGAGGTGGGTGAAAAGTCCTAGCTTGGAGGGCTAGGTGAAAAGTCCTAACTTGGAGGGTTACGTGCAAATTCCCATCTTGGAGAGTTAGGTGAAAAAGTCCTGGCTTGGAGGGTCAGGTCCTAGCTTGGAGGGCTAGGTTTGGAAAAGTCCTAATCCTGAAGAGTTGGGTGAAAAGTCCTAGCTTGGAGGGCTAGGTGAAAAGACCTAACTTGGAGGGTTAGGTGCAAATTCCCAACTTGGAGGGTTAGGTGAAAAATCCTTAGCTTGGAGGGCTAAGTTGGATGAAACCCTAGCTTGGAGGGCTGGGTTGGAGCCCCTGGATCAGTCTGGTGACCGATCAGGGAGTTGGCATGGTGCTCCTTCGTGGATCGGTCTGGTGACCGATCCAGCGATGACTGATCGGTCTGGTGACCGATCCAGCGATGACTGATCGGTCTGGTGACCGATCAGGGAGTACGTGTTTCACCTATTGCTTTGCTCTTGATCGGTCTGGTGACCGATCAGGGAGCAAAGAGTGAGGTTGAGCTCCCTTGCTGAACTGCTCCTGATCGGTCTGGTGACCGATCAGGATCACTGTGCAGATCGTTCTGGAGAACGATCCAGCATCGCAGGTTCCTCACTATGATCGACCAGGACGGAGCCTGATCGGACTGGTCAATACCTGATCGGTCTGGTGACCGATCAGGAGGTTTCCTGATCGGGCCTGTGATCGATCAGGGGATCTGGACTGCGAAACTCAGAAGTCGCCCGATAAAGGGGTGGATCGGTCGGGTGATCGACCCACAACCTGGGATCGGTCTGGTGATCGATCCAGGAGAGTCCCAAAGAAATTGCTATTTCTAATCGAGCATTGGGGACCGATCAGGATGGAGCCTGATCGGTCTGGACCCAGCCTGATCGGTCTGGTGACCGATCAGGAGGCTCTCTGATCGGTCCGGTGACCGATCACTTTAATTCAAAATGCACTGTCAGACACTCTGATTGCGTTTGAACGTATCCGATGCTCTGCGATTAACATCTGATATATGATTTGCTGTTTGATATGCTGCTCTAACACTCTGATTAAGCTGCAGGTGACAGGGGAGGATTCAAACACTCAAGGAGAAGTCAATGGAGGCTTTCCTTGGAGCAGGTTTGTCTGTTTTCCATCTCAGGTTGCAACGGCCGGAGCTGCAGACTGGAGCTGTTGACTGGAGCTTGTTTGAGGGGAGCTCAGGAAGTCCAGGAAGGGCTCAGTGGTAGCTGGCGTTGGCAGGGAAGCAGCTGGAGGCTACAGGAGATGCTGTCACCTGGTGCTGAGTGGAGAAACAAAAGGGCGGAAGAAGGCTTCGATGAAGCAGAGTTCGCGAACTAAGTTCTTGCTGCGCCTTGTGTTCTCCACATCTAGCTTGCACATTCTGAAGGTCATCATCTTGGGCAAGCAGTACAATCTGAGAAGCAATCATCCATTACTTGAGCGCTTGAAGGAGAGAACAAGAGGCTTGGAGTCCGACAGCGGGAAGACACGAGGAAGGGTTTCTTGCGTGAGATCGCCGCTGGGTGGAGCTCAGGAAAGCTTGCTTTGTTCTTGTCTTTGCTAAGTGCTTGAGTAAGATCCTTCTTGTTGTTTCTTTGTGCTTAAACTTAAATCTGTGATTGAAATGTTGTGGAGAGGTTTCTCCACCGAGAAGGAGGTTGTCTTCTATCCGCTGTTAACCCGGGCTTGATCTGCCGATGATCAAGGGATCACCCACCTTAAGGGCACGCCAAGGAGTAGGGGCAAGTTATCCCCGAACCTTGTAAACCTTCCTTGTTAGCGATCTTGCTAGTTGTAGTTGTTTCCCTTCATTTCCTGTTTCTGCATTTTCTGTTTCCATACTTCGGCTGTGCTACTAACAAAGTGAAGTGCAGAAATTCAATTTGTACCAAAGGTCAAAGTGATTGGCTATATTCACCCCCCCCCCCTCTCTAGCCATCCGGGTTCCAACAATGGGGATTAGTCTGACCATTATTTTTTAAAGATGGCAGTGTTGGATTGGGTTTGGGTTACCTGCTTGTCGTGAATCAAAGAAGCCATGTGGTTTGGTAATAGTGAGCTAGGTTTGGATTAGGCTTAGGCTAACCATGATGATTCAGTTACTTGGATAGTAACCATTTAATTTAGATTACTTAAGTAATTATGATAATTAGGGTTGAATTCTAATACAATGTTGTATGTAGTTTAACTTATGATTGATTTTATAAATAGCTAAACTGTGTTTTAACACATGACCTTGACTTTGGACTCTCTTGGTTGATCGTGGGAGATTTTCTTCACGTATACGGACTACAGTTTAAGGCGGGTACTTCTCCTTTGTATTCTTGTAGTTCTTTTCCTTAAATGCATGACTTATTATGTTTGAATAGGTTTGCTTGACCTTGATCTTTGCTGTTGGTTACTTTAATATCATCGTTAATACTTTCTTTGTTTGACCTTCAAGTATAATCGAAAATTTGTATCCGTACAGTCTCTCATTGATTTTCCATTATGTAAAGTACCGCTCGTACGCGAGTACCTAGATGTTCATTAAACACTACTAGGATGGTTGGCATTAAAGACACCCTAGCTAGTAGTTTAGTTGCATATTCGTTGGTTTCTGGTACTTGTTGTTTATATCATTGCATTGTTGTTATTCGGTTGTTTGTGCATTTTGGTATCATGCACCATACCTGTACTATTCCATACTAACGACTGTTGGGCTTCCATGTGGTTAAGTCGTCGTCAGTCATCTAATTGTTTTGTTACTCAACCACTTGTTGTGGTAGTTGCTGGAGTGGAAGCAGCTGTCCTATTACGCCACACTCGACCACATATATATAGTGGATGTTGGAGTTGTAGGCAAGCAGTTGATACCCTCACCGTTGTTTCCGACGGATATCAGAGTTGTTGGTGGCTCCCCCAATATATCGGGGTTTTTGGAGTAGTTGGCTCCCCAACATCCTGTCCACTCAACAACATTTATCAGTGATATTCGTTGGAGTGCGTACAGTTGTCACAACCCTACCCACTCGGCCTCACAAATGTGATGTGTTGGCGGCTTGACTGGCGTCAGGGGTGACACATGTTATTGCATCATATGCATCTGTTGCATTTATGCATTTTCTTGTATTTATTGCATTTATATAAGCTATGGTTGCTGTATTTGGTTGACATGCATGTTTGTTGATACTATGTTATCTCGTATGGTTCACGTTGTTTTATACATGTTTTGATGCCCTCTATTTCTTAGAGACTGTATATCGTTGTTAACTGTTGCTTTCTATTTCTTTATAATGTCATACAATTGTCTACTCATATACCCGCAGAGTCCGCCCAGACTCACCACCCCTGCCTGCTATTTTTATTTCAGGTAGCAGGTAGATGCACTACTTGGAGCCAGGAGAGGATCCAGTTGCCAGTCCCACAGTATTGAGTCGGTTTAGAGATTTGGTTTAGTTTTTATTTTCTTTCCGTTTTTATCTCCTAGTCTAGTATTTTTTCTTCATCTGGTATCATCTTGGAAGATTTCCGTATTATCTCTTATGGAGCTATTATGCTCGTTTTGGACTCATGTTGGAATTTCCTTTGTATTTGGACTTTCTTTTAGCTTTATTTCTGCTAACAGACATTAAATGTTTTGCAATGATTTTATCTTTATTATTCATATTGATATAAACTGTGTGGTTGTGTGTTTAAATTTTCAGTTTTTGATAGCTGAGCCATCTTTCGTGATGAGGATTATGTATTATTTGTCTCAACTTGTTTGCCGTACAGGGGAGATACTGCTCGATTTTCGAATTGCATGTGCCCCTGGGGCGTGACAAAAACTACATAACATGGATAGCAAAATTACACTATATGTTGGTGCAGGCAACACCTAAGTCAAACCTGGGTTTTGATAATGGCAAAGGGTTCAGAAGTTAAGATGTTATCATTATCTAACTTGCTCACTGAGTGTGCAGGAAGAAGTCCTAGGTGCTCTAGGCAAGAAGTCCTGGAAAGGGCTGGGCAAAGAAGTCCTGGTCAAGGACTGGGCAAGAAGACCTGACCGGAAGTCGGGCAAAGAAGTCCTGGTCGAGCACTGGGCAAGAAGTCCTGGCAAGGGGCTGGGCACCGATGACCTGACCGTAAGTTGGGCACGAAGACCTGGTCAGAGGGATTGGGCAAAAGTCCAACTGGAGGAGCCGGTTGGCAAAAGGTAAACTCTCCTAAAAGGAGTAGGTGAGGACGTGTTCCCCGACTAGGGAACAGTAGGCGTCGGTTCGACCTAGGGTTCTATTTGGGAGACCCGAAGTCAGAACCAAGACAGCTACGGCTGTAAATATTGACTAATATTCTTGCTTTGTATGTTTTGGAACTAACCTTGGTTGCAGGGACCGAAGGAATGTGTTGCTGCAGCTCAGAACGCCCCAAAGGAAGGGGGCAGGCAGCTGGGCTAGGCGCCCGGGAGGTCCCGGGCGCCGAAGGTCAAAGCCAAAACAGCAAGGAAGCATGAACGCTTCGAAACCACACTGGGTTAGGCGCCCCGGAGGTCCCGGGCGCCCAAGGTCAAATCCAAAGAGATAATCGAAGCAAATCAGCCACGAAGCCAGCGGACCAAGTCAAGCTAGGTGCCTAGGAGGTCCCGGGAGCCCCTGTTAGCTCCAGAGGCCAAGTCAAAGGGATAAGCGCTGACCGAGCTGTGGATTGAGTTTTTCGTAGATGAAGGCACGTGTCAGGCGCCCACGACGTCTCAGGCACCCCCAAGAGCACTATAAAAAGGTGCTCGACCCCAAGGCTTCAGAACAACTACTTTCTAATGCTCCAAAGCGTTTCGTTCAAGCGCTCCACTCCGGCAAACTCCGACTTCGAGATTCCAGCGCCGCCGCCGACCCTCTGCTCCGAAGTACGATCCACATCGGGCGTCGGTAACGAAAAGTGTAGCTCTTTTCATTTACCGCAATATTCTTATACTGATATTTGTAAACCTTTTGCGCGATTATAGAATTGCCCAAAGTAAACGGTCAAGGACCATGGGCCTTGGAGTAGGAGCCGACCGCGACTCCGAACCAAGTAAAATACTTGTGTTTCTGTGTGATTGCTTTGTTTCCGCTACATTCTCTCTTTTCCTTAATCCGAAAAAGTTTTAACGATATTCACCCCCTCTATCGTTTCTTTCGATCCAACAAGTGGTATCAAGCGGGGTAGCTCAAATTTGGTGCAACCACCAATTTGGGAGTTTTTCGGATTTTACGAAATTTTTAATTCCTTTTCTTTCAAAATTTTTTATGTTAATCGAGGTTGGTGCAACACCACTCGATCGTTTTTTTATCTTATTCCCGCACTACTAATCCAAGACCAAGTCTTGGGACAAGATTTTTTTTTTGTTTTCTTTTTTGTCAGAAATCTTAATGGTCATGCAAGAGGGGTTCAGCATAGCCAGACCACCACTCTTCAGTGGAGAAGACTTCTTCTACTGGAAGAGTCGAATGGAAGTCCACCTGAAAACTTTGGTGGATATGTGGATCATAATCCAATCTGGTTTGGAAATCCCAAAGAAGGTTGAAGGAGTGACACAGCCTTACACAGAATGGGATGCCTCGCTGAAGAAGAAGATCGAGGCTAATGCTAAAGCGACCCAGACACTCCAATACGGACTAACCAAAGAAGAACTAAATCGGGTGGGACCCTTCAATAGTGCAAAGGAACTCTGGAGTAAGTTGATCGAATTGCACAAAGGAACCTCCGACACCCGAATCAGCAAAAGGGACCTTCTGCTGAACAAATTGTACACCATCAAAATGAACGAAGGCGAGTCAGCAGCCCAACTCTATGCCAGGATCCAGGAGCTGATGAACGGTCTACACACAATCGGTCACAAGGTAGAAAATCGTGACCTTATCAGGTATACCCTTAACGCCTTCCAAGAAATACTTTGTGGGTATCTATGGTAGATGCGTATAAAGTTTCTAGGGACCTTTCTAAAATTAAATTAGACGAATTATTTTCTGAACTTGAATTACATGATCAGACTAACTGCACCTTAGCCGAGAAAGGTATTGCCTTTTTTGCAGGAAAAACAGGAAAGGTGGCCAAGAAGAAGCCTCAACCTGCACCCGAGTCTGACTCAGACTTAGACTGAGACTCAGAAGACAACGAAGGGGATCGACCCAAGCTGGTTCGACTAGCCCGGGACTACTACAAGGAGTTGAAGCATCAGGCCAACAGAAGAAAAGCCAGCCGAAAGAAAGAAGATCCAGCTGAACCATCAACATCTAAAACCAAATCAAACGTAACATGCTACGAATGCAACAAGAAGGGACACTACAAATCAGAGTGCCCTAATCTGAAAGAAGCCAAGAAGACAAGAAGGAAAAGGCCCTTCAAGCCACGTGGGACGAGTCTTCCTCCGAAAAAGAAGAAGAGGCCCCACAATCGAACCTGCTCGCCTTGGCTGCTTTGGAAGAAATCGACACCGAATCAGAATCGGAACCGGACGACGGAAAGCTCACCATTTCGGAAGACGGCAAAATAACTGTAAGTGGTTATTCTAAAGTTGAATTAGCAGAATTAATTGCTTACCTATCTAGTAACTTGGCGAAAGCCAAAATCCGAGTCGAGTCCCTCCGACAGGAAGTAAAACTCCTGAAAGAGGGCGCTAACTCTAGATCATTGACTGAGAAGGTTCAAGAAGGAAACTCTACTCAAGTTGAAAAGCTTGAGAAAGAGAACTCCTCCTTGAAAACTCATGTCAAGGACCTTAGAGCAGCTTTAGAACGATTCACTTCGGGTTCCAAGGGTCTTGACATGATCCTTGGAAAACAGAAGTTCGTTCTAAATTGATCTGGGTTAGGGTATCGAACCAAGGCTAGACAAAGGTCATACTATGCTGTATTGAACCAATCTAGGCCCAAAGTTCAGGCATGGGTACCCAAACTTTACCTGAACAACCAAGCTGGACCAAACCAGTATTGGATCCCCAAGGACAAGATTCATATCTTGCCTAATCATTACCGTGGCTTTAGTCCAGGGGTAGCCAACTTAAAAACAATCTTTATAGTTAAATAAATTCTTCTCTTAGTTTAAAATTGCATGATTGCTTGTTTTTTTATTTTCTGCAAATTACCATGTTTAGACCTAGGACTAGTTAGATTAAGGACTAAAACGATTAACTGAAATTTGAATAACATAGTATTGGGTGGAGGTGAGATGATAGTACATTAGGGAAGCCATTTTGGCGGAACTAGCCGAAGCTACCGATCCAAGACCCAAACTAGTTAGACCAAAATCATTCAAGGAGTAACTTGAAGATGAATTTTCAATAAAAGAATTTGTCAAGGAAAGGGTTGATGATCCAATAAGGCTACGCCCAAAGAAGGCCTAGTGCCTCGCCAAGACCTGGAAGCCGATTATTGAAAATCAAATTCACTTTACTATTGTCAGATTTGAATCTAACACATATTTCAATTAATCTTAGATTCAACCATTGTTTTCAAAAATAAATTTAAAAGCATAATTAATTGGCTTTTCCAAATTAATTTAACTTTTTCAAAACTAATCATGGTTTTTCAAAATAAAATTTTTACTTCTATTAAACCTGTCTCACAATAGCCCATAAGGTTAACGTGATTGATAACTCTAGATTGGGTGAGACAGACTAGGTTGTGAAAATCAATTTAAGCTATCCTTAATTCTAATTGGATCCAAATCAATAAAACTCTTTATGTGTAGGAACATAAAGATTTGGACTAATGGATGTTGGATAGCGGGTGCTCCAGACACATGACTGGGGACAAATTGAAATTCACCAAACTCAAGTTCAAAAACCTAGGCTCAGTAGCATTTGGCAACAATGCTACACTCAAAGTCTTTGGGTCAGGTTGAATTGAACTCAAATATGATTTTGTAATTAAAAAGGTACTTTTGGTTGAGAACTTTAAATTTAACTTGCTTAGTATAAGTCAATTGTGTGATACTGGCTATGTAGTTACCTTTACCAACTCTAACTACTTGATTAAAAACTTGCAAGACTCAGAAGAAATGCTTAAGGGCACTAGGAAAAATAATGTTTATACTATAAACTTACCCTTAATACCTAAATGCTTCCTAACTCAGTTAGAAGAATCAAACCTCTAGCATAGGAGATTAGGTCACACTAATCTAAGATTAATTTCAAAAATCACCCAACTTGGCCTAATTAAAGGAATACCAAAAATTAAGAACCATGAAAACATGATATGTGAATCATGTAACCAAGGTAAACAAACCAGGTCTAATCACAAACAAATTTAATCAGACCTAACTCAAACCACACTTGAGCTCCTGCACCTTGACCTATTTGATTCACATGGAGCCAAGTCACTAAGCAGAAACTGGTACTGCTTAGTAATTATCGATGATTACTCTAGGTTTACTTGGGTTAGGTTCCTAAAGACTAAAGATGAAATCCTAAACCTATTTATTGATTTTTGTAAGATAATTGAAAATCAAAACAATACCAAAATCAAAAGACTTAGGAGTGATCACGGGGGAGAGTTTAAGAATCAACGGTTCAAGGAATTTTGTAGAATAAACGGATACATTCACAAATTCTCATGTCCTAGAACCCCTCAGCAAAATGGGATAGTAGAATGGAAAAATAGAACCCTACAGGAAGCCGCTAGGACTATGCTCAATGAATTAAACTTAGCTTACCAATTTTGGGCAGAAGCAATTAGTACGGCTTGCTATATCCACGACATAATAAAACTCCCTATGAATTATACTACCATAGACTTCCAAACCTACATTACCCTGTCTTTGGGTGCAGAGTCCATATCCTAAACACCAAGGACTATCTAGGTAAATTCCAGTCTAAGTCAACCCCAAGGGTCTTCTTAAGATATTCAACGACAAGTAGGGCCTATAGGGTCTACAATAAACACACTAACAAAATTGAAGAAACAACAAATCTAATATTTGATGAGGAGACTAATTCAAAATCTGATAATCTAGATTTAAATCCAGCAAATATTGATCATGAAGATAATGAACAAATTATTGAACCACTAGTTGAACCTCTAAATGAACTAATTATTGAACCAACTACTGAGTCAATTGAACCAATAATTGAACCAACCTAAGTAGTTGAACCAAATACTGAATCAAACCGACCAGCCAGACCTGAGGCTGAACCAAGTTCTAGAAGAACCAAGAAACCCAGACTCAGTCACCCAACTGATCATATTATGGGTGATCCAACCTTAGGAGTCAGAACTAGGTCTTCCTATAGAAATCTTAGTCAGATTGTACTGATTTCGAAAATTGAACCTTAGACTATAGAGGAAGCCTTACCTGATCCTGATTGGATCATAGCAATGCAAGAGGAGTTAGCCCAATTTGAAAGGAACTAAGTCTGGGAACTAGTACCTAAACCTGAGGGCAAATCTATTATTGACACTAAGTGGATGTTTAGGAATAAGCTAAATAACCAAGGGGAAATAGTTAGAAATAAAGCCCGCTTAGTAGCTAAAGGGTTCAATCAAGTCAAAGGGTTAGACTATGATGAAACCTATGCCCCAGTAGCCAGACTTGAGTCTATTAGAATGTTGGTAGCCTTTGCAGCTCATAAAGGATTTAAACTCTACCAAATGGATGTAAAGTCAGCTTTTCTGAATGGGTTTATTAGAGAAGAAGTCTATGTAGGACAGCCCCCGGTTTTGAGGACTTAGAAAAATTTGACCATGTTTACAGACTCAATAAGGCACTGTATGGACTAAAACAAGCACCTAGGGCATGGTATGAACGCCTATCAACCTACCTCATTTCTAAGGAATTTAACCAAGGACAAATTGACTCAACTCTTTTTATTAAGACCTTAGAAAAAGGCATCTTTATTGCCCAAATTTACATTGACGATAAAATTTTTGGATCTACTAACTCAAATTTCTTAAAAGAATTTATAAAAATAATAGAAAACGAATTCGAAATGAGCTTAGTTGGTGAGCTCAACTTCTTTTTAGGATTACAAATTAAGCAAACTAGGGATGAAAATTATGTCCATCAATCCAAATATGCTAAGGAGTTAATAAAGAAATTTAAAATGGATAACTCCATAAGCATAAGTACCCCTATGACCACAAATATAAAAATAGATAGTGACCCTGATGGTAAATGTAGCGACCCGACTTCTCTCTACCTTAGACGGATCGTTACTTTTCTCTACTTCTCTACTCTAATGCATGACTACAATAAATGCGGAAATCTTTTCTTTTAAACTTTTAAACCTTTTAAATTCTTCTAATAATCATAATCTAACTTAAGCAATCATGCATGACAACGTATCACATTTACTATCTCAAAACTCACAATATGGCACACTTGTTGCTTGCCTCGCCCAACCCATACAGCAGGTATCAGTCGACTGATACTGCATCAGTCGACTGATAGCCTGTAGTTTGAAGCTTCAGGTTTCGGCAGCTACTTCAACTCTCCACCAATCATGTATTTTCGAGCCATATAATACTATGATGCCATTTCTATACTCTATCTCAGTTTCCTAAACAAATTAGCCAATCAAACGAACCCACAAACTTGAATTTAGGACTTTTATGGAAAAAATAAGCTTAACAAGTTTATATAAACTTTAACAATGAAGTTTGTACCAATCTTGACTTCTAACCTTCTAAACTCATCATACCAAGTTCTATAACAACACTAAGGCATTATGAAATGAGAAAACAACTTTTCTAAACATACTTAAGCAATAAAACTTGATTTGAAAGGGAAATTGATACTATCTTGGCACAAACACCTTTTTCTCTAACAAAGTATCAATATCTTTAACTACTCACTTTTCTACTCATCCAATGCAAACATAAGAATACGTATGCTAAATGAATTGACAAGGAATCTTTACTCTAAGAAATTGAGCATGTAAAACTATCCAAAACTCAAATACTCTATAATCTCCCTAAGCAAGAACTTGAAATTTGAATAACTTAAACATTGCAATTCAAATAACTAAATTGTCTCGTCTCAAAGATCTCTCCATAATCAGCCACCACACACACTCTACTCAGCACCGCCTCGTCGTCTTCCTTCAGAATTGCTTGCCTTTACCTTTATCTGCAATAAGAGGAAATGCATCTATAAGCAAAAAGCTTAGTAAGTACTATCTAGCTCACAAAATCTCGAATATGTGCAAACATGCTTCTAGATCAAACTGAACATCATATGAGATACTAATATGCTTGAAAGAAAACTAAGAACATGTGTAACTCAAAACATGCATACTCAAGCAATAAATAATCTCAATTTACTTTTCTTGGCTCAACTTGAAACTTTAGCTATTCTTTAACTTTTGAAAAACTTTCTTAAACTTTCGAAAACTTTGCTAAAGCATATACTTGAAAATACTAATCACTTGGATCCACTGAAGACGTAAGTACCATCTGAATGCGCGTTCCCTAAAAGGTTGGGGTAGCGAGCCACCAATCCTAATAGAGCAGACCTTGGTCTACCAGGGCCAAGACCTTGGAATTGGACACCTGGATTTCTTTAACGACGCCCTTGGACGCCGGGTACTGGCCTTATAAAATAAAATAGCTTTTCTTTCTTTTCTTTCTTATCTGTAAATGCCTTGGCATTTTCTGGAGCACCTTGCGTGCTAAAATCCCTAAGTCTTGACTTTTGGGGATTTTCTTAAGGCCTTGGCCTTCTCTTTTCTTATCTTTATCTTCTTTTCTTTTCTCATAGCTTTTCTTGGTCCCTAATCTCATATAGGGTGCTTATCAAACATATACAAGCATATAAAAACTAAGATCACATGCAAAACTAAAGCATAAAGGAAAAATTCTCTTTTAAAAACTTTTAACGGAAATTCTCGCGGTAAAACCGCCTCTTACTGCAGGTGAGCAGTACTTACATTGATATCTTGGACTTACAACCAAGATTGAGGTCTAGAACTCGGGAGAAACTCGAGATCTCGAAGAATTCTTCACGTCTACGCGTTCCTCTCGTCGCGGGGATCTCGAATATAGTATTATCTCTTGGAGAAAGGGTCTCGGCCGACCCTCTTGGCCTTGATTTGCGTGCGCACAAGAGAGGAGAGGGAGAGGGGTCGGCGCAGCTGTTGGGGAGGGAGAGGGTTTGAGAGAAAATAAAACAACTCTCTTTAAGGGGTTATTTATACTTATGGTTCGGATTAACTCAACTACTACTTAAATATTTGTCTCTCCTTCTTTTTCCGTGCTTGATACCCAGCCCAGCCGGTCGCGCGCCTCTTTGGTTTCGGGGAGGTCCCGGGTTCGAACCACCCGCTGCACTTAAGCTCTTTTCGGAATTTTTTCTTTTTTTTTCTTTTTCCAAAAATACCAAACGGACTCGGAAAATTCCATAAAAATACTCTAAAAATTCCTAAAAATATCTAGAATATTTCTAAACCATTTCTAACTAATTCTAAGGACTTTTAAGAACTAAAGATACTAAACGAACTCGGAAAGTTCCATAAAAATATTCTAAAAGTCTCTAAAAATATTTAGAATATTCCTAAACCATCTTTAAATAATTCTAAGGACTTTATGGACTAAAGATGGAAATTTTGGGGCGTTACAATCCCCCATACCTTATAAAAAGTTCGTCCTCGAACTTAGAATAATTCTGGATATCTCTCTCTCATGCTGTCCTCACGTTCCCAAGTAGCCTCTTCATGCTTTTGATTCTGCCAAATGACCTTCACTAGTGGCACTTCTTTGTTTCTTAATCTTTTAACTGCTTTGTCCACTATCTGTGTCGGTCTGCTCTCATAACTAAGATTTCTTGGATCTGTACTGACTGAGGCTGAATCACTTGGCTAGGGTCGTGAATACACTTCTTCAGCATAGAGACATGAAAGGTACTGTGGATAGCTGACATATCCTCTGGTAGGTCCAGCTCATATGCTACCTTACCAACCCTCTTTATGATTTTGTAGGGTCCTATGTAGCGAGGACTTAGCTTGCCCTTCTTGCCAAATCTCACCACCCCCTTCATGGGAGCGACCTTGAGAAATACCGAATCTCCAACTTGGAATTCAAGTGGCCTACGGCGTGTGTCAGCATAACTTTTCTGTCTACTCTGGGCAGTCTCAATCCTCTGGCGGATCGTCTGGATAGCCTGAGCGGTCTCATCTATAAGCTCAGTCTGGCTGCCTAGTCCTGACTCCATCTCTTTCTTCTCACCAGCTTCTTGCCAACATATGGGTGATCTACATTTTCTGCCATACAATGCCTCATAAGGTGCCATCCTGATGGTGGCCTGATAGCTATTATTGTAGGCAAACTCAGCTAAGCACAGAAATTTACACCAACTACCTTTAAAGTCCAATGCACAAGCCCTGAGCATGTCTTCTAAAATCTGATTTACTCTCTCTGTCTGTCCATCTGTCTGGGGATGGAAAGCTGTGCTGAACTGAAGTCTGGTGCCTAAGGCGCCCTGAACACACTTCCAAAAATGGGAGGTGAAACGCCCATCTCTGTCAGACACGATCGACTTCGGAACTCCGTGAAGCCTGATTACTTCCTTCACGTACAGCTGTGCTAATTGCTCTACCGAATGCGATAACTTGATGGCTAGGAAGTGGGCAGATTTGGTCAACCTGTCCACTATCACCCAAATTGCATCATGTCCATGGGTGGTTCTTGGAAGACCTGTGATAAAGTCCATGGATATTTCTTCCCACTTCCACTCTGGAATGGGAAGT
Organism: Boesenbergia rotunda; assembly: GCA_024364735.1. NCBI lineage: Eukaryota > Viridiplantae > Streptophyta > Magnoliopsida > Zingiberales > Zingiberaceae > Boesenbergia > Boesenbergia rotunda. The sequence goes on along the minus strand of JAGFNQ010002755.1, from coordinate 650,690 downwards.
GGCTGTAGAACTCCTCCTGGTCTCTGGTGCTCTGCCTTGACTCTCTGGCAGGTCAGGCAGGTACTGATATATCTGGCCACGTCTCGCTTGAGTCCAGACCACCAGAACCTTTGCTTTAAATCTTGATACATCTTGGTAGAACCAGGATGCATAGAGTACGGGGTACTGTGGGCCTCTTCTAGAATATTCTTTCTTAGTTCCTCATCATTTGGGACGCAAAGGCGGTCTCCAAAATAGAGGATGCCACTGTCTGATACTCGAAACCCTGAATTTTCTGCCTCTTGGATCCCCTGCTTGATCTTCTGGATCTCTGGGTCTTGATCTTGCTTTCCTTGTATATCTATAAGCAGGGTTGACTCTAGAGTCAATGCAGAAAGTTGCCCAATTATTACCTCGACTCCAAAATTCTTTATTTCTTTCTGAAGTGGTAGAGACAGTGATGATAAGGACATCAGTGCCGCACAGGATTTTCTGCTCAGTGCATCTGCCACTTTATTAGCTTTACCTGGATGGTAGAGGATTTCACAGTCATAATCTTTGACCAACTCTAGCCACCTGCGCTGCCTCATATTCAGATCTTTCTGAGTGAAGAAGTACTTCAAACTCTGATGGTCTGTGAAGATCCTGCACTGCACTCCATATAGGTAGTGTCTCCAAAGCTTCAGTGTAAAAACCACAGCTGCTAGCTCAAGGTCGTGTGTAGGGTAATTCTTCTCATAATCCTTGAGCTGTCTGGAGGCATATGCTATTACTTTACCATCTTGCATGAGGACAGCTCCAAGGCCCATCTTGGATGCATCGCTGTAGATGTCAAAGGCCTTGTCACTCTCTGGAACAGTCAGGATGGGAGCACTAGTCAATCTCTTCTTCAGTTCTAGGAAGCTGTGCTCGCATTTATCTGACCACTCAAACTTCTTGTTCTTTCTGGTCAAGGCTGTGAGTGGAGAGGCTATCCTGGAAAAGTCCTCCACAAATTTTCTGTAATATCCTGCCAGGCCTAAGAAGCTTCTGATCTCACTGGCATTCTTGGGTCTACACCAGTTGCTGACTGCTTCTATCTTGGCTGGATCAACTTGAATGCCTTCTTTGGATACAATGTGACCTAGGAAGGTCACCTGATCTAGCCAAAACTCACACTTTGAGAATTTTGCATAGAGCTTCTCCTGCTGAAGGATCTGCAGCACTATCCTCAAGTGTGTAGCATGGTCCTCTGGAGTTTGTGAGTATATGAGAATATCATCAATAAATACAATGACGAATTTTCGAGATATCCCTGAAGATGTGTAT
>JAGFNQ010002755.1:599818-644999 GCA_024364735.1 Boesenbergia rotunda | reverse complement strand
ATTCCCAAATAATAGGTAGTCTAATGTATTTGGCAAATTGTTCTAGACCTGATATTTCTTTTGCTATAACGAAATTGAGCAGGTTTACCAGCTGTCCGAACAGAACGCATTGGGATGCATTAGACAGAGTACTCAGATATCTAAAAGGAACTATATCCTTGGGCTTGCAGTATGGGAGATTATTTCTTTCCTTTTATTTATTTATTTTTATTATTCCTTTTTGTGAGAAACCGTGCCCTCCCTTCCCAGCGGCGCTCGACGCGATTCTTCACGGGTCGCGTTTCCTCAGACAGAAGAGGCAAAGGTTTACCTCTTCGGATCTATAAAAGGAGAAGAGGAAGAAGCAGAAATTCACTGCCTTCTTCCTTCTCTCTGTGCTATCGGCGTGCGCCTCTCCTTCTCCGAGGGCAGCATTCGCCTTTCTTCTTCGGTTTGGTTTTGGGTCTTGAGGCTTCGCCTAGTGCGATCTGAGGTTGTCTCCGAGGGCAGCGTTCGTTTTGGAGTGCACCTACGAACGCAGCGTGGTTGTCGGATCTTGGGGGAGTTTTGCCGGGAGCCTTTGCACCGTAGGACGGCAATCAATTCTCTAAAGACAGTCGGCACGCCGGCGCTTCAACCGGATAACTATTTCTAACTTGGCTCTTTCCTTATCAGGCTACTGCATTTATAAATATTTACTGTCTACTACTGTTATTATTTATTACATCAGAAACCAAAGAATACGCTGGACTTGCACTGATGGCAAGTTATCAAGAGATGAGCACTAATAAAGGGAGAGCTATGTCAGAAGAAAGTAGCGTCGAAGGGGGAGTCCCTCTTTTCGAAGTCAACCCGGTAAGTGAGGTATGTCTTCTCTCTCATGATTAATTATATTCGGGAATAAAAGCAATGCTTAAAGCTAACTGTAAATTAGAAAAAAAAAATCGAGAATTGAAAATAAAATTGACTAGTGCATGTTTTTCTGATGTTTCTGATAAATTGAAAAAATGAAAATGTTAATTTAAGAAATTTAATTGAAAAATTAGAATTTGATATTACATGTTTACGCCAAAAGAAAAATAATTATCCTGATAATTTGAACCGATATATTAAAAATCATAAGGGTCAATTTAGAAAAGTGCCCAAGAACTATATTCCTCCTAAATTTTTAATTGACCCCGTAGATAGAAACTTGTTTTGATTCCTAACTCGCTTCTAAAATAATTTTTCAGTTATGTTTGAGTGATATATTGTAATATTTTTTCAACATTTTTTCCTCTCATGACTCTTTGTTATTAACCCGCTTTAAAAATCATGTTTAGGGTTTACATGATAAAATCATGTTAGTTGAATTTACATTGATAAAATCATGTTCATATTTTTCCTCAATACATGAATATTTTTTCTACTTACTGTGAACTTTTGAGATTTTTTTCGAATATTCATGATTTTTCTTTCGAAATTAAAATTTTAAATTTTAAAAATAGATTAAAATTTTATTTTCTCAAATACGATTTTTCTGTATCTAAATATGATCAGTAGACTTTCGTAAAATTTTATTCGAATTTATTTTAAGTGTTTTTCAATTTTAAATAGGTATCCTTCAAAAAATTCCACTATGTTAGTATTGGATTTATTTTTGGACTTAGATAATGTTTTCATGTTAAATTTTTTTTAACAAGCTCAAAACTCTATTTTCCATTTATACAAATTTTTTCAGTTTTTTCTAAGATATTTTTGAATTTCTATGAATTTTTAATTCAAATTTGATTTTAATTATAAATTTCAATAGAAAATTATTTTTATCAAATCTAAGTTTTCTAAATATCCTCTTCGTCTTTAATATAAATTTCATCAATATTTTTTTATATAATTTCAAATTTTAAAAATTTAATTTTCAAGACTTTTAATATATGAACATTTGATTTATTTTCAAACACAGAAGTTTTATTTCATTCCAAAAATTTTTGGCTTGTTCTCAAATATTTCCTTATACCTGCACAAAATTTTTTAAAATTTTCCAACAAAAATATTTTTTTTTGAAATTCATATCATTTTCTTTCTCATTTTATATTTATTTGTGTGCCCCATTTTTGCTGTAATCAAAGGAAGAGAGTAGGTAAGTTCAGGGGGAGGTTATAGTTTTAAAATTTTAAAATTTCTTTTTTCCTTAATTATCATAATTAGTGTTTTTTTAAACCCTAACTGAACTTGGGTTGATGAACATCAAAAAAAGGGAGATTGTTGGTGCCCCAGTTGGTTTTGATGTGATCAATCAAGTCAGGTTAGACCATATTGTGTTTTAAATCCCTCTGTCTAAGTGTGCAGGAGATTAGGAGCGAAGGAAGTCGAGCGTAAGTCGCAGTGGACAAGAAGAATGTTGGTGCAATCTTGGTTAGGTCAGGGTTGACCTAGTTTGACTGGGCTCGGGTGAGCTTATGTCTGGTAAGTTTGGTAAGCTTAAGGTTGGATGTTTCGATATTTGATAATGCTGTTTGAATATCGCATAATGTTTGAATATCGTGTGAGTCAAGTGGGTCAAGGTTGACTGGTGACTTGACTGAAAAAGACCTAGTGGGACTAAGAACATCTAGTGGGACTAGGTGAGGTCCAGGTGGATAGGGTAGATTGTACGCTGGCATGGGAAAAGACGTAGTGAGACTAGGTGAAGTCCAGGTGGATCGGGGAGATCGCACGCTGGCAAGGTGGAAGTCTACCGAGAGACTTGACCTAACTCGAGGGTTAGGCAAACCTTGTTGGGAATCATGTTATGTCCTAGTTGGGTGCTAGGTAGGAGAAATCCAAGTTGGTCAAAGGGTTGATCAGATACTTGGTAGAGAAGTCCTAACAGGTCACGGTTGACCAAGATTAGGCAAGGGAACCCTAGACTTGTACACACAAGTTAGGGTTGGGCTCAATCGATTAGGGTTGGTTTCTCATGAACAGATACCTTTTTAATTGATTAGGTGATCGATTAAGGAAGAAGTGAATCGATTGGGTAATCGATTGGGAGAAATGAATTGCGAGAATAGAAGCTGACTGAATCAATTGGGTAATCGATTCAGCCTTACCTTAATTGATTGGATAATCGATCAATGTGTTCTGTAATTGATTGGGTAATCGATTGCAGTAGTTTTGCACGAGAGCACAGAAAAGTGCTGAATCGATTCAGCAATTGATTAAGGTTGTTCTTAATTGATTGACTAATCGATTAAGCTTCAAAAAATTACCGTTAAATGGCTAAGTCTGACATGGTAATCGATCGGACAATCGATTAGGGAACCCTAGACATAGGGTATATAGGGTTTTCATGCAGGTTTGAAGCGGTATCGCTCGCGCAGCTTCCTCCTCCTTCATCACCATTTCAAGTGAGGCCTTGGAGCTTAGTGCTGGTGCATTTCCAAGGATCAAGAGGCGATTCAAAGCTTGAAGATAGCAAGAAAAGTAAAGAGAGCTAAGTTATGTAAATCTTGTAAGATTTCTTTTATATTTGCTTGGATTCTTGTTGTATCTTCTTGAAAGCTTGTAAGAGGTTTTTCCACCTCAAGAAGGAGATCTTTCATAATATATGAGAGAGTGAGGAGAGTGAACCCTTGGATTAGTCACCTCAAGGAGGTGGATACCAAGTTAAATCGAGGTGTTAGCATTGCTCAAGTCTTCCGCGGCAACAAATCTACAACGAGCAAAGATTGGATCTAATTACCCGCTCTAGCTCTCCTACCGGTCCTAACAAAGAATAGCACCGGGAAGTGAGCTGATAGGCTCAATGCATCTGAGGGATGGGGAAGTTGTAGAATAGTACATCAGTGGAACTAGAAGGATGTGTGCGATGTCCAAGGGACGAGAAGCCGGGAGGAAGAATGCTGAAGGGGCGAAGGGCCGGAGTCGAGTTTGGGTGAGCCTAACTTCGGTTGGCCAGAAATCACCCAAGAAGACCCGTTAGAGACTGATCAGCAAGTTAGAGACTGGTCAACAAGTTGCTGACCAAAAGTCACTCAGGTGCCCGTATGCATACGGGTGCCTGTATGCATAGGAGCGTCCGAGTGCTCGAGGACCCCTATGCTTATAGGCTCCCGAGAGCAAGTTCTATCTACCTAGCTAGCCGTTTGCGACCGTTGCTTATCGGATAACGCACAAGCCACATGTTAGGCGCCTACAACCACTCGGGCGCCCCTATATTGTCACATTAGCAAACAGATAGAATTGACCGAGATTATAAATAGGCCCCCAGAGCTCAATTCCAATTCTTCTATCAACTGCATACGAATTGTTTCTTATTTTCTTTTGTCTTGTGCTTCATGTCTGTAAAAGGCTTTTTCGCCTGAAGGAGATTTTGATAGTGAGCTTCAATTGTTTTGAATTAGCAACTTCCTAGGTTAACAACCAAGTAAATTTCTATGTTTTAGCCCTTTTACTAGTTCAATTAGTTTATGATTATTTTAATTGATTGTTGTTACTAATTTGGAATCTTTGTGAGCCGCACAAAAGATTTATTTTAATTTTAGAACGGCAATTCACCACCCCCCCTCTTATCGATTCACCTCAATCCGACATATAATATCTAGGGTTCAATAAGTATATTCCAACAGTCATTGCCCCACAATTCCTGACGAAAGCATTGCCCCGCAATTTCTGACGAAAGGAAACAAGAGTTTGATAAAAAAAAATATTAGAATGTTAGAGTCGTACAACATTCATCTAATATAGACTCCCCAATAGATGTAATAGCAAAGACTCCAATCAACCAGTGGCATATGAAAGTGATTATCAACTAGGAAATCACAAAGGAAAACACACGAAGGGTGAAGAACGACAATGGTTAATAGGGTTATCTTTTATTATAAACAACATAAAATACATAACGGTTAATAAAACTATTATTGTATCCTTAAACAATGCAAAATAGACAACAGTTTCTAAAAACCTTTGTCGTAGTCCAAAAAATATGCTCAAAGTGTACCCTCCAAAACAACATTGAAAAGGCAACGGTTTTAACAAAAACCATTGTTAAAAAGTAAAAAACAACGGTTTTGATATAAAATCGTTATCTTTCCAGTGTTGTTGAAGTCGATTTTTCTTATAGTATACTCGGCCTCGTCTCATCATCGGTGAATTAAATTTGAATGTTGGAGTCCTTGTACACTATTTCTTTTCCACTCCGAGATCGAGATGATGAACCTTTATGACCTCCTTCCATTGTAGTTTAAGCTTGGAAACGAAAGTGCAAAGAAATACAGACTTGGAGTCGAAAATGTATAGAAAATGTGAAATTAAGAATGAGAGTAGAGAATGTGTGTATTACGGGCAAAAGATCTATAATTAAGGAAAGGGATATCTTATTACAGGCAAAGAATTGAAGATCATATAATTAAGGAAGGATATATGCTCATTATGGGTAAAGAATTGAAGACCTCATAATCAAGGAAAGAGATACGTTGATTTGATTCGATTTGATTTGTATGATTAATTATATATTCAGTTTCCTAAATTAGATTGAACCGATTGTATATATATGTACATCATCTTCTTATTTTATGTATCTTTTAATGATCACATAATTTTTCCTCATGTTCAATTCTTTCTTCATGGTATCAGAGCGAGATTGAGGTTGGTGACCCTGAAACGCTTCCGCAACACTGATTCTTTGTTTCGTTGTTGTCATGGCAGACCAAGACAACAATGAAAAAGGATCATGGCATTCCAAGGCTACTGGAGAAGCCTTAGACCCTTACTCATTACACCACTCAGATCATCCAGGTATGATTCTCGTCTCTAAAGTACTTGAAGGAGACAACTACAATACATGGAATCGGGCTATGAGAATTAGATTGAGTGCCAAGAACAAGATTGGATTCGTCACAGGTTCAATCCAAAGACCATCTACAACAGATGATAATCTTTCTTCATGGCAACACTGCAACGACATGGTGATCTCATGGTTGCTGAATTCTATTCACCCAAGCATAGCAAGCAGCGTGATTTATGCCGAAACTGCACCAGAAATCTGGGCGGATTTACAAGAACGTTTTTCACAAGGAAACGATTCCAGAATTTTTCAAATTAAGCGAGATATTGTGGGGCATGTGCAGGGGCAGCAATCGGTCTCTGTTTATTACACACAACTCAAAGCTTTATGGGATGAATTCTCATCCTGTCATGAGCCTTTAATCTGTACGTGTGGTGGATTAGATCAACTCAAGAAAAGAGATGAGAAAGAGAGAGTGATGCAGTTTCTTATGGGATTAAATGAAAGTTATGCTGCTGTACGTGCATAAATCTTGTTGACGCATCCCTTACCCAATACACGTCAAGCTTATTCTCTCGTCCTCCAACAAGAAAAGCAAGCTGAAATCTCGCTTAACTGTGGAAACATGAATCATCATGCTATGCTTGAAGATCAAAACACTAAGACAAGCCAAGCAAATCAAGTTCAAAGACAAAAGGCGCCACTACATTACGACTACTGCAATCGTGATTACCATAGCATTGAAAAATGCTATTACCTGCATGGTTTTCCTGCTCGTCATAAGCTTCATGGAAAAAACGTGAAGCCACCCAATCAAACCCAAATTAGGGCCAATAAATTGAAGACAGAGCTGAACAAAACATTGGAGACAGAAGGGAAATCTCCTTTAATATATGATGGACCAAGGTTCACAATTGAAGAATACAACCAATTGATGGCTATGATTCAGAAAAATAAAGATGGTAATGCACAATATTTTGCAAATACCACAGGTATTGTCACAACATCATATCAAATTTCTTCAGTTACACCACATTTGAATTTTTGTTGGATTATTGATAGTGGAGCCACAGATCGTGTGACTTCCTCATTTGAATTGTTGAACCCTAAGGTATTGCCAGAAACAGCAAATATTGGCTTGCCGAATGGTGGTCAAACATTTATTGAATCAATTGGTTCTTTGCATATTACACCTCAGATTAAACTCGATGAATCCCTCAAAGTTCCACAATTCGAAGTTAATTTGCTATCAGTTAGTAAATTAACATGAGCATTGAACTGCACAGTTACCTTCTTTCCGGATTTTTGTGTTGTGCAGGACGCAGCTACGAGGAAGATGATTGGCTTGGGCAAGCAACATAATGGCCTCTACTACCTAGCACAAGACCATAACCCAGCTTTTGCTAATGTCATACACAAGCATTCCAACCTTTGGCACCAACGTCTAGGCCACCCATCGTCTCGTCTACTCCAAGTACTCTCCAACGCCAACCCTGCAATTTATTTTGATTCTAAGCATGTTTGTGAAATTTGTCCTCTTGCCAAACAAACACGATTACCATTTCCATCTAGTTCAATTTCTTCTCAATCACCTTTTGAATTAATCCATTGTGACATTTGGGGACCACATCGAATAAAATCTCACTCTGGGGCTCGTTTTTTTTAACAATTGTTGATGATTATTCACGTTATACTTGGATATATCTCATTAATTTTAAATTTGAAACTCAAGGAATTCTACAGTCCTTTATTTCTTGGGTAGAAACACAATTCCAATTTAGAATTAAAACTCTTCAAACTGACAATGGTACCGAAATATCTTCCATGAGAGATTATTTTCAATAGTAAAGGCATCAATTATCACACCTCATGTACTTCAACTCCACAACAAAATGGAGTTGTTGAAAGAAAACATCGCCATCTTTTAAACGTAGGGAGGGCTCTCCGATTTCAAGCAAACCTACCTTTAAAGTTTTGGGGTGAAAGCGTTCAAACAGCTTGCTATTTGATAAATCGTTTGCCTACACCCCTCCTTTCTCATAAATCCCCATATCAACTACTTTATAACAAGTCACCATCATACACTCATCTTCGAATTTTTGGATGTCTTTGCTATGCCACTAATCTTCAGCCTACACATAAATTTGATCAAAGAGCATATCGGTGTATATTTGTTAGTTATCCATTTGGCAAAAAGGGCTATCGAGTTTATAATCTAGAAACAAACAAATTCTTTTCTTCTCGAGATGTTGTTTTTCATGAACAAATTTTCCCATTCCATACTAAACCATTAGAAGAACAATATGATGAGATAGTTCTTCCCTTGCCTCAACCCTCAAACGAACCAACCTTCACAGAAACAAACACCACACAAACCACAAATCCTCCTTCACAATCACCTGTATCTTCCATCGTTGAAACTATCCATGACTCAGACACTTCCACAACACAAATAGCTCCCAACACACGTCGTTATGATCGCATAAGGCAACCGAGTATCAAACTCCAAAATTTTCATCTCTACCACACCACCACATTTAACCCAAGTCAATCTTCTTCCTCCGCTGGCATGCGTCACCCCTTGTCTAGGTATGTTTCTTATGGACAACTCTCACATAAATGTCTGAATTTTGCTTGTGCAATTACTTTGGATGTGGAACCTGAGAGTTATGAGCAAGCAATTTTTGATCCAAAATGGAAGAAAGCTATGCTTGAAGAATTAACTGCCCTTGAACAAAATAATACTTGGACACTCATGCCACTTCCCTCTGGTCATCGCCCAATCGGATGTAAATGGGTGTACAATATTAAACATAACTCAGACGGCACAATTGATTGATACAAATCCAGATTGGTGGCAAAGGGTTTCACTCAACGGGAAGGGATTGATTATAAGGAAACATTTGCACCTGTAGCCAAGTTGACCACAGTTCGTTCTTTACTTGCAATTGCTGCTGTTCGTAATTGGTCACTTCATCAAATGGATGTCCTGAATGCTTTTCTTCATGGTGATTTACTTGAAGACGTCTATATGCAACTACCTCCCGATTTTCATCGACAGGGGGAGACACCTATGGTATGTCGACTAAATAAATCATTATATGGTCTTAAACAAGCCTCACGGAGTTGGTTTCACAAATTTTCTGAAAGCATTCAGCAAGTGGGCTTTCTTCAATCTAAGGTCGACTACTCACTTTTCACAAAGGTTTCTGGTAATTCTTTCATAGCAGTACTCATTTATGTGGATGACATGATCATAGCTGGCAATGATGACAGTGAAATCAATGCCTTCAAGAAGTTCCTCCACACCAAATTTCGTATCAAGGACCTTGGACAATTGCGATATTTCCTTGGTATTGAAGTTGCTCGATCTACCGATGGTATTTCGATATCTCAACGAAAGTACACCATTGACATTCTAGATGAAGCGGGTTTACTTGGAGCCAAACCATTGTCTACACCTATGGAAGAAAATGTCAAACTCCTGCCCATGGAAGGAGAGCCATTAAAGAATCCATCTGTTTTTAGAAGAATAGTGGGACGACTTATTTATCTCACAATTACAAGACCAGAGATAACTTATGCAGTTCACATACTGAGTCAGTTTATGCAAGAACCAAGAAAACCTCATTTAGATATTGTTCACCATCTTTTGAGATATCTTAAAGGTGGACCCGACCAAGGATTATTTTTCCCAGCCAAAGGTAATTTGCTCTTAAAGAGATTTTGCGACGCCGATTGGGCTCGGTGCTCAATCACCAGACGATCTGTGACTGGTTATTGCATTTTCCTTGGGGGATCACTTATTTCATGGAGAACTAAGAAACAAACTACAGTTTCAAGATCTTAAGCAGAATCAGAGTATCGAGCCATGGCTTCAGTTACATGCGAGCTTATATGGCTTAAGTATTTGTTGGATGATTTGAAGGTGATCCATCAACAACCGTCAAAGCTATTCTGTGATAGTAAAGCAGCACTCCACATTGCTGCCAACCCAGTTTATCATGAACGCACCAAACATATAGAAATTGATTATCATGTAGTTCGAGAACGAATTCAATCAGGTGCTATAGAAACCGCCCATGTGTCATCGACTTCCCAACTGGCAGACTTGTTCACTAAGCCGTTAAGTTCATCAAATTTCCATTCCCTACTTGGCAAGTTTGACATTCTTGATATATACGCTCCAACTTGAGGGGGAGTATTACGGGCAAAAGATCTATAATTAAGGAAAGGGATATCTTATTACAGACAAAGAATTGAAGATCATATAATTAAGGAAGGAGATATGCTCATTATGGGTAAAGAATTGAAGACCTCATAATCAAGGAAAGAGATACGTTGATTTGATTTGATTTGATTTGTATGATTAATTATATATTCAGTTTCCTAAATTAGATTAAACCGATTGTATATATATGTACATCGTCTTCTTATTTTATGTATCTTTTAATGATCACATAATTTTTCCTCATGTTCAATTCTTTCTTCAATTATTGTGTGTAGAAATGATGAAATGGACTATCAATTTATAAAGTTTGAATAGTAATTGACACTAAATCATAGTCATTATCAAAAAAATGTCAAATGAACTTAATCACTGAAAAAATATCCAAAAACCCCCTCCAATAGTTATGAACGGTTATTTCAGTTAACCAATAGTTCAACGACACTTAACGTAAAAAAAGGTTGGGCTTGGTGTGCAGGTTGCCACCTATGCAGGTGCTCATGATTGTGCACCATAAGTTGTACACCATATCATTCCTATATATATATATACAATCCTGATATAGTGTGCGACCAAGATATGCGCGTCCCTACGCGCTCGCGTGAATTCTATTTTTTTTTCTAGAAATCAAACAATTCCTCTGTTAATATTTTTTTATTAATTTCTATTTATCTTTTCTCTTCCCCCGCTCGTCTTCTACTTCCTTGGCGCGACGGCGACGACGACTGGCGACGGTCGAGGAGCGCAGGCGATGGGCAGTGATGACAAACGGAGGCGGCGACGGTGGCGGGAGGTGGCGACGGCGGTCGGAGGCGGCGACGGTAGTCAGAGGCGGCGACACCAGCGCAGTCATCATCTTCGATTGCCTCCAACTGCTTTCGGTTGCCGTCGCCGCCTCGTCGCTCGTCGCCCCCTCCAGCTGTCGTCGTCGCCTCGTCGCCCATCGCCGTCACCGGCTGCCGTCGCCGCCTCGTCGCCCGTCGCCGTCTCGTCGCCCGTCGTCGCCACCGGCTGTCGTCGCCGCCTCGTCGCCCGTCGCCGCCTCCGACTGCCGACGCTGCCTCGTCTCCCGTCGTCTACCGCGGAAGGAAGAAGACGAGCGAAGGAGAAAAAAATAAAAATTAATAACAACATTAACAGAGGAAATGTTGATTTCGAAAAAAAAATAGAAAAAAAGCAGGGAGCCCATGGGCGCGTATGAGCAGGATAGTTTTTAATCAGCTCTCTCTCTCTCTCTCTCTATATATATATATATATATATATATATAATGCGTGCCCAAGTTTGAGCGCCGCTGCGCGCTCGCGTGAAATTTTAATTTTTTTTAGAAATCAAACAATTCTTCTCTTAATATTATTTTATTAATTTCTATTGTTTTTTTCTCCTCCCGCTTCGTCTCCTTCCTTGGCGCGACGCGACGGGCGACGGGAGACGGCGACGGGCGAGGAGCGCAGGCGACGGGCGGTGATGACAAACGGAGGCGACGACTGTGGTCGGAGGCTACGACGGCAGTCGGAGGCGCGACACCAGTGCAGTCGGAGTCGCTGCTCGTCTTCTTCGTTGGCGCGGCAGACGGCGGACGGAGGCGCGACGGTCCATTTAATTCCTAATCCGTTTTGAATTGAGTTAGAATTTTCTCACCCCGCCAATGTCATATGACGAATTTTCGATGCTCCGCGATGAATTTAGCCGTCCGATTTAAATTATAGATTATATACAAATAAATTAAAAAAAACAAACACATTTCAAATTACCGATCTTTAAAGCACGCTGTTTAAAGCTCGCCGTCATCGCCTGACCGTGACGGGCACAGGGCACTTACCTTAATCATCCCCCTCCAGTTTCCAATTACCGATCTTTAAATGGAAAATAGTTTCAGAATCAACTCATTTCAAAAACGTTTTTTTTTAAAACTAATTTTGTTTGGAAATGTAACCAAATCTTCTATATTTATTAGATTTTCAGTATTATATTTTTTTTTGCCATTAAAGGGAGTCCGCGCTGTATCCCTTTCTTCACAACCATCGTCCATCGCTCCCTCCTCTCTCTCTTCTGGTTGAGGAAGAGTCGGCCGGGGAGGCAGGGAGAGAGACTGCGGCAGCGCTTTCGGTCTCGGTCAGCTAGTCCATGCTCGGATTCGCGTTTCCCGGCGCGGGGAAACGCACCTGACCATGGCCCTCCCGCCTGACCTGCTCACCGCCTCGTCCAACCTCGTCTGCCTCGAGGACGCCGACGACGAGTGGGCCCCGCCATGCCGCGCCGTCGCAGCCGCGCTCGTGGACGGCCGCGGCTTGGCCACTCTCCTCGCCGCCGAGGCCGAGCACGAGCCACCCGGCGCCGCCCGCTTCGTCGCCCGCCCCCTCCTCGCCGCCGCGCGCAACGACGCCGTCAAGTGGATCCTCAAGGCATCCGATCTGCTTCTCCTACTCGATCATCTCCATCTATTTGAAAAATGCGGGTTGAATTACTAAATCGATTCGTGTAGGTGAAGGAGTTTTACCGATTCCGGGCAGCAACGGCATACCTCTCTGTGACCTACCTCGACCGATTCCTCTCTTCCCATTCCATTCCGGTGAGTTCAATCAATCGCGATCTTCGGTCAATCGCCTGCCTGCTTAAATACTGATCGAGTCATCGATCGATTTGGTTGGGTTCGAAAACGGAAGGCGGTGGAGAATGGGGGCGAAGAGTGGCCGATGCAACTGGTCTCGGTGGCGTGCGTGTCAGTGGCGGCGAAGATGGAGGAGGTGCGCGTGCCGTCGCTGCTCGACCTTCAGATCCTGGACACCGGCTACGTGTTCGACCCCTCCACCGTCCGCCGCATGGAGCTCCTCCTCATGGCGGCCGTCGGATGGCGGATGCGCGCCGTCACGCCGTTCGACTTTCTCCCCCACCTTTCCGCCGCGCCATGCCTCCTCTCCCGCGCCGCCGGCCTCGTCCTCTCCACCCTCCGTGGTATCCACAATATCAACAAAGATCCTTTTTTTTATCCGTCCGCAATTCTACGAATGCGAAACTAATCCGTTCTAATTTCGAAGTGGTGGATTTCCTAAGCTTCCGGCCGTCGGAGATCGCTGTGGCCTCCGCGCTCTGCGCGGCCGGTGCCTCCGCCGGGAGCGGCGGCGATTTGTCGAGCCGTTCCGCCGAATTGGCGAGCAAGGTATATTTTTGTCTTTTAACTGTCCGCTTCCCTTCACCCCGGTAACGATCACCCCAATTTCTTAGTCTCTATTCTCCTTGAAAAATTATATAATAAAATAACAAAAAAAAACAGCGGTGCATGCGAATGGGGGGTGATGGCACTGGCGGTGATCAGACATCGAATTTGGCGCGGAGCCTTGCTAACTTTCCTTAGTCGATTCGGGACCGTAATGAATTATCTCTTTTTCCCCCTTTATTTTAAACATTTCTCATGCCATTTTACATCCTTCATGGGCAGGAATCGGTGAGCCGGTGTCGCCAGCTCATGGACGACTATCTACTTGACACGTGTCCGTCGGCGTCCCGGTCGAATCCCAACCCTCCATGCTCCTCAGCGTCGCCGCCGGGGGCTCCGTCGGCGAGCCCCGTCGCCATCCTCGACGCCGCCGCCGCCGCCGCCTCCGGCTGTAGCAGCTGCGACTCCGCCGCGACCGCCGACGAACCACAGCCCAAGCGCCGCCGGCTCGGCGACAACTGTACAGAGAGCTTAAGCGCCGATCACTAAATTCGACCTTTTGGATATTAAATGCCGCAGCTTCTCTATTTCTCGTAATAAACTCCTCCTCGTTGTCGTCGAATCTTTCCGATAAAATTGCTTATGAGCTCAGGGGACGAGCGAATTGAAATTTTCGATAACTTCGAGTTGCCAATCGAATATTTCTCTTCCGTTTCCAAATTCCCGGAAACTTAGGGGGGCCCGCGACCTCCATAATATGATTGGGACCAGCTGGGGCATCTTGACCGTCCGAGTTCGGAGAACAATCGGGGGCGGGCCGTACGATTGGACGTCTCTTGATCTTCGCGTCCAAGTTGGACCTTTTCATTTAACCAATTGAACTGAGACAAAGTCATTGATTTGACGGGAAGAAAGAATACTAGACCGTGCCTTCCAGCTGTTTGACTTTGTCGTTCATAGTCGAGTGCTTTAGATTGTTAATCAGTTAGATTTCATGACCCTCCTTCAATCTTACTCGCACCTCACCCTGGCGCCACTCCTCTTGCACTCCTGTGCATTCCCTTCACTAGCGTTATCGCTATTTGTTACTGACGACAACATTGTTCATGCTTCCGGTGTCGAAAATTTTAAATCGTATGAAGAATTGTTTGTAATATAAAATCGTATTGAGTCCATTGATTATGTGCCATCCCAATGATTTCGTTTTAATTTCATTGCAAAAAATATCCAAATCGATCTTGATCGATTGATACATCCGTATCATTAAAAAAATGATGAATTAAATAAGATGCAAATTTAGAGTGATCGGTCCAGTACAACGAAAATTTTTCACCGATATTAAGATAAAATCGAAAAGTACTCGTTGCGGGTCGTCCAGAACAACTCAGTGTTCGCGCCTCATTTGAATGAAAAATTTCTATAAAATATGTCGTAGTAGGGGATCGAATTGTGAATCCCTGATATCGTAGTAGGGGATCGAATTGTGAATCCTTGATATCGTAGTAGGGGATCGAATTATGAATCACTGATATGATAATTAATCATCCTGCCACTGTACCATAACTCTGTACCATAACTCTAAGATACTACCGCATCATATGATCTTATAATCGCATAGCGATTTTAGAAACTATGCCCGCCTCTTCATTTGACTGTATCACTTTGCTTTTGGCGAAGAACATGGGCAGCATTTCAAAAACATAAAGTTATTTTCGATAAAAATATATACAATGACAGATATTTGAGTGTTAAAATGATCAAATAAGATTTTACAAAGGAAATTTAAAATGTCATCAATGATAAAAGTTAAAATTGATTTAAAAAACAAAATCTATATTTCACATAAATGAATCTAGACTATTAATTTACTCAAAATCAATTACTAACAAATAAGAAATTAATTGTTTAAAGTCAGCTCAAAATTGGAATAGAAGGAAGTATATGAAGAATAGTCCCATATCTGAAATTTTTAAAAGTGTTTGCTTCCTTATATGTGTTCCTGTATTAATTGAATTAAAAAGAAAAATACAGATGGTCTCTCCTCACAGGCATAGTCAAAGAATAACCCCACTCTTAAAATGTTTCGTCAAATTAAATTTATTACCAAACATCAATAGTCGTAAAAGGACTATAGACGATCAAAACTCAAAGCTACGTCAGAGCAAATGGACTAGAGTTGATAAATTGTCCGGGTCGAACTTCATGACCTTTTTGTCGGAAATGGACCCAAGAACATTAAGCGAAGCTCTCTCTAGTCCCGATGCCCCATTGTGGCAAGAGAATGTCAATAATGAAATTGTGTCCATCATGAATAATCATATTTGGGAATTAATAGACCTTTCTTTTGGTACTAAACTATTAGGTTATAAGTGGATAATAAAACACAAGTATAAAGCTGATGGATCAATTGACAAGTATAAGACCAGACTTGTAGCCAAAGGGTTCAAGCAAAAGAAAGGTCTTGACTACTTCGATATCTACCACCTGTGACAAGGATTACGTTCATACGAGTGCTAATAGTCATCGCAACACTGTATGATCCTGAAATACATCAAATGGATGTTAAGACTGCATTCTTAAATGGTGAGTTGGACGAAGAAATCTATATGGAGCAACTCGAGAGGTTTGTACCTCCAGGAAAAGAGAAAAAAGTGTGTCGACTTGTTAAGTCGTTATACGAACTTAAACAAGCACCTAAACAATGACATGAAAAAGTTGACAAAATAATGTTGTTAAACGAATTCAAAATAAATGAATATGACAAATGCATTTCTGTCAAAACCACACCTGAAGGTCATGTAATCGTCTGTCTATACGTATATGACATGCTTATAATGAGCAGTAATCATGTGATAATCATGAGTACAAAGAGAATGTTGACCAACAATTTCGATATGACAGATATGGGTTGAGCAGATGTTATATTGGGAATTAAAATTCTAAGGACATTTGATGGGATAGTTCTGATACAATCCTACTATGTAGAGTTGTTATTGAGAAAGTCTAATGCGTATGGTCTCTCTATAGTAAAAGCACCTATGGATCTAAGTCAACACTTAGCGAAAAACTATGGTGAACCTATATCGCAATTGGAATATTCTCGAATAATAGGCAGCTTGATGTATCTCACAAACTGCACACGTCCGGATATTGCCTGTGCGGTCAACAAGCTGAGTCATTTTACAAGTAATCCAAACGACACCCATTGGAAAGCACTGATGTGAGTTCTTAGATATTTTAAATATACTATAAACTACGAATTACATTGCGGAAGATATTCCACTGCCTTAGAGGGATACTGTGATGCTAATTGGATATCAGATACAAAAGACTTCAAATCCACTAGTGGATATGTATTCACAATCGGTGGGGGAGCGTTATCTTGGAAGTCCACTAAGCAAATAAGCATTTCTCGGTCAACTATGGAATCCGAGTTTATAGCACTAGACAAAGCAGCTGAAGAAGCTGAATGACTGTGAAACTTCTTAGAAGATATTCCGAGCTGAACGAACCTGTGTCTGCTGTACTTATACAATGTGATAGTCAATCGGCGATTGGAAGGGCACAGAATAATATGTATAATGGTAAGTCACAATATATACGTCGTAGACACAATACCATTAGGCAGTTGATCTCGAATGGAGTGATTGCAATCGAATATGTTAAGTCTAAAGATAATTTGGCATATCCTCTTACAAAGGGGCTAAGTCGAGATCAAGTATAGTGTTCATCGAGAGGAATGCGATTAAAAATCTATAATTGAAACGACTGTAGCTGAAACCCAACCTTGTTGACTGAAAATCCCAAGATCTTGGTTCAATGGGACAACGAAGTTACAGAAGTTATGTTACAGCACAAAAGATATATTATCTCTAGGTCAATCCTTGGATTAACATGTGTTGTCCTACCATATGTAGTGAGGTTAAGCTTGTGTTTTTAGTGACATCTATTCCTGTATAAAGTGGGGTATGGTAGGATACTCTTGATAGAAGTGTCGCCGATGTGAGTATGAAGACAAACCGCTTCAATGAAACACTCATGAATCCAAGATGGTGTCCATGACCAAAACAGAACCAACCATGAAAATCAAAAGTAGGTGAGATAAGTCTCTGTGTGGGTGTTATTGTCTTGGTATACACAAACAGCTGAGTAGTTCAAGACATCAACTTCACTATGCAGCCTAGTATGCTCGATAGCATTCCACTACAGAAGAATCAAAGTCACAAGCTACCTCTCTCGATGCATTGACTTATCGATTGAACTTTTGTAAAGTGTTAGCACGTATATATGCATTAATTTCTGTCCATATGCGGATTGTTGAATATTTGGGTCTTAAAAGAGCAAATAAGGTTTTGCAAAGGAATATCGAGGTGTCTTCAATCGATGAAAGTCAGAATTGACCTCAAAAACGAAATCTACATTTCGCATAGATGAATCTATACTATTAATTTGCTCAAAATCGATTACGGGTGAATGAGAAATTAATTGTTTAAAATTAGCCCAAAATTAGTATAGAAGGAAATAGATGGGGAATAGTCCCACATCTAAAATTTCCAAAGGTATTTGCTTAATTATATGTGTTCCTGTGTTAATGGAGTTAAAAAAATAGAAAAACACAGATGGTCTCTTCTCATAGGCGAGTAGGTGCTCGCACCTACGAGCCCGCCACCCGCGTACGCGTGCAATGAGCGCTTTGTTGACGCACTTCACATCGCCGCGAGGAGCTTAAATTTATGCTCTAGGTGACGTGACACTCGGGTGACGTGTCATATGACGTGGCAGTGCCTACGTGACACTCAGGTAGGATGAGAGATGACTGGGCTGCTCACTGGGCGAACGAATGGCAACCGTTGGATCGAAGAGGGGTGCTGGATCCCAAGTGACACGGTCTAGAGCGTTGATCGTGAAGAGCCACGATTTGACTGTTGGTGAAGAGACTTGATCTGAAATATCAGATCGAATCTGGCGGTTGAGATCAAAGAGAGATCTGAAAGGTTACAACCATCCAGATCTGAAAGTTGAGATCAAAGGGCTATTTGAAGGATTACAACCCTCCAGATCGAATGACCCAGATCAATCCTAAACCAAATGTCACATCTACTCACCAAAAGGCACCTCACCTCTTCTCTAGTATAAATAGAGTCCCCTAGATGATGGATTCATTTATTCAATCATTCAAAGTTCATTAGCATTCATCTCTTCTTGTGCATCAAGAGTCCAAAAAGCCTATGTGAAGGTTCGCTGGTTTCGAAATTTGTAGTGCTAATATTTTGAGGCATCGTCGTTGTATCTTGGGAAACGAATTGCTATTATCCGTGAGCATTTGTAGCGGAACAATATCGTTTTACAAAGATAGTGTCTAATATTAGTTCGATGATATCATATCAGTTTGTATCACTCCGGCAATGACCTGGAACCGACACCAACATGCAGTAAGGTATTATTTTAATAATAAATGAAAAATAACGTTCTTTTAAGATTTTAATAAAATTTTTATAGAGAAATACCTTCAGGGGCGTTTGGTTGAGGGTCTTCTTTGATAACCTTGGGCATGTGATTACCAGGTAATCACATAACCAAGGTTATAGGGAATAAGATATAACCTAATGTGTTTGGTTTAATCTTTGGTAACTAGACAAAAACTTGTTTGGTTGAAGGTTATAATATATAACCTAATATGGCAATCACTATATTACCCCTAATAAATATACCAATCCACTCATGCAAACTCTTCTTTTACCACTTGGTTGTCATTAAAATGATCAGATTTTAGAAAAAAAAATACATTACAGACAAAACATGATGTAGAATTTAGAATGCTTGCCGTAGAATTTAGAAAAAAAATACATTACGAACAAAAAAAATACATTACGGACAAAAAAAATACTGATCTTTCTGAAATACTTTGAATTATAAAACAAATACACAAGAAAAGACAGTCAACTAATGTAGCATCCTCTTGTTTTGTCCATAAGTGTTTAGTGCTCTGAGTTTTCCTTTTTGAACTTCATTGACATTGAACTTTCTACTTGTTCAGTTTGAACTTTCCACTTGTGGCTATTTCCTTCCATTGAAAACTGAAATTAAACCATCCAAATAACACATAATTCTTGCATAAAACATAATCAAATTGATCAAATGAATACTATACAAATGGATAATAAGCCCAAATACAAATGGATCAAATCTAGATACAATCAAATTGTTCAAACTATTCAAATGGATAATAAGCCCAAATACAAATGGATCAAATCCAGATACAATCACATTGTTCAAACTATTCAAATGGATAATAAGCCCAAATACAAATGGATTAAAGAGTTCAAATACATGGAAAGGAAAACTAAATTTTCAAAAATAACATAATATTAATTAACCGATGACTGCCAGCTCATGAACATATCATCCGCAAGCTTGTCTCTCCATTCAGTCCAAGCAGAGCTGGTCTCACAATGCCTGATCAAATCGCCATCATCGTCATCATCGTCGACATAATCATCACGTTCATTTGACTCGAGGATGTCAAGCTCACTCTCTATCGGATCAATTGTCATTTCATACCTTATGAAATTATGCAGAATACAACAAGCCGAAATAATCCTACATTGAGTCTTAACAGAATAAAATGACTTGTCTCTTAATATAGCCCATCTCGCTTTTAAAATGCCAAAACACCTCTCAATGCAATTTCTGGCTTGAGAGTGTTTCATATTAAAGTATTCTTTAGCTGTCGCTGGTTGGTAACCTTGCCTCCATTCAGTCAAATGGTACCTTTGACCTCTATATGGTGCCAAAAATCCTTCCCCATTTGTGTATCCAGCATCACACAAATAATAACAACCTATATTACAAGTGAACATGTATTAATATATATAATAACAACCTATTTTGTATTAATTATAACATAATTATTACCTTGAGGAATCTTCAAGTCATTCCTCCTACTAATAACATCCCTTAAGACTCTACCATCTGCTGCAGATCCTTCCCAACCCGGTAAGACATAGCTAAATTGCATGTTCGGTGTGCACACGCCCAAAACATTGGTTGCAATTTCACCTTTTTTGGTTCGATACCTAGGTCTATCAACTGTTGAGACATTGACATTAATTTAAGTTCCATCTAATGCTCCCAAACAACCCTACACTCAAAGAAACATCATAAATTATATTAATTTATTGTGTACATTAAGCTGATTAAAATAATAAATATATAGAAACTATATACTTGTACCTTAAACCATTTCCACCTCTCATCCATGTAATTTTCTGGGATTCGTTCGGGCTTCTTAAGCAAAATGTTGTGTAACCGTAGAACAGAGTTCAGAACTGAATGAAATTGTCTACTAACTGTCTCACCGGATCTAGTTGTTTGCCGTTTTAGGACCCTATTCTTCGAATTATGTGCAATAATGTGAAGAAAAGATATTACAAGTTCACTAATTGACATATTTTTATTTCCTTTCAATTTTCCATGAATCGTTAGCAAAGAACAAAGTTTGTCTAAAGACCTGCTATCCATCCTACAGTTATCAACACATTGTCGATCGCTATGAAAAATCATCTCATTTAAGTTTATAGACCTAATATCGTATCTAGACAATGCCTGATAAGCATATGATATTCTCCTCCTAAACTTAGCACTCCTCTTGATAGCTAAGAGGACTGTCAACAATAAAAGCATAAATAACTTCCTTTCCCTCCTCTTCTTGTATATAAATATCGAAATGAACTTCATCTCCAGCCTTACTGCTAATCGATCCATATCAGCCTATCATGAAAATAAGGCAACGAATAATATTTAATTAGAAGCATATCAAGGTAGCATATCAAGGTAGCGATGAATTAGTGGTAAAACAATCATTTCCTCAAACGTTCATCAATGACAAAGTTGATCTGTTAAAGTAAATGAGAGAAAAATCAATTTAAGTTTTATAATATACTGGCAAATATAAATATACAAGTAGAAATAGATGGAAGGTAAAGAACAGACATCTGAGGTCATATACAAGTTGAAATTAATTTTACCTTTAAACAATCAGTTAAATATCCTCTTTCTGAGATCATTTGGCCAACCCTTATTTGCTTATATGCTACATTCATGATTTTTTTGTCCACTAGAGAAACTAGATCATTTGCCTTATTACATATCCCTCCTTATCCTTCAAAGTAAAAATAGTAAAACGGATAAATCATTTCAGTTTCCATAAAAACCACGTGTAGGTTGCAAATGTGTGTTCATAGTGAAGACATTAAGCATTGAAATTTTGGTTCAGTGGAAGATTTTTCTGTCCTCTAGGTTTCATTTCAGTTTCCATAAACGCAGCCCTAAGTTTTCCTATTTTCTCTAGTACCAAATTGATAAAACTAAATTGAGCTCTTAACCAAATAGAAAATTAAGATGAAATTGATGAACATCAAATAATCATACAGCAAAGAAAAGAACCTCACATAGAAAATGAAAACCGATCAAATTAGAATTCTCTTAATCGAAAAATGAATAATACACAACAAATATTATTAATTAGAAAGCACAATAATCTCAATTGAATCCTACCAAATTAAATACCCACTGTTACCAAATTAAAAGATACCAATTATATGATACCTAAACAAAAACAGGAGACATAAATTAAAATCTAGCAACTTGGAAGTGTGAATGCCTGTGAAAAAATTAGGAAATCGAAAGAACAAGCATGGGAATCCTGTGAAAAAATCAGGAAGACAAAAATAAGCATGAGAATCCTGTGAACAAGGATGGGAATCCTATGAATGCCTATGAACACGAAAATATTTTCTCGAGATGGACCACGGCAGCATAGAACAAAGATTCTAGAGAAGGGAAGGAAAACCTGGAGGTTGCGATCGTGCGCTGCTAGGATCTCGCCGCTATGATCACCCTTCTAATCGGAGAGTGGGGTCGCGTGGAGTCACCGCTGTGAATCGCCTCTGCTCGCATGGACTCAGGAGTCGCCGCTGTGAATCGGGTTGTGAATCGCCTCTGCTCGCGTGGACTCAGGAATTGCCTCTGCTCGCTGGAACGCGAAGAGTCGGGAGTCGCGTGCGGAGTCGGCGCGTGAGTAGGCGAAAATAGCATTTATTAGGGTAGTATGTAATTAAATTGATTGTTAGGGGTATTTGTGTCATAAATAAGAAATACTAAAGGTTAATTTTGGAAAGGAAACTGTCTTAACCCCGGAATTGTGAAAAACTAAACTTTCCCTTGGTTTTCTGATTCAGGGTTATATGACCCCTTTTGCTGACGTGGCGGGTATATTTGATTACCTGGGAATTTTTCATTACCTAAACCAAACAAGGTTTTTATTGATAACATTGGATGAATAACCAAGGTTATCAACGAACACCCTCAACCAAACGCACCCTCACTGTTCTGTCACATGTAAAGCGTATTAAGTCAATGTTTTAACACTTAAACCGGAAGTCAAGTTTCTATTATCTTAAGTGAAGATAAAAGCTAAAGAAAAAAGCAATCATCACTAATTAAACAACAGGTGACCTGGCCCGACAGCCTGGCGCTCCGTCAGAAGAAAGGGGGCCCGTGATCTGAACGACCCCGTTGATAAGAGGCCCGCGGGCTCAGGCCCTTGGGGGGGGGGGTTTCTTGTCAAGGTCCACTAAGGTGGACAGGAGCCTCCTCCTAAGTCAAATGGTTTAAGACCCGCCCAGGTTTGGCTTCTCGCTGATGCGTGGCGGCCCACGTTCTGGGAATAAGCCCGAGCCGAGGCGATGTTACTCAGTGCCCCAGTCGGGACCCTCATAGGCCCTCAGCTGACCTCCCTACTCAGTGCCCCAGTCGGCACAACCACTCCCTGACACTGGACTACCAGCGGTTGTACGGGATCGGTGCAGGACCTTGGTCATTCTGGTTCCCGGTGGCAGATATCTCGCCGAGGTATTGATCCGCCTGCTACACCTTGTCCCCCGTACCCCGACCACATGCTTCGGTGACAGGTCGAGCGGCATCCAACGACGCCAACCCTTAAGTAGACAGTGCCCCTTTCTTTAATATACCATGGGCCACTTTATCCTGCCACCTCTGGGCACGCATTGCCCTGCCCTCTCTATGCGGCGGCAAGTGGCAGGCAGGGCAAAAACCTGTCAGCTTCCTCGGCTACATATACCTCTCACTCCGCACTTCCCCGGGTACGCGCAATAGTGCAATTTCTCTACTGTTCTATTGCCTTCCATCGCCACTGTCTGGTACTGACTTGACCGTCGGAGTGCCTGGCCAGGGACTTTTCCCGGCGGGTTCTAACGATCTTTGTCTTGCAGGTTGGGAGCACCCCAGCTCGTCACGCCACCTCAGCGGCCTCGCCCCTCTCAGAGACTCACCTCGCGGTAAGGACGTCCAACTCACTTCGCGACAGGATCAAATTTGGCGCTAGAAGGAGGGACACCAGCAACCTGATCGGAAGTAGAGATGGCTGATCCTTATGAGCTGGACGTGGACGTCTCTCGTGAGGAGTACGAGGTACTTATGGCTACGCGAGCTCAGCAGAGTGCTTCCCAAAGGCTCTCCCAGGCTGCCAGCCAAGGGCGTCAGGGCTCAGAGCCAGTTGCGCGTCACAACTCAAGAGGACAAGGTCGGCCTGCTGTGCCTGAGGGTGGTCCCGCACCTCCTCCGACAGTTGTCCCCCAGGAGCAAGTCGGCGAGGCTCACTCGGCATCAGCTGCGACTTCAGTCTCTAATCCGGTGCACAGGAGGTGGCCGGACAAGGGAAAAGCTCCGGCGGACCCTGCAGCGGCTATGTCGGTACGTAGCCCTTTTGCTCCCTGGATCTTGGAGGATCCTGTACCTCATCATCTTCGTTTCTTCACCGTCCCTGAGTACGTGGGGACCACGGACCCGGAGGAGCACTTGATGAAGTTCGAGAGTGCCGCCATGGTCCAACAATATCCGGAAGGTGTCAAGTGTAGGGCCTTCCTAACCACGCTCTCGGGTGCGACTCAGAGATGGTTCGACCGACTCCTTGACGGGTCGGTCACGAACTTTGAAAATTTCAAGAGGGTGTTCCTGCAGCACTTCGCTAGCAGCAGAAGGCACCACAAAACGAGTCTCAACCTATTCGCTCTGAAGCAAGGATCGAAGGAAACCCTTAAGTCCTACATCCGAAGGTTCAATGAGTTGGCAATGGACGTGCCAACTGCTACCCAGGAGGTTATGGTTAGTGCATTCTCTCAGGGCCTGCAGGAGGGGCGTTTTTTCGTTCACTAATTCGGAAGCCACCGAAGGATTTCGACAGCCTCCTCGGGAAGGCTGACAAGTATATCAACGTCGAGGAAGCGCAGGCAGCTCAGTGCAAAGAAGCGGTGGGCCCGGCGCCACCTCCTCCGGTTCGCATGGACAGACCCTCCGGGGGACCCATTCGTAGCCCGCGGGGCCCCGCTGAGCCCATGGGCATGGAAAGGCGCCACGTGCAGCAAGTGGCCCAGGGATGTTTCCCTGCCAGATGGAGGTCATATTGTAGCTTCCATCAGAGTCATGGACACGCCACCGAGGAGTGCCGGCAAGCTGGTCGGGGCGGGCTCAGGCCCCCAGGGGAAGAGGGCGACAAACACCTCCCGGGCGGGGGGCCGGCCGGGGCGGTCCGAACGCCGACCCCATGGTCGAGGAACTGTGAGAAAACGGTCCAGCTGCTCGAAACCTGTTCCCTCAAGGGAACCGAGTGGTGGAAGAGGAAACGGGGGAGGAACGGGCCAACCAACAAAATGTCATCCGAGGTGGCGTGCATGTCATCTCAGGTGGCCCGACTGGAGGAGACTACCACCGTGCTCGGAAAGCCCAGGTACGTCGACTAGAGATCCACCAAGTTGGCACTAGTCTGGCCCAGGCAGAGGGGCCACAAATCAGTTTCGGGCCCCAAGATCTTCACGGGTTGGAAGTCCCCCACAATGATGCGATGGTCATCACCGCAGTCATCGCCAGTTATCAAGTCCACCGCGCCATCGTGGACACAGGCAACTCGGTTAACTTACTCTACAAGAGGGCATTTGACCAGCTTCAGATTGAGAAGTCCTAGTTAGAGCTAGTGGCGACCCCGTTGTTCGGTTTCACGGGGAATCCAGTGCAGCCCGTTGGCCAGATTCGACTGGCCATCTCCTTAGGTGAAGAGCCATTGAAGAGGACTCGGTGGTCCACCTTTCTGGTGGTGGACTCCCCTTCGTCCTACAACGCCATTCTCGGCCGACCTGCTCTTAATGAGTTCTGGGCGGTCGCCTCTACTTTCTACCTGAAGGTCAAATTCCCAATCGGGGATCAAGTGGGGGAGGTCAGGGGTGATCAAAAGGTAGCTCGGAGGTGCTACGTGGACGATGTTCATGTAGAAAGTCGCAAAGCCCCACGTCCTTTCCCTAATTGCAACATGGTCCAAGCCTCTCCCTGGTCTGAGTTGGATGAAGACAAAGAAGAAGTACAGCTCCTCCCTGACCGGGAGGAGTCCCGAGTCAAGATTGCGGCGGGATTACCAGAAGAGCTGAAGGAGCCCCTGCTGGAGTGCTTGGCTTGCAATCAAGACGTCTTCGCCTGGACCGTCAAGGAGTTGAGGGGCGTCCGACCGGAGGTCGCAGAACATCACCTCCACGTCTACCCCCATGCTCGACCGGTAAAGCAAAGGAAAAGAGACTTCAGTACCGAGCAGAACAAGGCAATCAGGGCGGAGATGGAGAGGCTGATGGAGGTAGGGCACATCAGAGAGGTGCAGTTTCCGTCCTGGATAGCCAACGTGGTACTGGTGCTTAAGCCGGACAACAGATGATGCTTCTGCATTGACTTTCGGGATCTTAACAAGGCATGCCCGAAAGATTGCTACCCTTTGCCCCGGATTGATCAGTTGGTGGACTCGACCGCAGGCAGCGAGTTCATCTCCATGCTGGACGCCTACCATGGGTATCATCAAGTACCCCTGGCAGCTGAGGACCAAGAGAAGGTCAGTTTAATCATGGCGGACGGTAATTATTATTACACCGTCATGCCGTTCGGGTTGAAGAACGCTGGAGCCACCTACCAGCGGATGATGAATGAAGTCTTCCGGTCTCAGATCGGGAGAAATATGGAGGTATACGTCGATGACATCCTCATCAAGTCTACTCGTGCTGAGGATTTAGTATCGGATGTAGAAGAAACCTGTCGGACACTGCGGAGGTATGGACTCAAGCTGAACCCAGCTAAGTGCCTTTTTGGTGCTCACAGGGGGAAGTTTCTAAGCTATATTGTGACCGAGCGGGGCATAGAAGCTAACCCAAGGAAGGTCAAGGCCCTACTGGATATGCTCCCACCCAGGAACCTGCGGGATGCTCAGAGGCTAGCAGGGTGAATCACAGACCTGTCCCGATTCATCTCCCAATCAGCAGAGCGAGGGTTGCCTTTCTTTAAAACCCTCCGCAAAGCCACCAAGTTCCAATAGGATGCCGACTGCGACAACGCATTCGAAGAGCTGAAGACTTACCTTGCTGAACTACCAGTATTGGCGAAACCAAAAGTTGGGGATACTCTCTACGTGTATTTGGCCGCATCGGCTGACTCAGTCAGCCTAGTTTTGGTTAAGCAGGAAGCGGCTGAACAGCAACCAGTGTACTTCTTCGCCTATTTATTAAAAGGAGCCGAGTGCCGCTACACGACACTCGAGAGGCTGATGTACGTACTGTTGTTGGGAGCTCGGAGATTTCGCCCTTACTTCTTGGTGCATCCTATCGTAGTTTTGACGAACAGCAATCTGAGCCGAGTAGCCTCAAACCCTGAAGCGTCAGGGCGATTGGTCAAGTGGACTACTGAGATGAGTGAATACGATATTCAATACCAGCCTCGACCATCTATCAAGGCTCAAGCTTTGGCAGATTTCCTAAGTGAGCTGCATTCGGACGAGATTGAAGAGGCGTGGCAAATATACGTGGATGGCTCGTCCGCTCGGTCGGGAAGTGGGATTGACGTTCTGATGGTCTCCCCTAGCGGAGAAAAAATGCACCTATCCGTGCGACTGGAATATAAAGCCACCAATAATGAGGCTAAATATGAGGCCCTCATAGCCGGTTTGCAGGTTGCTAAGCATGTGGGGGCGGCCCGAGTAATGCTCTACTCGGATTCCCAGCTGGTTATGCAGCAGGTGGCTGGAAAATTCGAGGTAAATAGTGATCGGCTGCAGGCTTTCATAGAAGCTTATGAGAAGCTCAAGATGGAATTCAAAGAGGTACAAGTGAGGAAGATCCCACGAGAAGAGAATTTCATGGCGGACGAGCTAGCTAAGCTGGCTAGCTCGGTTGGCTCGTGGGTGCTTCCTCAGGCTGGTGGCCCAGCGCTGCTAGTTATGCAGATAAAAAGGCAGGCTGACCTGGAGTTGGCGTCTGATTGGCGAACCCCAGTCATCACCTACCTCACTCAAGGAACTCTGATGGCCGACCGTGAGGAGGCTAGGTGGCTCAAGAAGCACGTGGCCAGATTCACCCTGGTCGGCGACGCCCTCTACAAGAGATCATTTTCTCGACCTCTCCTCAAGTGCCTGAACGAAGAAGACGCCGATTATGCCCTGAGGGAAATTCATCTGGGGATCTGTGGGCACCATGCAGGCGCTCGTGCGACGGCCCGGAAGGCGATAATGTCAGGATATTATTGGCCCACCTTGCAGAAAGACGCCAACGAGCTGGTGGCTAAATGCCTATCCTGCCAGAAGCATCAGTGCCTACCGCACCGACCCACGGAAGCTATGAAGGCATCGGTAGTCTCTTGCCCTTTTGACCAGTGGGGCATGGATATCGTGGGGCCATTACCGATTGCTGTCGCTTAGAAGAAGTACTTGCTGGTCACGGTCGATTACTTTTCCAAGTGGATAGAGGCGGAGGCTCTGTCGCGCATCACCGAGCAGGCGGTGACAAAATACTTGTGGCGAGACATACTGTGCCGGTATGGAATCCCGCATAAGCTCGTTTCAGATAATGGGAGACAGTTCCAGGGCCGGAGGATACAAAAACGGTGTGCTAAGTACGGCATCAAGCAGGCTTTCGCTTCTGTAGCCTAACCTCATAGTAATGGTCAGGCTGAAGTGGCCAATCGGGAGATTCTCAGGGGGTTGAAGACTAAGCTCGACCATGTCGGTCAAACCTGGGCGGGTCTTTCCAAGTATCCTATGTGCCCTACGAACTACTATCAAGGAAGCCACTGGATGCACGCCCTTCCAGCTGGTTTACGGAACGGAAGCAGTGATCCCGGTCGAGGTTGGATGCGAATCGGACCAAAGGGAAGCGTATGATGACGATAACCCTGAGAGGCGGCGTTTGGAGCTGGACTTGGTTAATGAAATTCGGGACAGAGCCGCGGCTCGGATGTTCGCGTACAGGCAGAGGATGAAGCAAAAATACGACCGAATAGTGTTGCCTAAAGAATTCCAAGTGGGCGACCTCGTCTGGAAGAGAATTAAACCGGCGGGGGACGTAAGCAAACTGGAGCCGCAGTGGGGAGGGCCATTCAATGTTGTCCAAAAGCTTTCTTCCGGAGCGTATTACTTGGAGAACGAAAAGGGAAAAAGGTTGGATCGACCCTGGAGTGCGATCCACCTCCAGCCCTATCGAGTTGCCGAGTGAAAAGAGGATGATGTAAGAATAAAACATGTTTGACAAGTGGAAGCAAATGGTCCTTACCCCGCTCGCAGATGTATCAGACTCTCGAGCTCTAGTTCCCGCAGCTCGGCTGCTCAGTAAGACGCGTGGCGTCCCACGCTCCCTGAGTTCTGCCCGACTGTATGCGCTATAATCCCGCGGCTCAGCCTGCCTGACCATGTGTGCTTTCCCGCAACTCGGCTGCTCAGTAAGACGCGTGGCGTCCCATGCTCCCTGAGTTCTGCCTGACTGTGTGCGCTATTATCCCGCGGCTCAGCCTGCCTGACCGTGTGTGCTTTCCCGCAGCTCGGTTGCTCAGTAAGATGCGTGACGTCCCACGCTCCCTGAGTTCTGCCAGACTGTGTGCGCTATTATCCCGCGGCTCAGCCTGCCTAACCGTGTGTGATTTCCCGCAGCTCGGTTGCTCAGTAAGACGCGTGGCGTCCCACGCTCCCTTAATTCTGCCCGACTGTATGCGCTATAATCCCACGGCTTAGCCTGCCTGACCGTGTGTGCTTTCCCGCAGCTCGGCTGCTCAGTAAGACGCGTGGCGTCCCACGCTCCCTGAGTTCTGCCCGACTGTCTGCGCTATTATCCCGCGTCTCAGCCTGCCTGACCGTGTGTGCTTTCCCGCAGCTCGGCTGCTCAGTAAGACGCGTGGCGTCCCACATTCCCTGAGTTCTGCCCGACTGTGTGCGCTATTATCCCGCGACTAAGTAGGCCGAGTGGTGCCTCACGCACCCCAAGTCCTGCCTGACCGTGTGTGCTTTCCCGCAGCTCGGCTGCTCAGTAAGACGTGTGACATCCCACGCTCCCTGAGTTCTGCCCGACTGTGTGCGCTATTATCTCCCGGCTCAGCCTGCCTGACCGTGTGTGCTTTCCCATGGCCCGGCTACTCAGTAGGCTGCGTGGTGCCCCACACACCCCAAGTCCCGCCTGACCGCGTGCTCCAACTCCAGCCTTACCAACAAGTTGTAAGAGGACCAGCCTACGGACCCCGTTTGGCTCAGTGTCGCCGATCGCACGCGTGGCAGCCCACACTCCTGAGAATCAGCCTGAGTCGGTGGCTAAACTCCCATCTTTTAACAAATCGCGTCCCCTCACCGGCTGGGTCCTGGACCCAGTGCAGGGCGGTCCATGCTCCCCACTTATTAACTCGTCAAGTGGGTGAAATTCTCGATGTATTAAGATAAGAAAAACTCTGTAACGTCTCCCCGACTTGGGTGCCCCTTGTGTAGAGCGCGATCAGGGGATGTACAGCCCGACAAAGTTACCCGTCGTTTACGGCCCGGTCTTGGCATTATAAAGGGCTCGGAGTAATGGTTATGCCCTTCAATCCTCACTTAAGCGTTCTCCCTGACGAGAATCACTCACCTATGGCTGATCTGTCTTTATGCTTGAAAATGCTACACCCCGACACGGGAGCATAACATCTTCCTACCCCGGTAACCCCCCAAAGAGGGAAAACCTAATGCCCGCGCCCGGCCATAAAAATGTATAACAACTGGGGCCCAAGTAAGAGGCGCCCTCGCACAAGTTAGTAGCATCGCTCGGGTCACTGACGCGCAAACATTGCAAGCATATGAAAAAGTGGCATTTTATTATCCCAAGCAGTTACAAGGTAGAGGCTCAGGGCCTTTTCAGCTAATACAGGCAGAAGTGCTCAGGACTCAGAACCCACCAATCCTAACTTATGGGGCTCGGCCAGTCTCCTTCGAGGCCCAACCTTGGAGTAGGGAATCAGTGTAGCCCTTGAGGCGCAGAATACGCCGCTGAACGGCTTGTATTACGGACGTTTGGACCTCGTGTTTTTGCTTAAGTTTGCTGAACTCGGCAGCGCAGACAACCCGTTCCTCTTCCTTGGCCTTCAGGCCGGCTCGTAGGGCGGAGATGGTGTGATTCGCCTTGAACAGTTGAGTCTTGAGAGTGACCAACTCCTGAAGGTTCCAAACAGGCCGAGCCGCCTAATAGAAGGGGAGGACAAAAGTCAAAATCTGCGAAGAAGGAAGCAAAAGATAAAGATCTTGCAGCAAGACTGCTTGAGTACAGTTTTCGGGCCCGTGCCCGAGCAGAGTTTCCAGGCTCTTAACTGGACGGAGCCTCAGACTCCATGTCTCGTTCCCCACTCAAGCAAGAGTCACTAGCTGTGACTGCGCAAGTGGTGGTGTACGAGCTTGCCGGCTAAGGAAGGCCCGTGCCAGAATCGCCGCCTGCGGAGGCCCGCGGTTCGGAGGAGACGGGCGGGTATGCAGGCGGAACGATCTCCCGGGCGGGCATTTGCTGGGACAGGGGACGTCTGATAGTAGCCCCCCCCCAGCATTGGCCAACCCAGCTCTCCCGTCCGGTTGGCCTACGGAACCGCTCGGAATCGAAGGACGGGGGGCGGCACAGGCACCTCCCTTTGGGTTCCCCGGGGGCATGAACATCCAAACCCTCCTCGACGAAGTAGAAGAAGAGGGAGCCCCGGGAGCTGTAGTACCCTATGAGATAGTCTCTGATAAAAAGGGGGGGCTGACATTTACTCCCGGCTGGAGAGCTGCAAACTCGCGAATCGATGGGAAGGTAAACTCGCGAGTTGGCGGAGGAGGAGATACCTCTTGCCTAGGCAGGAGGCGCGTGTGCCTCGGAAGGGGGGTCACACGGGACGAAGGGGGCGTTGCGGTAGCAGGTTCTGCAGGGGCCGAGGCCCGGGCCCGCTTCACTCGGCGAGAGGGGGAGGGAGTGCTATGTTGAGATGAGAGAATAGCCGAGCAAAGCGCATAACGACGTGACACCAACGACAGGTCACCTATATCAGAGGTTTCAGTCCAGGAAGCAGGGCAGACCTTCATTAGCTCCTTTCCCTTACACGAAGGGCCTTCGCAAGGGAAAGAGAGGGGTTTGGTTATTCGGGGCGAAGGAGGCGAATCAGGGTTAAACATCATCCCGAAAAATGCCCTATCACTGTCCTCTGATCGGGGAGAGCATGAATCGTCCGAGAGAGCGTGCAGTCCTCTCAAGGAAAAGGCCTCTTCGGAAGAAGAGTCGGTAGACATGGTGAACAACTGACGAGATGTTGGTCTCACCGATATGGTCGGTTGAAAGCATACCGGTGAAACACTGCTTATATAGAAGATAGCGGGTCATCCTATCCGTCCGCGGTAAACCTCGGTAAACGGCAAGATCCGACGGTCAGGCGCGCAGGAGGAAGGCGTGAAGAAGTGATGGAGCCAGAGTAAAGGGGCAAGGGCTGCTCAGTACCCGAGGCGTTCATGACTGGTGACGGACGTTTCGCTGCCTGACGTGTCACGTCGCCTAAGTCCTGTTCCATCACTAATTAAAACAGTCGTCAGGGATCAGGATACGAATCGCCCCAACGAGACGGGCGCAGAAAAACGCTCATAAACACGTCATCCCCCAAGCATTGAGCCCGGCCAGTCGCATCGTGACTCACGTTTCTTGGGTTTCGACCCAACCAAATGGCCCAACCCTCATGGACGGGTCGGCCCCCGTCGATCCTTTTGCTCAGTCATCTACACAATAAGGCAGTGTCTCAATCGGAGCAGTCCGTTCGGCGACTCTGGAGATAGCTGACCATTCGACAAAGAGAACAGGTCCGAAAGACTTGAGGGGGAATAAGGAGGTTCCAGTCGGCGGGGCCAGGGGACTTATCGCTCCAAACCCGTCACCCTCACAAGCATACCAAAAAAGAAGGGCAAAAGATACAGACGGCCGAACCATCACTTGAAAGGCACATCTGTCACACTATGCAAGTCCTCACACATGTCCTTAAGGCTTATGGCCGTAGAAGGCATATCGGGAGACAGATACCCGCCTAGCCTGAGTCGACGGATGATATTCAGCCCTTGCGGCTCCATGACGTCCATGAATCGTTTGGCGATTTCAGCCACATGGACAGAGTCATTGATACACTCGAGCCTGTACTTCTCTCGTCTGGAATCTTCAGTCTCCTTGTAAGATCGAAGCGTCATCAGCTCCGTTCTAGCCGCCTCCCTCTCGGATCACTCAGTCTCCATACGAGCGCGAAGCTCTGTCAACTCCGATCTGGTTGCCTCCCAATCGGACCTCTCCCTCCGCAACTGCTCAAGCTCTTCTTTTTGGATATGCAATAGTTGATCTTTGGAGGAGAGCTCCCGGGATAGTTCAATTACCCTTTGTGACTGGACCAGAGCAGTAGCGTCTCTGGCCTCCAGTTGGGCCTGGAGAGAATCGAGGGCGACTGACGCCCTCTGAAGGTCGGATTTCGCCTGGGATAATTTGGTCTGAGCCTCCGCCTGTGAAGCTCGTGCTTTCCGCTCGGCGTGCTTCAGGGTGGAAAGTCTGATGTTTGCTTGGGAAGTGGCTTGTTGCGCCGTTTCGACTTGGTCGCGCGCTGCTTCAAGTTGCTCCCTCGAGTGGGCCAATTGATCTTGTAGAGCCCGAACCTCCTCTCGTAGGCGATTCAACGTGGGCTCGTCAGCAACTAATCGGGAGTGCGCCAGCTGTATCTGCAAGCGTTGTACCTCCCTCTCGGCCTTAGCCCGCGCTGTGCTTTGAGCCAGAAGCAACATGGAGATGCCGTGGCAGTCTCCTACGAACTGTAGAAGGAACCTCGTTCTTGTAAATCAGAAGTAAAAGGTGCAACGAAAGACCTAGATCGTTTGGGCATACCTGAGTGGCCTTAAGAAAAAAGGCTTCAGCTTTGTTGCGAGAGCCTCGGAAGTAGGACTCCTCGAACCCTTGGGTATAGCGGTCGGCCACAGACCCATACAAGCGCAGGTCCTAGTGATGCTCGGGTAGCTCCCGTGAAGGCATGTTCAAGCGACGGTCTGCCCTAGAGGGCACCAAAAGGTGCATCATAGGGTTCTCTGTCGGACCCCCAGTGGAAGGGGCTCCTGATTGAGCAGACCTCGAGGTGTCGAAGTCGTTGGAAGTGGCAAGAAGGTTGGCAAGCGAGGTGGTAACGGGGAGGTTGGCCGCAGCACCAGGGTTGGGGGCAGTGGCTGAGGCAATTGCCGATAGGCGAACTGGGGAGTCTCCAACGAAAACAGTGGCCGACGAGGTAACCACGGGGGCCACATACGGAACGATGGCTAAAGAGGAAGAGTGAGCTTCCGGCTCGGGAGCTACCCTCTTTTTCTTCTTTTTCTTCTCCAAAGAAGCAGAATGGTTTTCAGGCTCACGAGCTGCTCTCTTCTTCTTCTTCTCCAGATGCTTGCTGGGAAGAAGGAAGGGAAGAACCCCTTGTCGGGGAGGAAGCTCGTCGGCGTTTGGACGGAAGGCGCGGCAGGACAGTAGTGGCCGGGGCGGTCTCTGGTGCAGTGGAGCCCGACCCCTGCACAATCGGGGTCAGGTTGGTCGGAATAGTCTCCGCTACAGCACCTTTTCTAGCGGGCAACATAGAGGCGAGCCGAGTCTGCAGCTCGACCTCGGTCAGCCTGAAACCTCCCTTCAAGGCTGTGGACAACAACAGGGAAACTATGAAAGAAAGGATAAGTGCAGGCTCGACTTAGAGATATGCTTGGTATATACGGGAGGACTTACCAACATCGGCCAGAGGGGGAGCGAGACTCGGACTCAGACCAAAAGCGGAGAGAATCCCCTATTTTAACATAAGTATGCCGTGGAAGTGCATGTTCTCCAGCTCGGCGGTGACACTCAAGAAGTCGGCAGAAGTGCGATAGTATCGAGGAAGAGTCTCGGAAACGGGAAGCCCCTCAACCCAAGTAGTGGGCCATCCCGGGGCGGGGATAGGCCCGACGAAGAAGTACCGCTCTTTCCAACCTTTGTTCGAGGTGGGCAGATTCAGGAGGAAGGAGGCTTTGGCCCGGGCTTGGAAGAAGAAGTCACCTACTTCTTGCTGTTTAGGGTAAAAGAAGTAATGGAAGTTCGCTGGTACAAGGCGAACCCCGAGACGTGAGAAAACAATAGCCGAACCGCATATCATGCGTACGGCGTTAGGGGCCAGTTGAGATAGAGGAATCTGGAAGTGGTCGCAGACGGCGGCAATGAAAGGATGGACGGGAAAATGGAGGCCAGCTTGAAGATGATCCCGAGACAGGACAATGTAGCCTAAAGGGGCAGAATGGGGGCGCTCGTGGGGTTTAGGCAAGAGCAGGTGGTGGTCGGCCGGGATTAGAAAGTCCGATTGTATCTGGAGCAGGTCATGAGCAGTGAGGGTGGTGATCATGGTGGAATACCAAGGACGAGGCGGGGATGACGATGAAGAGGAGGAGGTCGTCGAAGAAGCAGGAAGCAAGGGGCCAACTGGTGAAAAGAAGTCGCCAAGGAAGGGCCGAGACGAGGCAGCTGTCGTGACCCTAGCGGCACTCGAGGCGGTGGAGAAAGACGGGCAGTTTCGAGTGCGCGAAGAAGAACGAGCAGGCAAGGGACTGCGCATTATGGAAACAGGTGAGGAATGCCAGTCGTCCGATGAGCGACTGGGAGAAAAGTGTGACCTAGCCGAGGCCGCTGGGCCAGACTGGGGCGATATGTGAGGTAACGAGATACAAGTCCGCTGTAGTATTCTGTGATAAAGGGCGGCCTGCCCTTCCGAGGGACGCGCCATGCTCGGACCAAATAAGAGGTCCAGTCAGTCGGACTGCGTGCCTCCTTCGACTAGACTCGAGGGAGATGCTTGTGATCCCGGGCCAGCTCGCGGGTGACCTGGCCCGGCAGCCTGGCGCTCCGTCAGAAGAAAGGGGGCCCGTGATCTGAACGACCCCGTTGATAAGAGGCCCGTGGGCTCAGGCCCTTGGGGGGGTTTCTTGTCAAGGTCCACTCAGGTGGACAGGAGCATTCTCCTAAGTCAAATGGTTTAAGACCCGCTCAGGTTCGGCTTCTCGCTGATGCGTGGCGGCCCACGTTCCGGGAATAAGCCCGAGCCGAAGGCGATGTTACTCAGTGCCCCAGTCGACACCCCCATAGGCCCTCAGCCGACCTCCTTACTCGGTGCCCCAGTCGGCACCCTCATAGGCCCTCAGCCGGCTTCCCTACCCAGTGCCCCAGTCGGCACAACCACTCCCTGACACTGGACTACCAGCGGTTGTACGGGATTGGCGTAGGACCTTGGTCATTCTGGTTCCCAATGGCGGATATCTCGCCGAGGTATTGATCCGCCTGCTACATCTTGTCCCCCGTACCCCAACCACATGCTTCGGTGACAGGTCAAGCGGCGTCCAACGGCACCAACCCTTAAGTTGACAGTTCCCCTTTCTTTAATATAGCATGGGCCACTTTATCCTATCACCCCTGGGCACACATTGCCCTGCCCTCTCTATGCGGCGGCAAGTGGCAGGCGTGGCAAAAACCTGTCAGCTTCCCCGGCTACATATACCTCTCACTCCGCATTTCCCCAGGTACGCGCAATAGTACAATTTCTCTACTATTCTATTGCCTTCCATCGCCACCGTCTGGTACTGACTTGACCGTCGGAGTGCCTGGCCGGAGACTTTTCCTGGCGGATTCTAACGGTCTTTGTCTTACAGGTTGGGAGCACCCTAGCTCGTCACACCACCTCAGCGACCTCGCCCCTCTCGAAGACTCACCTCGCGATAAGAATGTCTAACTCACTTCGCGACAGTATCAATTTATAACATTATAAATTACTCCTGTGCTTTCGGACATGTGTTCGTATTAAGATAATTTTTTTTTTCATTTGGGATTAAACTAAACAGAACAGAACAGACCAGGAGCTATGGATATATGACTAATTAACTCGATGATTAAATCATATTTAAATATGTCGTTGAGCTCACTGTAAAGACATGCACATTAGTAGTTAGGCAATGATACATTGATACTTAAATGCACTATTAATTACAGTAAACTATCCCGGGATTATGGTATAATAAAAAAAATAATTAGTTATTTTTTAAGTACCTGCGATGTTATACTCAATTACGATAAATTTTATAAAATAATTTAAATGAGATATGTAATCGTGAGATGATAGATTT
Organism: Boesenbergia rotunda; assembly: GCA_024364735.1. Taxonomy (NCBI): domain Eukaryota; kingdom Viridiplantae; phylum Streptophyta; class Magnoliopsida; order Zingiberales; family Zingiberaceae; genus Boesenbergia; species Boesenbergia rotunda. The sequence continues at coordinate 608,349 of JAGFNQ010002755.1, read as the reverse complement.
TTGGACTGTCTATTGAAAATAAATTATCTTGATAGTAAATGAAAAATTTCTATAAAATCGAATCGATGATTCAATATTACCTAACCCAATTTAATTAATTATTATATTTAATTACAGTACAGCTAAGTCATCTTAAGTACGAGTAAATTGTACTGGTAAGAGATTTTAAATTTTCCATAATTAATCTCAAATGCACATAAATTTATGAAAAGTTGTACTTATTTTTCAGTCTGTTTCTCCCATCGATCATTATAATATTATATTCAAAGAATATCATAACTTTAATAATGAATTTCAAAGAATAGCATTATTGTGATACTAAATTTAAAAAAGTTACACCATTATGGGGTTGGATTTCAAAAAAATATATATATCTCCATTACGCTGGATTTCAAAAAAAAAGTCCCACCAATGGAATTGATTTTTAAAAATCAATATCATTTTGAAATTATATAAATCCATTTTGAAATAGTATAACTCCTAAAATCAGCATAATTATAGTATTGATATTTTACTATTTAATTAAAAGTGCATATCTTTACTATCTAACTCTCAATTAATTTGATAAAATTATATATTAAATTAAGTTAATGTCCTCTTTTTTCTTTTCGTACTAACAAAAATTTTAATGTTTATTAGTAATTTTACCTTCTTATCATTCAAATTATATAAATATAGAAAATAATATCATAAATATAAAAAATATAAATTCAAAAAAAATATATAATTACAAATACTAAAAATAAAAATTTAAATCTTAATTCAAAATTAAAATTTTAGAAAAAAATTTATCAGAATCAAAAAGATAATTTCTAAATTTTAATTCGAAAATATATTTTAAAATTTTCAAAAAGAAATTTCTCTTGGGGTTAGATAAAATTTAAATATAATTATATGTTATATTATATATGTGTGCAATCGTTAGTTAAAAATGAAGCATAGCATTATTATTATTATTATTATTTAAAATCGAACACCACAACAAAGTTGTTTGTTGAATATAATACCATAATGATTAGTAATAAGGGTAAAATTGAGGACAAATACGTATTTTTGATCAATCTAAAATGTCAGTGTGTCTTTTGAAAATTTTAGACGGCATTTAGTTTGTTTGTTTTTTATTTTTATTTTCCATAAAAAAGATGGTTTTCTAAAAACGTATTTAGTTTGTATTTTTTAATTTTATTTTTCAGAAAATGATATAGTATTTTTTTTAAAAACTAAAGTACGAAATAAACTCATTTTTCTGAAAATAAAAAAATACGGAAAATAAAATAAACCAAATACCCTTATAATCTTAAGTACGCCTGTGATCAATTATTGTTAAATTTTAATAGCGATGAATATTTTAGAGATTTATTTATAATTTTCAAAAAATCATTAAATTAAATATACTTAGGACTGTAATCGAACCGAGCCGAGCCGAATACCTGAGAGTTTGAGTTTGGCTCGTTTGTTATCGAGCCGAGCTCGAGCTTAATTTATCGAATATAGTGATGGCTCGCGAGCATATTCGAGCCTAATCGAGCCCTAAACGAACTTACCAAATATAAATTATTAATTAAATTATTCATCAATCTATTAAAAAAATAAATTATATATTCTAAAAAAATATAAAATATTTACTAAAATCTATGATTTTATTCGTACAAATGAGTTTTATTGGATATTTTATATTTATTAAATGTAAAAATGTCAAAATTATATATTTAATGTTAAATATTAATTTTATATTTTACGAACTAGCTCACGAACTTATTAACGAGCCTGTTCACGAGCTAACGAGCCGAATACTGCTGAGTTTGAGTTTGGCTCGTTAATATTAACGAGCTTTATTAAACGAGCTCGAACGAGCTTCTATCGAACCGAGACCCGAATAGCTCACGAGCGGCTTGGCTCGTTTGCACCCCTAAATATACTTGAACATATTCAGCTCATTAACATTATAAATAGAGATAGTCAATTATTCATTCATGGGAGTAAGATGGTTTTTAAATTATATGTTTGAATAATAATAAATAAACCAAATTCAATAAATAAACTTATAAAATTCTTCAATGAAAGCAATGTTAAAAATAATTAATTAATTAAATAAACTTAATTGACAATTTGATAATATCTATAAAAAAACCAAACTCTTAAAAAAAAAGAGAGAGAGACTTGTATAACGTTTTTATTTGGTTTAACTTAGTTCCATTATTTTTCCAAATAAATTTGTGCAACATAAAAGCTTAAATGGATTAGGAGATGAGTTGAAAGAAATAGAAATTTGGACCTAATTTAAAGCAATTGTGGGCTGTCGGACCTTGCCGGCCCATTAAAGGGCATATCGGATCCGGGTCACAGGATTCTGGCATTCGAATTTGGATCCGCGAAATTTAATAAATGCGTTAATAAAAAGAATTGCTTCGGTTTTCTGTGATCGGATACCTAAATAGATCGACCGCCTCCGCGTCCCGAGTTTGCCGGGCGACTCCGCTGCCGCCGCTTCGACGACGACAGTTCTCACCGGAAGAATCTTCCCGGATCTCTTTTCTCTACCTCAATCGTAAGTTTTATCTTCCGATGGTGATCTGGTCGTTGTTGTTTTTGTTGTGTGCGTTTTTCCAGATCTTAGTATTGGATGCGAGGTAATGGCCCGGATTTTGCTCAGATTTGGATGAATATGATCGTTACATTTTAGATCTGGTTTTGGGTTTTGTAGATCTTGTAAATGGTGGAAAGAGTCGGAATCCGTTGGATCTTGTACGGGATGTAGTTTGTGTGATGTGGTCTTGCTAGTTTCTTTGTTCGATTGAATTATGTCCTTCTCTTTTATCTTATGAAACTATTTCAGATCTGTTATCTTGTCTTTCTGGATCTTCTATTTCTTCTCCTTTGTAGAATTATATGCTGCAGTATTCAGGCTGAACTTAAGGCTTCTGTAAAGCACTAGAGCTTTTTTCCCCACCATTATCTTGTATGGTCTGTATTTCTTCTTTTCTTCAAGTCTATTTTTCGATCGGTTTATGCTTATTTTTGAAAAAAGGGGGTCAAATATGATGCCAATCTATAAGTTAGCTCTTTTACTTTACCAATGTTGATTAAAAAATATCATGTTGTTGCATCATCTAAGCTACTTATTTTAAACTGCTGAATCCTTCCTTCCAGTTAAATGTTCAAATTTGAATCATGATTTATATTTTATTTACTCCAGTTGCTTCTAACTAATTGTAGTTTTGCAAAATTGTTTTTTATGGCCTGTGGCAAAAGATAAAATTAGATAATTTAATATCTTTAACATCCAATGCTGGATAGTTGGTGTGGTATTATAATTGATTCAGCTAATTGGATTGCAACCCTTTAAAATTTAATCTGCTTTCATGATTTAAATGCAATATTTTTATCCCATTTGATTTCTAACTCATCAAGCATGTAGTTTTTCAACAAGTATTCAAGGATTGGAGCAATGCCGGCACAGAAGATAGAGACTGGTCACCAGGATGTTGTCCATGATGTGCAGATGGACTACTATGGCAAGCGTTTGGCAACAGCATCTTCCGATGCTACCATCAAAATTATCGGTGTGAGTGGCTCTTCTCATCAGCACCTTGCAACCCTGAGCGGCCACCAAGGTCCGGTATGGCAGGTGACATGGGCCCATCCAAAATTTGGTTCCTTGATAGCATCTTGTGGCTATGATGGCCAAGTGATCATCTGGAAGGAAGGCAGCAAACCTGATGAGTGGATTCAGGCGCATGTATTCACTGAGCACAAGAGCTCTGTCAATTCCATTGCGTGGGCTCCTCACGAGCTTGGCCTGTGCTTGGCTAGTGGTTCCTCAGATGGGAACATCTCAGTCTTCACTGCTCGAACTGATGGTGGCTGGGACACCACAAGGATTGATCAGGCGCATCCAGTGGGTGTCACTTCTGTGACATGGGCACCAGCTTTGGCCCCGGGTGCTCTCGTCGGTTCTGGGCAGCTTGATCCTGTACAGAAACTTGCATCTGGTGGTTGCGACAACACGGTCAAAGTGTGGAAGCTCTACAATGGTAATTGGAAGATGGACTGTTTTCCCGCTCTCCATATGCATTCTGACTGGGTGAGAGATGTGGCTTGGGCACCAAATTTAGGACTTCCGAAATCCACTATTGCAAGCGCATCGCAGGATGGCACGGTTGTCATATGGACAGTGGGCAAGGAAGGTGATCAATGGGAAGGAAAAGTTTTGAATGACTTTCATACTCCCGTATGGAGAGTATCATGGTCGCTCACAGGGAACATATTAGCTGTAGCCGATGGCAACAATAATGTCACATTGTGGAAGGAAGCCGTGGACGGGCAATGGCAGCAGGTGACTACAGTTGAGCCATAATGATTCCACCACTCCTCACTCCTGCCTGGATTTCCTTATCGTGCGGCTCTACAGTTTGCGATAAAAATAGATGCTAGTTTTTCGAATTGGTGGTCTGTTGAAAGCTACTGACCTTTAGCAGTTTCTTCAATATGAAAGTCTTCTTCTGTATTGTAGCTGTGACTGTGATTTCATATCCTTTGCCTACAGTTTGCTTATTTGGAATTTTTTTTAATCCAATTATATTATCAGACAACTTATTGTTATTCTGGCTTTTATCTATCTATCTTTTTTCATTTTTCTTGGAGTTGCATTTCAATTCCTTAATGATTTGTCTTGGAAGTCTAGATCTCAAAGAAGCTAGTTTTTGTTCTTAGGTCTTTGGTCTGATGCTATCCTTTTGTTGCTTGATGAATTACATGAGAATTGTGAAACCTTCGACATTGATGCCAGATTGAGTAAATATTGTAGTTTCAATTGAAAAGGGAGATAAAGAGAATTATTTTGTTCTCTTCTTTTTTAAATTTTGGTTGAAAGCTTTAATTTATCTACTCGTGTTTTAATTAGATATTACTGCTAGTTATGATTTTATATTTAAAGAGTAATACTTGAACAATTTTGCCATCAAAATTGAATAAATTGAATTGATATAACTTTTACCGCTAGTAAGATAAAATCAGATTAATTAAAATATTCTTATCAGTGGACCGTTGGTATCAACAATTGATTGATATTAAACATTCTCGCGAGGTGTCGTTAGATAGTGATAGATTTAATATAATGGTTAGGGATGAGGGACCTATATTTTCAGGAAAAAAAAAATTCTCACGCTCCCTATCTATTTGATGGTCAATTATAAATTGAACTCATCTTTTTTTACAGGATCAACACGGAAGAGATTTATCATAGAGATTACTAATTTGGAGAGTGATTAGTACGTAAGGGAAGGTAGACACGATTTCATCATAATTTATTTCACAAACCTCATTATGACAACGTCTTATGTATTAATCATCAGTCCATCCCATGAAAACAATATGTACGCTACACTTGATTGATATTAAACAATTACAATCAGACTTATCATTGAGTGTGAATAAATTAAATTGATATGACTTTGGCACTAGTATGATAAAATCAGATTAATTATAATTTTCAAAATTTTCTTATCAATCGATTATGATACCATCAATTGATATTAAACAAGTTAATTGACATTAAACAAGTTTATTAATTGAGTTGCGTCCTTTGAAGATGTATCAGTTTTAATCGATTTGTGAAATTTAAAATAAAAAAAATAACATTTTTTTAAAATTTGCATTAACAATTTCCAAATTCGATTGATTCAACTAATCTTTGGCTCACCTCTATTTATAAACTTGATAGCAATTTACTATTAAATAAATTTTAACTTTCGACGTTCTTACAAGAAGTATACAAGTTCAATAAGGATTAAAGAATATATCAGTTAAAGTATACGAGTTTAAATAAATTTGGTAGTAATTCTTACAGGATTTTGAATACGAGGGTTCGTTAAAGTTCATGCATGTTGTTGCGGTTGGCAGATTGAACAAAAAAGAACGAGTTCAACAGAACAGGGAACAAAATAAGAGAAAAAATGTAAAGCAACAGAAACACCATCGTTTAGAAATTACAAGATCGATTGCAACTTAAGATCTGTGTGATTTCTATAAAATCTAGATAAAAACGTATCAAGGAAACAGAATCTCAACTCCAATCGGTTGGGCGACATCTTCCCTTATCGCGTGACTATTATTAATTTACGAACATAAAAAAAAACACTTGTGCACAGAGAAATATTTTATTTTCAACTCTTGATTCCAATTAAGATGCTCAAGATAAATAAGTACTACAGAGAAATGTTTATGAGGTGGCCTAACGCCAACTCGAGTTCCATAAATAACAGGAAAAAAATGTCAGGCAAATCCAAAATCGTTGGTCGTCCAAAATACATAGATCTTCGAATGATGCAGCAAATGAACCGAGCATCTGCTCACACTCCTCTCGCGCGTTCTTCAACTTATGTTATCACATCAATAAGCCGAGGCCACATCTACTTGTTGTAGAGGTAGACGAAGGTGAATATGAAAAATGCAGCCATCTGCCAGAAAAGAGAAGAGATTTATAGATCCAAATTAAATTTCCATCAAGTAGACAATCGATACTTGTGATATCAAATAAAATTAATTAACATTATGATATCCTATACGCTTGGAGATTGAAAATTTAAGCAGGATTTGCTGATGAGAAATCAAAATAAATGGTGCTACAAATAAAATTAAAATTCTTTTACGATAAGAAATGGTTTCAAACAAGATGTAACATATGTTGGTAAAGCACGACTAGCTTGGGATAAAATATGCATGACATGCAAACTTTATGCAAGAACAAGTGAAAAGAGTTGTATATCTGTAATTCAATGTTCGAGATGTTTGATTTTGCAGTACCCTTTTGATTTAAAGCACAATTGTTGAGCCTTACTGGGGGGAAAGGCAAGGAAACTCACAGTTGAAAAAGATGCTCCATAATATGGGAAGGCAGTGGTAATGAATCTCTCATACTCATTGTGGCGGAAAGGTCGAACTGGTATCTGCAAAACAGGTAAATTTCATTAGATCAAAACAATAACACCATTCTCGATTTTTGGGGGTCCAGACAGGATTATGATTGATTATGGAACAGACTCCAACAGGATATCAACACTATTTATTTAAAAATTTGCTGGATTGGCAGCAAGTAGATATTTTTTAGAACAGAACATTGCCTTAAAGCAGGTACACATTAAACGATAAGCACCTAGACAATGTCAGACCTAAATTACTTTTGCCTTGATTACAAATTTTTAGAGACAAGAGACTAAAAATGGCAAAATGAAAGAGTTGACATCTGTTTAATAGCTAAGAAACTCAATGAAACTTTCATAGGAATTTTCTTGAAATTTGTGTTTCACAATCTTTCATAATTAGGAGAAAACATGAATGATTGGTTTAGCATCAGTGAAGAGTTAAGTGCAATTGTAATATCCAATCACATTGTCAAATTGTTGTTCCGGAGCTCAATCTAGTGATTGGCAGAATATGAAAAAAAAAAACTTACGTAGAACATTCGGCTCTTATCATTACAACCGAATTAGAAACCAAAAAGAAGGGAAAAGTGATACCAATTAAAGAGATGCTATACCTGTTTTGAAAGTGACAAGCTTGTGTATCCCAGTTTCTCGTACTCCACCTTAAATTGAAAAACGCCATAGACATCAGGAACCTTAAATGAGGTTGAATACAGGCCCTGCAATTACAAAAAGAAAATTTGAAAATGTAAACAGCATGTTTGGTCATCATTCATGAAGACATGCAAGAAGAATTTCAACATAAATATACCTTCTTGTCAGTGGATAAGGTTTTTAGTACATAAGGGCTCATCATGTAAAACTGAACTTGAACATCATCTACTACATATGGTTTCCAGCTTGATCCAGACCACTCATAGATTTCAACAGAATATTCCTTCACAAAAAAGTTCATTGAGAGAAATACTTGAGCCATACGCTTTCTCCTTCCTGCTAATTGTGAAAATAACAATAGAATTTATGGATAAGAAACAATTACCAAATCATCATTGATCCTGTAGATAGATGGCTCATTTGTTTCTCCAACTTTGTGATGATGCACATTAATAGCCTATGAAAATATTTTCTGATGAAAGTAAGGACCCTCAACAATAAATGATGTCATTACGAGGAGTAAGATAGCTGACATAGATGTTCAACTGCCAGTTCTTCGACGTTTAGCAAAAATTAAAGGAAAAATGTGTTAACTGAAAATTCAGGTAAGATGCTAAATTCTTTACCTTGAGATGACCTCTTTCATGGAAGACCCATTTGCTAATCTCTGTGAGAAACTGCTGGTTACCAGACTTTTCATTCCTGTATCAAAAATGCAAATCCTTAACAATTCCATCGCTTGGATTTTAAAGAAAACTCCTTTCCGGAATTCTCAAGCATTCTAAAGAGTATTGATTTAACATCAATGATGCTATGTAGAAAACCTGTTGAATTATGTTGTGTAATAGGACATTTAACAAAATATAACAATAATGCCGTTTCATTATTGACAAAATTTCAATTAATGACAGTCAATTGTACAATTGAAACCAAAAAGAATGTATGCTGAACTTA
>JAGFNQ010002755.1:521407-593712 GCA_024364735.1 Boesenbergia rotunda | reverse complement strand
TTCTATACCATGAGTAAAAAAGCAGAAGTAGAAAAAAGTATCAAATTCTTACTTCCAGTTTTTGGCTAAAAGTTATAGAAGTTAAAGCAGAATCTGATATTCACAAATACTCAAAAGTACTTCTATGTAGCTAGAATCTAAAAAGCAACTAGCAGAAGCTCTCCCAAACACTCCCTCAGTATATGATTTATCTTTTTTTCATCTCACTGTACGACTGACGATAATAGCACTGGGGTGAACGAAATCTCCATTTGCTTCATTTAAATATTTTTAGTTAATTGCTCTCCATTAAAATAATTTTAATCAAAATTATTATAATTATAGCAATTTTAATTAACATTTGACTAGTTTTAATCAATGGTTAAAATAACTTCAACTAAATTTACTTATTTTTCATTATGTTTATGTTGTTTCGAGAAAAATTTACTTAAAATGAATATTTGAAAACATGAATAGCCACTGTAAAAGAAAAGGCAAAAAAAATACACTTTAAAAAACACATTTACGAACAACTCAACTCTATTTTTTTTTTAAAAAGTACAATTTACTTCCCACAAGTAAGCATCAAATTATGATCACAAAAGAAGTAGAAGCTGATCTCAAAATTTATATGCCACTGTAAAAGAAAAGGAAAAAAAAAACTTTAAAAAACACATTTAAGAACAACTCAACTCTATTTTCAGGAAAAACAAGTTCCATTTACTTCACACAAGTAAGCATCAGATAATGATCACAAAAGAAGTAGAAGCTGATCTCAAAATTTATATGACACTGATTTCGAACCCAAACCAGTTCATTTGAATAAACAAACTAATTGTTATTTGAAAAAATTGTATTTCTCTACAACTTCTTTTATCTCATAATCCCCTTCCAGATAATGCTTTTGCGTATCTGCTCCATCTGTTCATGGTCCGGAGCAATCTGGCACTGGACTTGGCCCCCAAAAGATATCGGATGTAGTCTCTGGCAAGAAGAGACAGTTCTTGGCCTTTGGTTATCAGTATGTACTGCATGCCGATAAGAATCATAAATATCATATCGAAAAATTGTATCTGAATGTTTAACAGTTTAAGTCAATAAGCTCATCCAAGAGCTTCCAATAAACCTACAGACACAAGTGATGTATCACAATACAAGTACATTGATCATACTTGGCACATATCCTGATAAAGATGTCCAGGTAGCGAAGCTAAGCTACTTGATGTTGATAGCCAAGAATGGACAGTAAGTTGATCTTTTATCAGGATACCCCTCTTTGTGAAATGTTTTACCAGGACAGAAACTTGTTTACCATATTATTTAGCTCCGCGATAACACGGAACGTTTCATCTATTTACAAACAAACTTGAGTGGTGTGAAGTTCAACAGATCAATAGGACATTTTGAATTGGAGAAATGAAATCAATAGGGGAGAGGGAGGGGAATCTAAAGATTCCGACATTAGGATCAAGATATTCAACCACTATTTTTTTTTCAACATTTTGTTCACTAGCCATAAGGAAAAGAGAATTCTATCCTACGATTGATTAATGCCGATAACATTATGCAATTGGCAGTTACTAAAATAAGGTATTGACAAAATAAGTCCTTTGGATACTACAAAAAATCATACAAAGAAAGATAAGCTGTGTAATAATTACCAGGAATATAACACCAATGATTGCCATAATCACTTGAACAAGTTCCTCAACTTGAAATCCTTCGCCATCGAGGCCACTTGAACCATCACCGCGATCCCAGAAAGCCCACAACGACTTTCGATGACTGCCACTACCACCATTCGACTGTTTTTTCTTCTCATACTCCCTTAAAACATCTTGTACCGTGAGCTCTTTCCTAAAATTGTTACTGGGTTTCTTTGGTAATTCCTGTGAAGAATGTCAAGTAACTAAAAATTGGCAGATAAAAACTAGAGTCCTCAAAGAGACTTATAAAGGAAAAAAAAAAAGATGATTTAGAGCTTCATGTTCAACTTAAAATGTCTTTTCCCCCCTACCTTACTTAGCCAGGACAAGTAAAAGAGTTTAAGCTTAAAACTTGATTTACATGGATAGTTAGTTGGATAACAAGAAGGAAGAAGTGGAGGGAGAGGAAAACAACACAAAAGTGTTTAGAGGTGATCCGTGATGTGTGTCTAATTTTTTCATTTCTTTCCCTCCTCACCCTCATCTTTCCACTAGAGTAAACCAAGCTAAATCATTACAAAGCCATAGTTAATGGAGAGCAAAAAGGCTGTAGAATTACCATCTTTTAAATTTTAAGTCAATGTTTGGTTGGTAGATGGTATATTAATGTTCTTCTCGCTAATGCATATAGAAATTTGAAGAGAAAGACTCCAACGATGATTGGTTGTCAAGTAAGTGCCATTATGTACCAAGCAATGAAAGCACATGGTACTGCAATACTAATTATATTTGGATGCACAATGAGAAAAATAACAAAGAAAACAAAATACCTGATTTTCACTCAAAGAGTCTCCTTTTTTGCCAAAAGTAAGTACTGAAGCACATCTTTTATTTTTGAGGGGATTAAAAATCAATCTTAGGTGTAATTTATCTCGCTGAAATCTGAATGATACAGAAGGAGGTAGACGAGAGGCTTTTAAACACGGACATGCAGAACATAAGTTTTCAACCCTTCTCATTTTCACTTCATTCAAGACGATGCCTCCAGTTGGATGCAAAATAGATTGAGCTGCGTTCATCTCCTTAACCAGAATCTTTAAGTTAGCAAAGGTTTGCTCAGTTCCTGAGATTTAAAATTTAGCCTTAACTAGGTACAACTTTTGAGCATGAAAGAAAGATAAACTGAACATCACTAAAATTATTTTGACAATATAGATAGTGTAACCCAGCATAAAATAAACAATCTGTAGTGGAAAACATGGATAAAGCAAGCCCCAAAATACTTGACCAACATTTTTCATTGATCACCGCCCCAGAAATATAAAATAGCTCAACTCAGACTGACAAAAATGCATAAAGGAGGTATATTTAATTGTTTTAGAAATTGGAATCGATATTTTTTTCAATAGAAAAGTCTAAGTATCCTGTTAAGTAAGTCCTTGAATCGTAAATTCAATATCCATTAAATTCAGCTGCTATCATTTTTTTCCCTTCATCTTGCTTGTTTTAATCTCCCTAATATTAAAAACACTTCTCGTTTGCACCAAATATTAACGTTTTCTGGCCCAAGCTGATAGATATTAACTTTTAAGGTTCACTTTAACAGTATGTAGATGAATTGGCCATTCAAAAAGTAGACTAAGGGAAGCCATGGTATATACATGGAATAGCATGTCGACCACCACTCAAGCAAACTCTGTTGAACTAAGATAAATGAACTAATAACTTTGCTTGTCGGGAAACTGATCGGAGGCCACAAGGTGCTCAAATTGAATCATTTATGATGTTGGATCATTTGTTGTATGATGTTTTTTTTTAAAAGAGATTTTATCTATAACTAATTAGCTTAAATTCAACCCACCAAAATCTAAAGCCAACCTATCATAAAAGGAGATAAATATGTGGAAGTTGATGTGAAGTAGAGTAAAAAAACTTGTGCGAGATACAAATGGGCGACTGCTTACTGTGATATTCTAAGGCAATAATTATTCAATTTCAACCAACAAATTCCCCCCTTTTCTGTCCCACAGGACTCCGCCCAGAAGGAAGTATCGCAATCATGATTCAAAACAAATAAACAATCGCTCAAGAGTTGGAGACGGGAAGGGAGAAAAGAACCTATGTGTCGAGGATTTGAAGGGTTCTTTGAGAGGATACCAAGATCAATCGCAAGACGGGAGGCACGTAGGTTCTAGTCCTTCGTCCTTCGCGAGCGACGCCGGCAAATTCGCCGAATGAAACCTTGATAGACCGGACGATTGCGGGTGATTGTAATTTTTTCATTTCAATCAATTTTATTTTTTATCTAAATAATAAATATATGTATATATATATATATATATATATATATATATATATATTAATTTAAAATATAAGACAAAGTAAAAGTGTAAATAAAAATCTAATCAACCAATAGAAAAATATTAATTAAAAAGGTTAAAAGTCAAATTAATCGAACTATTAACTCAGGATTAAAGAGGAAAGAAAAATCATGAATTACGAAATTATAAATCTTAAACTCCCAATTTCTGTTCGGACATAATAATTTAATCGAATTTATATTATAAAAATTAAGACCAAACCGACTTAATAAAAAGTTTAATATTTTTTAAAAAAATGAATTTTTCAAATTAATGAACTACTAATTTCCATCCATTCGAAAAAAATTAATATTTTTTAAAAAAAATAAATTTTCAAATGAATGAACTTCTAATTTCCATCCATTCGATTTTTAATTTGATTTAATCAGTTCTCGCCCCTAGCAATTTCCAATTTTAGATTTGGTCCTGATTCGAAATCATCAATTCAACGATTTCAAAAACAAGTTAGAGATGAAAAGGGAAAATAAAACCTATGTCAAGAGTTGAAGGGTTTGTTTGAGAGGAGGCGACAAATCAATGGCAGAGGCCAATCGATGGGGGAGGCACATAAGGTTCTCCGATCCTTCACAAGCAACATTGACGAATTCACCGATCCTAATGAAACTTTGATAGATTCATCGGACGATTGCATTATCGATTCGAGCGGGTGATTGTAATTTCTTTATCTTAATCAATTTTATTTTTTTATCTTTTATATATAGAGAGAGATTTTCTATACTGAAGATTTTACCGTGCAAATTTAATGTAAATCTTAAATAATTTTTGATTTAAACTTTTTTTATTTAACACTTAACTTACCCCTAAATTTTAAAGATAAAATCTTAAAATGACGTGATCGCAAGCTAAAATTTTTTTTTAAAAAATCAAATATATTTGGTTCGCACAAGTTGTTTAAGTTGTAACTGAGCAAATCCATACCGAAATGATTGAATTTTCTATCAAAACTGAATGAATAAAATCGAAAAAATATTGATTAAATGGGTTTAAAGTGAATTAATCAAACTTAAAATTAGATTGTATTCTATATTTTATATTATATTTTTTATAAATATTAGATAAATAATTTTTAATATTATATATAATATTATTAGGACTAGGAGAATAAAACGATTTATCTAAATGGAAATAAAGTATCTTAATACTATTTTCATTTAAAAATACTATTATATTATAAAATGTTTCTAAAACTAAATTAAAAGTATGATAATAAAAATCGTAAAAATTATTCTGTTCCATAATTAAATATTTTTAAAATATCACAAATACTATTATAAATACTTCATTCTTATAAAAATATATTAATATTTTGTTCGGACTGTACGTAGATGAATAGCCATTACAAAAAGTAGACTAAGGGAAGTCATGGTATAGACATGGAAATGCATGTCGACCACCACTCAAGTAAACTCCTTTGTGTCATCGTAATTTCTCAATTTCATGTTAGTTCTAAGACAAGCTAGTGAGAATGTTGAGGGCGAATGAATCATCTTTTATCATTTGTTACTCTTTTGAACTAAGATTTCTTCATGGGATAGACTGTGATTAAAATATAGATATTACCATCTTGAGGTCTGAGGTCAAAATCAAACAAGGCCAGTGTACCCACCTTCCTCATGCTCGCCCTCCCCACACATTAGCCACAATATTTGGACTAGTAGCTCTCATGATTATCTTCTCCGTGTTAATCCTGAGATGTGGATTAATGAAGACATTAAGGTAAACGAATCATCTTTTACCTTAATCGACGGGGGTTTTCCGATCCTTCACGAGGGACATTGACGAATTCACCGTTCCTAATGAAACTTTGATAGATTCACCGGACGATTGCATTATCGATTTGGACGGGTGATTGCAATTTCATTATCTCAATCAATTTTATTTTTTTATCTTTTATATATAGAGAGAGTTTTACTATACTAAAGATTTTACCGTGCAATTTAATGTAAATCTTAAATAATTTTCGATTTAAATTTTTTTTATTTAACACTTAATTCAATCTCTAAATTTTAAAGACAAAATCTTAAAATGGCGTAATCGTAAGCTTAAGAAAAAAAATCAAATACATTTGATTTGCACAAGTTTGTCCGTTAAGCTCCTTAGCATAAAATATTTATAAATATATATAGATAGATATAGATATACAGAATGTTTAAATTGTAATCGAACAAATCCATACCGACGTGATTGAATTTTCTATAAAAACTGAATCAATGAAATCGAAAAAATATTGATTAAAATCAAACTTAAAATTAGATTGTATTCTATATTTTATATTTTATTTTTTTTATAAATATTAGATAAATAATTTTTAATATTATTATTCTGGAAGAAATCGACGACGATATCCTCACCGAGGTTATGCCCACGTGGAAGTCACTATGGCGGAGAGGAACTCAGTGTCCTGCGAGATCAACACGAGCGTTAGGGGAATACGCCGGAGATTGTCCGGCGGAGCCACTGCGACGCTTAAGTCAGTGTATTGAGGGAGAATAAAGACAGTAAGAAAGGAAATGTGTGTAGAGTTAAGAGAGCATAACCCCCTTCCCGGAGGGGTTGGACTACCTTTTATACTGATGGCGACAGACTTGGTGCATTCCCTTGATCTGTGTCACGTCTCTCCATGACTCATGTTACGTCCTCCCCCTCTTTCCGTGGTTACCAGATAGCCTTTGAAATGGTCTACGCAGTTATCACGCTTCGACCCATTGCGACATTTAAAGATCGTGATGACTCCTTATGACGGGGATGTATATCCGTAGATTCGCAAAAAAGGGGGGAGATTGCTACTTGAGGTCGCTCATTACTTGGGCTCCGCCTCCCGAGGTGATCTTGGAGTCTTCCGATTCGAGTGGGCGCTATAACTCCCGATGGGCTCTCGGGCCTCAACCCCCAGGGTGATCCCGGGAGGGGTCTTCTGGCTGACCCTCTTGGGCGTGCCCCCTGAGTGGTGTCCTGAGGCCCGGGAAGAAGCGTCACCTCGACCCATCGTGTCATGCCACGCAGTTTCTTCATCTCATATGCCCTGCCACGGGCTATTCAACCCTATCACATTTCCCTCCCTTCAAATATGATCGAAAGAAGTGTGGTTGACTGATCGGACTAGTGCGGAGATGAAGAAGCTGAGTTCCTGTGGGACTTTGTATCCGTCGCTCATTCAGTAAGGGGTCCTCGTATTACAATCTTCGCCCCGAGTTCCCAGAAATCCCCTTTTTGGTTTCATCCTTCCCAAAAAGGCTTTTACGACTCTTAAGGTATTATAATGATACCTGTCTTTCCGTTATAAAGGCGCATGGCGCTTTTTCTGATGGCAGCAAGGTACCTCCGCAAATGCCTTGTCGCCACGTGCTTCAGCAGCCCTCTCTATGAACTCTTACTGACGTGCACCGCTGTAGCTGGCTCACGTCAGGCGACTATCCCTGGCGCAGCAGTTTCTCACTTTCCACGTGTCTCTTCCCTATGGCGTTCAGGCAGGCGACGTCCTGGGTATAAAGGGGGGAAGACGAGGACGTTAGGTCCACCTACGACTTCGTGGCTGGGTGCACTTCGTCTTCCTTTCTTCACATAAGGCCTCTTTCGCCCGTAAGTAGTTTGTCTCTTTCTTGTCTCTTCCTTTAGGAACCATGGAAGGTTATCGAGCAGAGTGGTATGAGTCTGCCTCCTCGAGAGTGAGATCGGAGGCTCTGCAGGCGGCCATCGAGGCCTACGATATCCCGGCCGAGATGGTGATAGTTATCCCCGAGGTAGACCAGACGCCAGTGGAGCCTCCTGCAGGCATGTCGACCTTCTTCTTAGGACAGGTGGAGTTAGGACTCTGTTTCTCTATCCTCCTTTCTTCATGAATATAGTCTCCTACTTAATATACCTCTCCACCAAATGACCCCTAATGCCTTCGTTCAGATGGGGGGTGTATATTGTCTTTAAGCTTTTTGACCTCCCCCTGACGTCTCATATTTTTCATTCCTTCTTTGTCCCGATCGGTTCTAGGGGAGTCTTCAACTTCTCGGCCCGACCAGGCCATAAGTTTTTAGGAGGATTTCCCTCTTCACACAAAGGGTGGAAGGAGAGGTTTTTCTTCATCCAACTGCCTGCATTACTCTCCAGTCCCCTTCGTTGGATAGAGGCTCTCCCCAATCCTCCCTCTTTAGGGGAATTTATTCAGAGTTCTACCTATCGGCGTGCTAGGAATGTACTTGTTGGCATGGAGTTCAGCGGCCCGGGGCTGGTGCAGAGTGAGGAGCTTATGTTCCGGGCGGGTCTTAGTCCCAAAGTGACCTGAATCAACTCCATCCTCGGTATGTTTGTCTTTTGGATTAATGTCTGTTAATTCTGACTGATGTTTCCTTGTTGGTCAATTGCAGAGGAAGTCATGTTCGCCAAAGTGATGGGTCGACTTATCAGGTGGGAGGAGGCCAACAAGGCAGCGCTGAATCCTCCCTCGGCCGTCCCTGAGGCACCACCTGCCCCCACCGAGTCCTTGGAGGGGACTGGTGACTCGTACTGTGGGACGGCTTAGCCCGAGAGGGTGGAAACCACTGCTACATCCCCGCCGATTGCGAGCCGAGGGCCTTTAAATCAATAGGTTGACCCTGTGGCGGATCTTCCCTCTAGAGGTGGCTCCCCCCCCCCCCCCCCCCCCCCCCAAATTGATGTCCGTCCCGAGGGGGTTAGCGAGGGGTCTTCCCCTCCTATCGCCCCTTCGGCAGTCCAACCCACTGGTCGGCAGAAGAGGCGACTCCCAATGGGCTTGGGTCATAGATGGAAAAACCTGTGCTCCGCGGCCCCGACCCCCTTCCCTCTGTGCCTGAGAAGGCGGTTGCTCCTTCCGAGGGGAGAGTGTCTGTTCCTGCATCTTCTCCTATTCCTTCGACCACCACTCCGGAGACGATCGGCACAGCTCCTAGTTTTTCCCCGACCGACCCGGCCATGGTCTCGAAGGGTAAGAAGGTATTGCGTACCCAATACCGGATGAGACTTGACCACCTAAAGAAGAAATTGGACACATCATTGGAGGCCTCCATGCAATCCTCCCCCCCCCCCCCCCCCAAGTGCAGTTGAAGGAGGTTCTAACTGAGGGGACCTTGTCTGAGGGGAGTTCTATTCAAAAAAGGCGAAACGCTCGTCCCCAGCGCCCCCGCCAGCCCGCCCCAAGACCAACACGGAGGAGGTAAATCACGGTTATCACTGGTGTGGTGAGGTGCCTGGGGTCGAGGGAATTTAATGCCAGCAGGCCAAGATTTTATTCCTGTGCGCAACTGGCGACCCTCGACCCTGAGACCTCCGATTCAAGCAGCAGGCGCCTTACCATCCGATCCAGCCCGTGGGGGCATCTGAGGGGAGTTCTAGCTCGGAGGAAGGTGACTCCGGCCCCTCCAGCCTGCCCTCTGAAGCTCCTGTTGTCCAACGACTTCCTCCTCGCCGAGGTACGCCGTCGTCCAAAGGAAGGGTGAAGACATCCAGGTCCCCAGGAGGGGCACCCGTGCAAGTCTCGGCTGGACCGCTAACCACTCTCCGGGAGACCCTTCTGAAGGTATAAGTTACTGTTGCATTGGATATTTTCTTGTATACTCTCTGACCTCTGGATGCCATGACAGGCAGCCGAAGACTGCCTAACAGCCGACCGAGGTTTGTACTCCTGGCCTCTGGTTGAAGCTTTAATCCTCCGGGCCGAAGCTATCGCTGATCACGAGCGCTGGGCAGGACTGATGCAGGTAGAGGTCAGCAGAGCTCTCCATGCGAAGGTAGAGCATTTGCTGGGCCTCGTGCAGGCCAGGGAGCTGACCCTTCAAAATTCCCGGCACCGAGAATGCTTGACGTCCGAGAAAGATGTGGTCATTACCAAGGACCTACTTCAGGTGACGCAGGAGAGGGACCAACTCCAGATGAGAGAGAAGAAGCTATCGGGTGACATCTAACTCATGGCTGTCTCGGCTGAGAAACTGAACGCGCGTGTTCAAGATCAGGCGCAGCAACTGGGTCAGAAAGAGTCCACCTTTTTGATAGCAACTGATCGTGCTTCTGCCCTGGAGGATGACCTAGCCCAGGCTCGATCGGAGGTTTGGGCCACGTCGGACAGACTCAGAGAGGCTCTGGCCGATCACGATGAATTGTCAGCCGAGCGAGGACGGTTGAAGAGTGCCCTCGCAGCTGCTGAGGCTGAGCTCGACGCCCTTTGGGCTGCTGAAGCTTCTCGCTCCCAGGAGACTGAAGCAGACTTCAAAGCGAAGTTCTCGGAGTCGGCTTAATTTCATGCTATCATCGCCGACCAAGTAATGAAGCGCTTGCAGCAAGGCTTCCATGGGGCTATTGATCAGTTGAAGAAGGATCAGCTTCTACCTCCCCATGTCGACCCCCGTTTGTGAGCGACGACTGAGTTAGAGAGGGGCTCCCCCTCGAGGACTCGGAAATGTAGGATCGTATGGTTACCTGGGAGCTGAGCCCTGTTGTAACAATTTTGATTAACATGATAATTTTACAATTTCCTCTATTTTCTTTCTTCCAATTTTTTAAAGTTTTTTTCCTTAAGCATTTTTTTACGTGATGAAAAGGGAAGATATGAGAATTAAGTTAAGGGGAGGTGTTAATTGCTTTAATTTTTATGCTAAATTACAAAATTTTATTTTATATATATATATATATATATATATATATATATTATTTGTGTTTTCCTAACATAACTCGAGTTGATGTACATCAAAAAGGAAGATATTGTAAGTACTCCGGGATAGTTTTAATATGGTCAACCGAGTAAAGTTAGGTCCTATTGATTTGATATCTTATATCTAAGTGTGTAGAAGTTTAGCAGCACAAGAAAGACGCAGCAAACAAGAAGGGTGGCCCAGGAAGGGAGCCAACGGGCTTGGTGCATTTAAGGGACGAAAAGACTGTGGAAGAGTGCACTGACGGACGAGAAAGGCATACGTGACGTTAGAGAGACGAGAAGCCTGGGAGGATGCCCATTCAAGGAGAAGGTCAGAGTTGGTTCGGGTGAGCTCAACTTCGGATAGTCGGATAATCACCCAAAAGTTGTAATATAAGGGTTGACCAGAACCAGACGACCAAGTAAACTCAAGCGCCCGAGTGAACTCAGGCTCCTGGGCATATAGGCGCCCATGTTGTACTCAGACACCTGAGAAGTCAACTAGCCGTTTAATGGTCATGGCGACGTGAATAAACTTTGACTTGAGTCAGGCGCCCGTGTTTCACTCTGGCACCCTTGAGGTGTCACGTCAATATCTCGATAAGTCTTCCAGACTTTATAAATAGAGCCCCTTAGCTCAAAAGTATTCATTCATTGATTGTAATCACTTCTCTAATTCTGTGCTTAACTGTTTGTACAATCAACGCTTGTAAGAGGTTTCTCCGTCTACGTCAAAGGAGAAAATCTAGTGTGCATTCGTCGTCTTGGATTAACAATCACCCATGTTGCAAACTAAGTAAACTCGGAGCCTCTTTTTCTATTAGTTATTTATGGTATTCTATTTGCTAACTAATCTGTTCATCTTTGCTAAGTTAGAGACAAAAGATAAAGATTTTATTTTCAAGACTATTCGTCCCCTCTAGCCAGCCCAACATGATCTTACACAAAATTTAGTCAATCAAGTGCCGGATGCATATACTGACCCAAAGAAAGTGACAAAATCATGTATTCCAACTATTAATGCTCCAATCAGAATTGATGTCCTCGAAGGATAACCTAAAATTGCAAATGAGTCTAAACTACAAGTGAAATGTGGTAGGCCTATCAATTCCAGATAAATGTTCTCGTAAAAGAAAAGAATCAAAGACTCAAAAGAGGCAGTAATAACTCTAGAAAAGTCTCCAATCATTGATAGCATAATTCTAGAAGAATCTCGGGTACTTGATAATCAAGAGATCTCTATAAATTATGTCATGATTGGAAAAAGATGGAATCAGAATGAAATCGATGTCGATGATATTTTTTGTATCATATTACATGCAATATTGTGAAAGATGACAAGGATCATGAACTAAAGTCAATCAATGGATGCAGAAAAAGAAATGATTGGCCTAAATGGAAAGATGTGATTAATGCAGAATTGAAATCACTTGCAAAAAACATAAACTTTTTGGACTTGTAGTAATCTGTTAAATGGGTGTTTGTGTGCAAATGAAATGAGAAAAATGAGATTGTTAGACATGAGGCATGATTTTTTTTCTCAAGATTTCTCCTATAGACCTGGAATTGATTATAAGAAGATATATTCTCCCGCGGTGGATGTAACAACATTATGTTATTCGTTATGTTTGACAATCCATGAAAGATTAGAAATGCGATGAATCGATGTCGCTACAGCTTATTTGTATGGCTAACTTGATAATGGCATATATATGAAACTATCTTAAGGATTTAAATTACCAGAGGAATATGATTCAGGTCATCAAGAATTATACTCGATTAAATTATAAGTACCCCAAGGGAGTTTTGAAGTGATCAACCAAGTCAAGTTAGGTCATATGTGTTTTTTATCCTTGTGTCTAATTGTGCAGAAGTTTAGGATCACAAGAAGTCAAGTAGAAGACGTTGTAGACGAGAAGGATGATACGAGAAAGAGAGCTGACGGGCTCGGTGCATCCTAGAGATGCAGAGACTGCGCGAGAGTACACTGGTGGAAGAGAAGGGGGTGCGCGATGTCCGAAGAACGAGAAATCGGGGAGAAAGCCCGTTCGAGGAAGATCGGAGTTGTTCTGGACGATCAGAAATCACCCAAATGATCGGAGATTGAAGAAGGTCAACTCCGGAGTTTACCTTGAAGAACCTTGAAAATTTCAAGGTTTGAGGTGCTTTAGATTTCTTCGAAGGCGTCTCGAATGTGCAGAATTATATGTGCAGAAAAAGGGAACCAAGGCGCCTTAGTTCAGAACTAAGGTGCCTTAATTGTGAACTAAGGCGTCTCAATTTGAAACTCAGGCACCTCAGTTGCAGAATTATCGAAAAGTGATCGTTGCTTATGTGGATAAAATTCTATCCAACTGAGGTGGCTTAGGTCTCAACTGAGACGTCTCAGATCCACATCACCACAACGGTAACATCAGTTTTTGGGCTATAAATAGCTCCTAAAACTAGGAAGAATATACAACAATTATAATTGATTTTCCTACTTTTTCTCTGAGTTGTTCAAAGTCTATAAGAGGCTTCTCCGCCTACACCAAATGAGTATTTCTAGTGGAACTTTTTCAACGCCTTGGATTAGCAACTACCCCGATTACAATCAAGTAAATAATAGTCTCTTACTATTATTTTGTTTATTATTTATGATTAAATTAATTGTTGGTCTAATTTATCATCTTTGTTAAGAGTTGTACAAAAGATTAAGTATTTATTTGCAGTGTTATTCATCCCTCTCTAGCCGGCCTACACAGGACGTTCATAAGTTTTGTAGATCTCTGTATCGATTGAAATAATTTGGACGTATATGGTATTAGCGTCTTAGTGAATATCTATTGAAAAAGGGATATCTAAATGATCTCATATGTTAATGTGTATTTATTAAGAGATCCGAATCCAAATTTGTTATAATCGCAATATATATTGATGACCTAAATATTATTGGTACTACTGATGTACTGTTTGAAATGATAGATTACCTAAAGAAAGAGTTTGAGATGAAAGTTCTCGGAAAAATAAATCTCTATCTTGGTTTGCAGATTGAGCATCTTGAAAATGGAATATTTGTCCATCAAACTACTAATACATCAAAGATGTTACAGAGATTTTATATAGATAAAGCACATCCATTGAGTAGCCCAATGGTCATAAGGTCTCTTGATATAAATAAGGATCCAATTCAACCTCATATGAATGAAGTATTTATTGGTCTTGAAGTATCATATCTTAGTGTTATTGGAGCACTAATGTCTCTTGCCAATCATACAAGATCTGATATAATATTTGCTGTAAATTTATTAGCAAGATATAGTTCTTCTCCGACAAGAAGATGCTGGAATGGAATTAACCATATATTTCGATATTTTCAAGGTACGATAGATATGAGATTATATTATCCTCGTATGCTTGAAGAGGAATTGATTGGGTATGTTGATGCTGGTTATTTAGCTGACTCTCATAATGATAGATCTCAAACGGATTATGTATTCACATATAGTAGCACAGCTATATCTTGGAGATCTATAAAGCAAACGATTACTGCCACATCTTCTAATCATTCTGAGATCATAACAATTCATGATGCAAGTCGAGAATGTGCATGGTTGAGATATGTAATATACCCAGGGCGTAGCCACCCCAAAGGCTGGGGTGGGCTCCAACCCGGATTGTATTTTTTAGGTTATATTTTTTTTAAACTTAGTAATATAGATTGAGTTTTATTTTTTATTGGACTTAACTAATATAATTGAGCTTACCTAGGCAGAGCCCTAGGTAAATTATTAACCATTCCATTATATTGAATTTTATTGGGCTATTAAAAACCATATGACACATGTAATATTTATTGAGTTTTATTTTTTATTTGGCTTAACCAATATAATTGGGCTATGTGGAGTCCTAAGTAAATTATTGATCATTCCTTTATATTAAATTTTGTTGAGCTATGAAAAATTACAACACATATGAGTTAACCTAGGGTCGATAAATTTTCTAACTACACCCCTAAATATACCACATTCGAGAGACATCTAGTTTACCATTAAATAAGAATGTTCCAACGACATTATATGAGGATAATACTGCATGCATTGCTCAAGTAAAGTAAAGGAAAGCTATATTAAAGGCAATCAACGAAACACATATCACCCAAAAAAAAATGCATGATCTCCAGAAGAGAGGTGATATCAATGTTCAACAAATCTATTCATCGAATAATTTGGCCCATTTATTTACAAGGCTTTGCCTACTTCGACATTTGGAAGACTAGTACGTAATATTGGGATGCGGAAATTGAAAGATCTAGAGAGATAATAAAAAGGGAGAGTAATTATACCGTACTCTTTTTATCTTTACCATAGGTTTTTCTACTGAGTTTTCCTGGTAAGGGCATATATTAATGAGGCAATATCATAATAGGTATTGTTCCGGAATGAGTCGTCGACGATGATCAATCATCGAGGTTCTACCCACGTGGAAGTTGCTACGCCGGGGAGAAACTTGGGGTCCTGCAAAGTTAACACAAGCATTAGGGGATACGTCGGTAGGGGTCCGACAGAGTCCACTCCGACGCTCAAGTTAGTAGGTCGTCCGAAGAATAGTGGTAGTGAGAAAGAAAGACAGTATTGAGAATGAGAGAGCGTAACCCCTTTACCGGAGGGGTTGAACTACCTTTTATACCGATGTCGACGGCCTGGAAGTGCCTCTGATTGGTGTCACGTCTCCGGTATATAAGCCACGTCCTCCTCCTCTTTCGGTGGTTATGGAATATGCTTTTTGAAACGGTCTGCGCCGCTACCGGCTTCTGCCCGTTGCGAGATTCAGGGGTCGTGAAGACCTTTTCTGTCAAGGGTGCTTATCCAAACCTCGAGGGGAGTTAGCGTCTGAGGTCGGATGTAGCGGGGATGCACCCCCCCCCCCCCCCCCCCCCCCCGAGGAGAGCTCGGGGTTTCCGCATACCCCAGCTCCCGAGGTACTCTCGGGGCCTCACCTCCCGGGGGGCTCCCGAGAGGGATCTCCAGCTGTCCTGCCCGGACGCGTCGCCCTCGAGGATTCCCGGGACTCGGGAAGGATGGTTGTCCCAACCTACCGTTAGTGGGTCAGGCAGCTTCTTCATCCTTCGTCCTGACCAGGACTCATTCAACCCTATCAGGTATCAAGGGGGAGTGTTATGAATATGGATAATTCTAAATGGTTAGAATCTAACCCGTTAGAAATAAATTTTATAAATAAAAAAATATTAATTTAATATGAAAAGAAATAATTTAATACGAAAATTAAAATGAAAATATATAATTAGATTAAAACACTTTTAATGTTCTTACAAATTATAAAAAAAAATCATAATAGATTTTTATAAGTTAAAAATTTAATTTAATATGAAAATAAATAGAAAATAATATAATTTAATATGAAATAAATAGAAAAATATAATTTAATAGAAAAATAAATAAAAAATGATATAATTTGATTTAAATATTTTTAATAATGATTTAAAATTTTTAAAAAATTAAGAAGAAAAAATTCTAACGGTTAGATTCTAGTCATTTAGGGAGTGTTTGGGAGAGCTTTTACTTCTTGAAAAGTGATTCTTGTAGTGATTATCTTGAAGTTAGTAAGAAACTAAAGCATGCAGTGTTTAGAAATAGAAGTCAAAAGCTGATACAAGGTAAAGTTTGAGTGTTTGGTGAATAATCACTTTTAAGCTTAATTTTTAATTAAATGACAATAATATCCTTAAACTATCAAAATTAATTTTTTTCAATTATCTAAATATAATTTTGATACATGATCTATAATATTTTATATATTTAATATTATATTTTAAATATTATATCAAAATTATTTTTTAATAATATATATATTTAAAAAAATATAAAGTTAATAAAAATATAAAAAATAATAAAATAATAAAATTTATATAAATTTATACAAATATGTATAAATTTTTTTGAAAATATAAATTATATAAAAATATAAGATTTTATTTAAAAATGTGATGGTAATTATGTAAAATAATAAATTTATTAAGGGTATAAATGTCAACTTTTAATTCTACACCATAAGTAAAAAAGCAGAAGCAGAAAAAAGTATCAAATTGTTGCTTCTAGCTTTTGAGTAAAAGTTGCAGAAGTTAAAGCAGAATCTGGCATTCTCAAACACTCAAAAGTACTTTTGCATGGCTAAAAGCTAAAAAGCAGTAAGCAGAAGCTCTTCCAAACACTCCCTTAGTATTGCATGTCCTATGAATATATCTGTGGATGCCCATGAATTCATCTCTAATATTTAATAAATGTGACTCTTCGTTTTCTTGTTCAAAATGTATTTATCATTAATGAGTATGTATCATCCTACCTTATCAATAGGGTAGAATATGTATCATAATAGATTATATTGTATCCCAAGTTCATTCAAGAAAGAAATAAGAGGGTGTTTGGTTTGCGTCGTTTTCTATTTTTATTTTTTAGAAAATCGTATTTTCTAATTTTCTGGAAAATGACTTTTTTTCATTCTCCAGTTTTCCAAAAAACGCTATATTTTTTTCTGGAAAACAAAGCTAGAAAATACAAACCAAACATGTTTTCCAGAAAACCACATTTTTTACGAAAAATGAAAATGAAAAACAGACTAGAAAATACAAACCAAACGCCCCCTAAATATTTCCTATTTCCTTTCTCACTTTCTCCTTTTTTACTATCATATTTTCTCGATAAGCTGATTTTTTTATAATTTTTTTAAAATTTTAAGGTGTAGAATTTAAATATAGAATATAATATTTATGTTTAAGTGAGTAATTTTTTTTAAAAAAAAATAACTCTGTATGCTCACGTTGATTTGATAAATATAATATGGGTGGTTAATATTGTTTTATAAATATACAATATCATTAAGCTTTATGCATTTAAAAGAAAATAAGAAAATTTAGTTAACAGATCAGACAATCCGACCCTAATGGATTCGAAAATTCAGGTTGGAGACTTTCAAATTAAAAATTTTTAAGTCGGTTTCGGATTGAGTTCAGATTAAATTTAAGTTGATCAGAATTTAATTTTTAATGATTTTTTTAATTAAATTAAATTTTATTTTAAAATTTAAGTTGCTTCTATATATATTAATATATTGAAATAAAAATAAAAAATTATAGCGAAAATAATAAAAAAAAATCGTTTTGAATCGATTTTTTCGAATTATTTGAGTTAGGTTCGGATTGGTCGGGTTGATCTCGATAGAAGTTTCGTATTAAATTTGGATTCGGATCGAATTCGGATAAAAATAAATATTTTTTAACCTTATTCGAATCCGATCCAATCTATCCAAATTGACACCCTTATTTATAATCAATTAAGTCGAATTAATAAATAGATCGAAATTTAAAGTTTCGATTAATTCAAAAATTCGATAAAAACAATCTGTTATATCTATTTAATCAGTTTTTTTTTCCGAACCGAATAAATCCCACAATCTAGGGGAATAGAAATCCCTAGATCGCTTCCGTCGCTCTCGCCGCCAGCTCTTACTGTCCGACGCCGGACTCAGCGCCGGGTCGGACGTCCTCGGGAGGATCGCGTTGCTCTCACCTTCAACGTCCTCAGCGAGCTCTGCAAGTAGAAAGCTCCTCCGCGTGCACTTTGTAATTCTTCTCCTCGATTTCTTCTCCGTCGCACGATCTCCCTCCTTCCGTGTACAATCGTTGTTTTCATGTCGAGATCAGATTTCCGTTTTCAATTCGGCGAGACTTTAGCCGATTCACCAAGATGTCCTCCGGTTCCAATCGAATAGCTTAGTTTAAACAGTTTTTTTTTTACCTTTATTTTGAAGTTTCAATATATTTTGTTGTTTTAACTTCTTTTTGGAGGATATTAACGTCAGTTGTGCTTTCGCAGCTAATGGATTTGGCTCATGGGATCACACGGGCCTTAGTTCCTCCTGTACAGGTCAGGAATCTCATTGTTACAAAGTTGTTATTTTAATGTCAAGTGCTCCACTTCTTGTGTGGTTGTTTACGCTCTCCAGCCTTAATATTGGAGTTGAACTAGTTTTTGATGCTTCGGCATTGAATTTAATGTCTCAGGATAAGGCAATGTTCCTATCCCAATGACCCTTAGTTGTTTCTACACGCTCTGTTTCTTAGGGGGGGAATAGTTGTTTTCGCTATTTCTGATGAAAGGCCTTCAAACTCTATTGCACTGCATTGAGTGAACAAACTGCTCCTCATGGAGTTTGATCTTAGTGGTTGTCACAGCAATCTCCAACCCGTGTTGAAAAGCAAACTCCAAGTTTGTTTTTTGTTTAAGTGAATCGTTTGTTCACAATTTCTGTTTTAGTTTGAGAAGTTATCTATCATAAAATGTGCCATCCCCAGGAAGCGTATTCATAGTTTAATGCCTTGTTCAGATAGTTAATCTTTATCCTAGGCATCTTATATTTTTTTTTAATGCAACAGTTGCACTTTTAATATTTTTCTAAACTCAGATCGAGTTGTAGTGGCAAGTTTTTAAATGGTTGCTACATTTCTTGTTTTATTTTGTGAAACTGTATTTCAAATAACATGTAGTAGATGTCTTGTTGAAGGCCTTGTTCAAATGCATCTATGTTTACCCTAATTGCTTTATGTTATTTTTCCTGTGCAATAGCAGAACTTCTAATCAACTACATAACTCATGGAGTTGAAGTGAAATGCATTAGTTTTCTTCAATTGAAATAAATAGATTTTTTTATCTATCAAATTAATTATTTCCTTTGGGAGTTAAATATCAAATATCGAGGTAGAGTATCCTCTATTCTTTTCATTCTATTTCTTATTTGTTTATTCTCTTCACTAGGCCTTGCTAAATAGTGCTTCGCTTTGTCTCTTGCCCAGAAATTCCAGTCATCTATTATTTTGAAGTGGATATTGGGGTTTTGTTGGTACTTACTGCATTTGGTGGTCAGTCTAGTGGACATGGTCTGCTCCCTGAATCATTTGCTACTTTCCAGCATCATCTCAACTGGATTGCTAAGGAAGTACCAAAATCTAAAGTTGAACAATCTAAACTGTCTGGCTATTGTTGTTGACAGTGAAGAAGCAGAAGATAGGACAAAGATCAAGAAACTTCTATCCTGGCTATCATCTATTGACGTCAAATATATCACGCTTTATGACTTGCAAGGTACATATGCACTTAAGATCATATTATAAGGTAGATGTTTGTTAATATCCTAATATACTAACATTGCCACACACTTATCATTCTTAATATCCAAATATACTGTCGTCTATCGTAATACCTGTTATATTATTAACCTATTTAAATACTGATTCCTTTATGAAGGTGTGTTGAAGAGAACTATTGGAAATGATTTTAAGAGCTTGACAAATACAAGTTTGAGAGAATGCGAGGTAAGTTATGAATGAGATTATTTTGTTCCTTTGTTGAACACATGGACAAAACTTTCATTCTAGGCATTGCAACAGTTAGCAGCTATTGAGGATTGCATAAGTGTTGCATGACTGAGTGACTACACGAATGAAAGTTTCTTATGTATCACATGCAAGATCTTATTTGAATTGGAGATTGCTCTCATCAACATCATACTTATAAATGATAGCCATTGTTCAATCATGTAGATTGAAGATGTAAAGAACATGGATTCATGTTTTCAGATGTCAAAGATGACTGTTAAGATACTTTCCTTATCCGATGGCAAAGAAGGGATTGCTAAAGCAGCTAATTTTCTGATTTCTAATTACATGAAAGATGATTCATTAAGATGCAACCGGACAAAACCAATCTTCTCAGAATCTCAAGTATCCAACGCCCTAAAAGCAATAGGTATGCATTTCCACAGTAAATGCACATTTTTTTGGCAGTTTTCCTCTTTTCAATTTTGCTGTTTGAGTGGAAGGATTTATACTAGAAATTTGTCTTAGGCTACAAAGAACCTGACCCTGAACTTCTCCTTATCTATGGACCTGCCAGATGTCATTTAGGTTTTCCTCCATGGAGATTGCGCTACACAGAGATCGTGTAAGTTTCACTTTCATGTTTTGTTCGATAATAGTTTGTATGTACTATTGCAGTATTGCTTGCGTCTTTATTTTTTGAATTTTATCAATTGGTTTGCGTAAGGAAAGCCTTGAAGAAGCAAACTAGTTCCTTGTCATTGTTATCCTATGTTGCACTGTCCTTATACTTGACTGTTTGAGCATGTTCTAGATACTTGGCAGAAGATTGATTTATGACCTTCAATTTCCGTGACTTTTGCTTTTATGTAGCTAATTGATGTTCAAATTTTCAAGGCAAATCAGATCATCTAATATTTTCTACTTACCTCTCCTCTATCCACTGACCTGAATGAGTTTACTGCCTTGTCTTTTTTTAGTCATATGGGTTCACTGAGGTTCATGAACTATGGTTCTCTCGCGAAGGCTCTGTACGACTTCTCAAAGAAGAACCAGAACTATGGAAAGTAGTTGCACGTTGTAAATGCAATAATAGTTAAATTTATGAAACACTTGAGTATTTATCCATATTAAGTTTGTTACTAAAGTTTGGAAGGTGTAACTATGAGATCATATTTTGAATCCACAAATTTTCTCGGTGTTGCCAAGTTGATGTAGGTTTCAACTGTTCTGCATCAGTATGCAGAATATATCTAAAGTATTGGTTGATCCGATCATGTTGGCACCTTGAATATTATCCCAATATTTGTTTTAAAATAATTCAGTGTCTAAATTTTACTTGTGTCCCTTTTTAAATAATTTGTACTTGAATATGGACATCCACGTTTTTTTAAACTATGTGCATCAACATTTTACATTATATAAGAATTATGTGGTGCATGGTGTTTTTAGATAGCCGGTTGTTCTCCATTAAGGTGGTAAACGTGCCAAAGTTGAATTAAATTTTGTATTATTTAAGTTTATTTGATAAGATAATTGAGTTAAAGGAAGTCTAAAATGAATGAAATTGATTAAATAATTATTCAAGTTTGATTTGGTTTTTTTTTTACCATCTTGAATTCGTTTTGATAGCAGTAAATGACGGTTATGTTTATCATGGGTGTTTTTTTACCGTCTATTCTTAGATTATGTGATAGGAGATTAATTACGAGATTAATTTATAATTGATTAAAAGATGATTGTCGGGTGGGAGGAATTTTTTTTTTCCAAGATCATGTGTTATTTGAATTTGATTTATTTAAATATTATCGAATTCTTAATTTGAGTGTAATTGATTATATAAGGGAGTGATATGCTCCTCGATTTCACTCTCGTGTTTGAGATGACTCGGGCATGTCTAATTACTAGGGTGTCTCCGGTCATTCGAGGCATTTCGAGTGATTCTAGGTGCTTCTACTTTTCTCAGGCATGGATGATGAGTCAGAGAGAGGATATCACCCCCTTATATATTGATCCTGTCGACAAGCGAAGAATCGGTTCTCCTCCGGCTGACTCGGTCTGACCAAGATGACCTGGTCTGCTGTAGCTTAGGAGGTCGGACCTAAACGGGGCTCTCAATGTAATGGTGTGGTTGTGAATGAATAGCGATCACCCTTTTGGAGCCCAAGGGTGGGTTTATATAGGGGGAGGAGAAAGGTCTCACTCGTGCGGGATGTCACCTTTCACTAAAGATTAGTTAGGGATTAAGCTAAGTAAGCGGTGATGTGAGACTGACATAGCAGTCTGCCACCCTGTGATCCTACTCCTAATTAATTGCTGGGAGGCCACGTCAGATGACGACGACGTCTCTTAACGGAGAGTTTTGACGGAGCCCTTCGAGGGATGAAACTCAAGAACCCGACCTCAATCGTTCAGCCTCGAGAGCGCGACCTCAGGCACTCGGCCTCGAGCGCTCAATCTTCAGGAGCTCGGCTTCTATCGCTGGTCCTCGGGAGGTCGGCCTTGAGAGCTCGGCCTTGAGAGGTCGGCCTCGGGGGGGTCGACCTCGAGAGCTCGGCCTTGAGAGGTCGGCCTCGGGGGGGTCGACCTCGAGAGCTCGGCCTTGAGAGGTCGGCCCCGGGAGGTCGGCCTTGAGAGCTTGGCCTCGGGAGGTCTGCCTCGAGAGGTCGGCCTCGGGGAGGTCGACCTCGGGAGTTCGACCTCGAGAGCTCGGCCTCGGGAGGTTGGCCTTGAGAGGTCGACCCTGGGAGGTCGGCCTTGAGAGCTCG
This sequence comes from Boesenbergia rotunda, assembly GCA_024364735.1. NCBI lineage: Eukaryota > Viridiplantae > Streptophyta > Magnoliopsida > Zingiberales > Zingiberaceae > Boesenbergia > Boesenbergia rotunda. The sequence goes on along the minus strand of JAGFNQ010002755.1, from coordinate 570,931 downwards.
GCCTCGGGAGGTCTTGATTCCAACTCGAGTTTAGGCCCGCCCCGACCTCTGTTAACCTTGAACTGGGTTGAACCGGGTTTTCTCCGACCGGGCTCTCATCCTTGATGAAAAATCGCTCGCCCGGATCACAAGCCTCCCCTTCAAGTCTAGTCGAAGGAGGCGTCCAGTCCGACTGACTAGGCTCCTGGCCCGGTCGGCCTGACCCTTTTTCCGTTCTCCCGCGCGCTCCTTGTATTCCGAGTTAGCCTCCCACGTGCCCGACCTCCCAATCAGTTATTCATTAATGACTGACCACGCGTCAGCTATTGAGTGGATGCCTCCGATATTGAGGCGTCGTGGGCGCGGCTTCGTTTGGAGTTCGCGAGAAGTTTCGGGATATGGGGAGTCGTGCTGATCGGACGGTGGAGACCGTAGCCCGCCATTTCTTTCCTCTCCATCCGACGGTCCTGGTTGCTTAGCCGGTAGTATAAATAGGCGGCCTCCTTCATTTCATTCTTCCTCACTTTCCCTCTCGCTTCTTTTTTCGTTTTGTCCGACCTCCTCCGCCCGACCTCCTTGAGTTCCGACGAACAGTGTTTCCGGCGATCAGCATCTCACCCCGAGCCCGAACACTAGGTATTCTTTTACCCGCCTAAACCTTTTTCTGCTAATTCCCGAGTCCGACCTCATGGCCGGCTCATCTTCTACGCCCGGTTCATCCTCTGCACCCGAGCCGTGGTATACTACTACCCGATCGACCCTGAGTCTAGGGTCTTTGGAAACCCTCCGCCATGATTATCGCATCCCAGAAGATCACGTTTTCGCTCTCCCCTCTCCGGATGACCGACCTAACCGAGCCCCGGTGAACTACTTTACTATCTTCAAGGATCATCTTCTCGCCGGCCTGCGGTTCCCTTTGCATTCCTTTATTATAGAGATCTGTCAGTATTTTCAGGTGTCCCTCTCCCAACTAGCCCCGAACTCGATTCGGATTCTATGTGGCACGGTAGTCATCTTTGAGTCCTTCCGAGTTCCCCTGTCTCCTAGGATTTTCCATCTCTTCTATTCCCTTAAGATGCAAGAGCCCGGGTGTTTCTTTTTCCAGGCTAGGATCAACACCGCCTTTCTAGACAATGTTCCATCTTCCAACAAGGGGTGGAAATCCCATTTCTTTTACATAAGCACCTTCCCTCCTACGTCCTGGCCTCTTGATTGGCTAGAGGCATTGCCTGACCACCCCCCTGCTCCCCGAAGGTATCGTGCTGACCCCGGCTTTCGGTCAGCCTTCTCCAAAATCGGAGGACGTCGTTTCCACGTCGGCAAATTGTTGAGCGAGGCCGTGCTATACATTTGCCGGCTGAGTCAAATCCCCGCCAGGCTGCCTGGAACTTATGGTAAATTCCCCTTCTTATTTACGACTCTTTTAATGCTAACTAAAACTTTTCTGACTTGCAGCTCAGGCCCTGATGGACGCTCTCATGGATGAAGAGATAGCCCTGGCGGAAGAGGCCTTGAACACTCGGGCGGCTGAACTAATGGCCCGCCGAAATGCAATCCCGGTGAGGGCAACGCCAGTTCCCGAGCAACCGGGTCGAGCGGAGAGCGATCCGGACCTGGAAGTGCTAGGCCAAAGCGTTGCGGCTAACCCTCTCGAGGTCTGCGCGGAGGCCGGAAGGCAGACCGCTACTACGGGTCCGTCTTCTTCTCGTGCGCATAAGAAGAAGAAACGGTCCCGAGAAGCTGCTTCCTCTAGCACTCCCACGATTCAGGTTCAACCTGAGCGGGCGCCCGAGCCTGTTTCCTCGAGCACTCCCACAATTCAGGTTCAACCTGAAAGGGCGCCAGGATCAACTGCTCCCTTGCCTAGCCGAGTCAGAATTCGGCTGTCGAACTCTCGCTCAGCTTCACCCCGCCCGGCGATCTCGGCCCCATCCACCAGCGCTACTTTGCCCGAGCCCTCCTTGCCCGGGTTGAGTACGCCCCGACCGGTGGCTTTAGCTACCAGCTCTGTCCCCTCTCCTCCTGAGGGCGCCGATGATACAGATAGCGAAGAGGCGGCTGCCTCTCTTTTGGCCATGCACGACATTCCCCGAGCTCTGGTGGAGTTGCAACTTCCATCTGAGACTTCCCTACTTCGGCTGGTCGAACCCCAGCCCCTTAATCTCCACGGTCATCTGGTTGCTGCTTGGGATCACGGTCTGTCCTTAACTGAAGGGCGAAGCCCTTTTAGCCTGGCCGATAACTTTGCCATGGACCTGATCAAGGTATTCCTTTTCCTAACCTTCGCCCCTTTCGTTCTTTTCTCATGTTGCTCGTTTCTGTATAGCTGTGGGTCGGGGGCCAGGCGGTAACCAAGGCCCTGGTCACGAACGTTAGGGAGCGCCGGGCTGCTGAGTACAAAGTAGAGAACTTAGAGCATCAACTGACTCAATATGCTCTCCCGGCCGACGACGAGGGTCGGACCAGACTCCTAAATGAGGTGGTTTCCCTACGAACGCAATTATCGGAAAACAACATCAATCTGGAACGGACGCATGAGGTGTTGGCAGCCTCAGGCCGCCAACTCGATGAGCTCGGCACTCGGCTGGAGGCCGCCGAGGCCGCAAAGAAGACTGCCCTCGCTAGCGAAGCCCGTACTCATTCTGACCTGGACCGAAGAATCCTCGAGGTCCGTGACTTACAGCAAAAGCTGCGGGAAGTACTTGCCACTCACCAGCGGGCCCTTCGGGACAAAGATGCCGAACTTGCAACCTTGAAGGGTAAGGCGACCGAGCTCCAAGCTCAGCAGGAAGCCTTTCAGGCTTTAGAAGCACAGCTGGTAAGTAAGGAGGCAGGTCTGTCGGCCAAGGACGCCCAACTCAAGGAGCGAGACGCTGAGGTGGCCCGCTTGCAAAAAGAGCTAGCCGACTTCAAGGCCGGGGAACCGGCCCGGATCGAGCAGGCTAGATTGGCTTACGTTCAATCTCAGCCTTTTCGGAAGGAGGTGACCCAGAAGGTCGTGGCCATGATGAGGCATGGGGCTGAAGGCGCGATACAACAACTCCTGGAGGCCGGCCATCTTCCAACTGACATGCCTCCCGACGCGGTGAAGCTATCCTTAATCAAGGCCTCGCTTCCTCCCGAGGCGTTCCCAAAATTCACTTGACTTCATGGGCCCGACCTCCCTTCACCCGAACTATTGCTCAGTCTGCTTCCTTTCCACTTTTGAATTCTGACAATCCATGTAATGATATTTAACTTACTGCCTTGGCCTCCAAGGCTCAATTTTGCGATGGCCCTGAGCCTGCCCTCATTTCTGCAGATTTTTCTTTGTCTTTATCTCGTTTATCTATCGGCGATGCATGGGTTTTTCGCTAAGTGTCGAGGATTAGAGACATCTATTCGGTCATATATTCGACTGGGCTGACGTTCGAGCCCAGGAACACCGTGAGGTCAGGTCGGAGCCCTGACCCGGGGATATTATTAGATCAGGTCGATGTCCGGACACGGCTACTTTGTTTTATTAGGTCGGCCCCTCGTCTATGATGCGCGAGATCCTCGCTAAGTGTGATTTGGGCAACTCGTTCGGCTCATTCTTTGCAGGCTGGTACTCATGCCTTGCGACGAAGTCTCGATTATTGTCAATTGCTTGGGGTGTTCATCCTGATCTCCTTAGTTCAACCTTTTTAGCCAATTCGAAAATTTGGCTAAGTATCGGGAGCTCGGGCGACTCGCGTTATCAGTCTTCCAACCTGACCTTTTTCCAAACTTGATACTGCGGCTTGATCGGGCCAATGTCTTGGCTCAACAATTTTGCTCAGTCGGGTCGATACTCTGACTCGGCGAGTTGACTCGGTCGGGTCGGTACTCTGACTCGGCGAGTTGACTCGAACGGGTCGGTATTCTGACTCGGCGAGTTGACTCGGTCGGGCCGGCCCCATAACTCGGCGATTTGGCTCGGTCGGGTCCGCACCCAGACTCGGCGATGAATTTAATTTCCTTCGGGTTAACCATATCACTAATTTCAGTTCGTCCCGATCCGCTTTACTTGAACAGGTCTGCTGTTTCTCAGAACGTGGGGAGCCACGCTTGTACAGCTGATATTGAGGCAAGATGTTGTTTCATATTTCCCCTGAGCAAGAGTCTGGACACCGTCCGACTTACCTCGGGCCGAGCGTGGATCGCCACGCCCGACTGGGCCCGACCAAACGTGGAATGCCACGCCTGATCGGCGCCGGGTCCGGTGGGTGCGTGAGAATAATCTCACTTATAACCTGCGTTAGCAAGAGTCTGGACACCGTCCGACTTACCTCGGGTCGAACGTGGATCGCCACGCCCGACCGGGCCCAACCGAACGTGGAACGCCACGCCCGATCGGCGCCGGGTACGGTGGGTGCGTGAGAGCAAGCCCACTTATAACTTGCCTTAGCAAGAGTCTGGACACCGTCCGACTTACCTCAGGTCGAACGTGGACCGCCACGCCCGACCGGGCCCGACCGACGTGGAACGCCACGCCCGATCGGCGCCGGGTTCGGTGGGTGCGTGAGAACAAGCTCACTTATAACTTGCCTTAGCAAGAGTCTGGACACCGTCCGACTTACCTCAGGTCGAACGTGGACCGCCACGCCCGACCGGGCCCGACCGAACGTGGAACGCCACGCCCGATCGGCGCCGGGTCCGGTGGGTGCGTGAGAACAAGCTCACTTATAACTTGCCTTAGCAAGAGTCTGGACACCGTCCGACTTACCTCAGGTCGAACGTGGACCGCCACGCCCGACCGGGCCCGACCGAACGTGGAACGCCACGCCCGATCGGCGCCGGGTCCGGTGGGTGCGTGAGAATAAGCTCACTTACAACTTTCAGGGGCGATCTATTCTGGAGAGTTAGAGTTTTTGCTATCCATTCTCCTGATTACAGTTACAAGAGTCATTCCTCTCCTCTCTCCTCACGGTACAATTTTAAATGCACTGCGCTCCAAGGTCGCCCGAGCCGCCTCCCTTGAGAATCTTGCAGATAGTATGCTCCCGATCCCAGTGCCTCGACCACTAGAAATGGGCCGCTCCATGGGGGCTCTAGTTTGCCTACTTCTCCAACGGGCTTGACCCTTTTCCATACCTTGTCCCCGACCTGGAAGTGTCGGGGTATAACTTTCTGGTTGTATCGGTTTCGCATTCTCTGCTGGTAAGCAGCCATGCGGACGGTAGCCTTAGCTCGGACCTCCTCAATCAGGTCTAGCTCAGCTCGTCTCTTCTCTGCATTGTCTTCCCCATATAAATGCCTCCTGTCAGATTCACAGCCGACCTCCATGGGGACTACTGCTTCACTGCCATAGACCAACTGGAAGGGGGTGCATCCCGACCCCTCTTTGGGCGTGGTGCGAAGGGCCCAGAGGACCCCTGGTAACTCATCCACCCAGGATCCGCCGACCTGATCCAACTTAACCTTGAGCCCTTTTAGAATCTCTCTATTAGCTACTTCTGCCTGGCCATTACTCTGGGGGTATGCTACGGATGTGAAGGCCTGTTTGATCCCAAACTCCTTACACCAATTTCTGATGATCCGACCTTGAAACTGCCGACCATTGTCTGATACCACCTTATGAGGTATGCCGTACCGGCATAAAATATTCTGCCAAAGGAATTTCTTCACTGCTTGCTCCGTGATCCGAGCCAGGGCTTCTGCCTCAACCCACTTGGAGAAGTAATCTACTGCCACCAATAGGAATTGCTTCTGACCGGCTGCTCTGGGAAGGGTCCCACTATATCCATGCCCCACTGATCAAAGGGACATGATGCAGTGGACGCTCGCAACATCTCCACCGGGCGGTGAGACAGATTCTGGTACTTCTGACAAGAAAGACAGGAACCAGCCATCCTCTCTGCATCCCTTTGAAGGGTCGGCCAAAAGTAACCGGCCAGCAAGACCTTCCGAGCCATGGACCGACCTCCTGAGTGATTTCCGCAGCACCCCAAATGCACTTCTCTAAGTACATAGTCTGCATCTTCCTTTCCGAGACACCTGGCTAGTGGTCGAGAAAAAGCCCGCTTGTACAATGCGTCCCCGATCAGGGTGAACCGGGCTGCTCTGATCTTCAATATTCGAGCTTGCTCGGGGTTGTCTGGAAGAGTTCCATCCTTCAGGTAGGTGATGAATGGAGCCCTCCAATCCCCCTCTATCTCCATTCTGCCTCCTCTCGACTTGAGCCACTAACATGACTTGAGGGGAGGGCTTGGGGAAGACCCATGGACGGACAGAACTGGCCAACCGGGCTAGCTCATCCGCCTTGGCGTTGTCCCCTCGGGGGATCTGCGTAATTTGAACTTCTTGAAATTCTGCCTGTAATTGTTGATATGCCTCTACGTAAGCTTGTAATTTCTCATCGTTCACTTCAAACCGCCCGGCTACCTGCTGAGTCACTAATTGGGAATCAGAATGCAAGATGACCCGAGTAGCCCCGACCTGTCTGGCTGCTTGGAGGCCTGCTAAAAGGGCTTCGTATTCTGCTTGGTTATTGGTAGCACTATACTCTAGGCGTACGGCCAAATGTATGGGGTCTCCCTTGGGAGATATCAATAAGATCCCTACGCCACTCCCTGCCCGGGTGGCTGACCCGTCCACGTATATTTTCCAGACCTCCTCCTCCTTCTCTGCATGAAGTTCGCTTAAGAAATCTGCTAAGGCCTGAGCTTTGATTGCAGTTCTGGGCTGATACTGAATATCATATTCGCTCAGTTCAGTAGTCCACTTGACCATCCGACCTGAGACTTCAGGGTTGATCAAGACCTTCCCGAGTGTGCTATTGGTCAGCACTCGGATAGGATGAGCCAGGAAATAGGGTCGCAATCGTCGGGCCATCAACACAAGGACATAAGCTAATTTCTCGAGTGTAGTATACCTACACTCGGCCTCTTTAAATAAATGCCCAAAGAAATAGACCGGCTGCTGCTCGGTCTCTTTCTGGGTTACAAGCACAGCACTCGCAGCTTCCTCAGTAGCAGATAGGTAAACATACAAGGGCTCTCCTTCCTCGGGCTTGGCTAGTATTGGCAGACTGACTAAGTATGCCTTCAACTCTTCGAAAGCTCGGTCACACTCGGCATCCCACTGGAACTTGGAGGCCTTACGTAGGATCTTGAAAAATGGCAGACTTCGGTCGGCAGACCTGGATATGAATCTGGACAAGGCCGTTATCCTCCCAGTCAGGCGCTGAACTTCCTTTAGGTTTTTAGGTGGTGGCATGTCCAGCAGCGCTTTCACCTTGCATGGATTGGCCTCTATCCCTCGCTCGGTCAGGATGTAGCCCAGGAATTTCCCGCTCTTGGCTCCGAACAGACATTTGGTAGGATTGAGTTTAAGGCCATACCTTCGCAGGGTGCAACAAGTTTCTTGTACATCTGCAATGAGGTCGGCAGCCCGGGCAGACTTGATGAGGATGTCATCCACGTACACTTCCACATTTCTGCCGAGCTGCTCTTTAAAGACTTTGTTCATCAGCCTCTGATAAGTTGCCCCGGCGTTCTTGAGTCCGAAGGGCATAACTGTGTAGCAATAGGTACCTTCGGCAGTTACAAAGCTGACCTTTTCCTGATCACCCGGGTGCAGTGGGACTTGGTGATATCCCTGATAGGCATCAAGCATGCAAATAAATTCGCTTCCCGCAGTGGAGTCCACCATCTGATCTATTCGGGGCAGCGGGTAACAGTCTTTTGGGCAAGCTTTGTTCAGATCTCTGAAGTCAATGCAGATCCTCCACTTGTCTCCCGGCTTGGAGACCAGCACCACATTGGCCAACCAGGCCGGGAACTGCACTTCTCGAATGTGTCCTGCTTTCAGCAACCTCTCCACCTCGGCTTGGATTATCTTATTCTGCTCAGGGCTGAAATCTCTTTTTCTCTGCTTCACGGGCCGGGCATCTGGGTACACGTGTAGCTCATGTTCCATAACCTCGGGCCTGACCCCCTTCAGATCTTGTTGAGACCAGGCAAACACATCTCGATTCCGTGTCAAACACTCTATCAGTTGCTGCCGGAGGTCGGGCGATAGCCCTGGAGCTATCCTCACCTTGGTTTCCTCTCGGTCCAACAAGAGTTGGACCTCTTCCTTTTCTTCCGTCATGTCGGCCCAGGGAGAAGGCTGAGAGGTCTGTACCATGTTACAGCTGGCCGGTGCAGGTCGGAAGGTCTTGCTGACTTCCACTCGGACATCATTCACATAGCATCGGCGAGCAACCTTTTGATCTCCTTTGGCCTCACCGACCTGATCTCCTACAGGAAACTTGACCTTCAAATAAAATGTGGACATCACTGCCCGGAATTCATTCAGGGCTGGTCGGCCTAAGATAGCATTGTAGGCTGAAGGGGCGTCCACTATCAAGAAGGTAGACCACCTGGTCCTTCTTAAAGGTTCTTCGCCAAGAGATATGGCTAGCTTGATCTGCCCCAACGGATGAACTTCATTCCCCGTGAACCCAAATAAGGGTGTGGCCACGGGCTGTAGCTCGGACATCTCAATTTGTAGTTGCTCGAATGCCTTCAAGTATAAAATATTCACTGAGCTACCTGAATCCACTATGGTACGGTGGATCTGGTAGTTCGCTATGACCGCCGTGATGACCAGGGCATCATCATGCGGTACTTCTATTCCTTGTAGGTCGGCGGGACCGAAGCTAATCTGTGGTCCCTGAGCTTGGGCGGAGCTGCAGCCCACTTGATAAATGTCTAGGCGTCGGGCCTGCGACTTCCGAGCTCGGTTGGAATCTCCATAGGTAGGCCCGCCCGAGATGACATTGATGGACCCGTGCACGGAATTTTGCTGATTGGCTTGTTCCTCGTTGGTGTTATCCGGCTCAGGCGAACCAGGAGTCGGGAATAGCCGTCTGGCTATAGGGGCGACTGGTCGGTCTCGGAGCTCGGGCTGGTTAGGTGGTGCTCTTCCTCGGCCTCGACCACCTCCTTGATGAGCTCCTCTCGGGCTACCTCGACCGGTGCGGCCCCGACCTCTACCGGCTTGCCAACAATCCTGAAGATCATGTGTATGACTGTTGTGGAAGGAGCAATAGGGTTGCCACCTAGTCGGGAGATAGCCCTGGGCTACTTGCTGAACTACCCCCCTCTCGGCTCCCAGTCGGTGTCCCATAGCTCGGGGGCTCCTCAGGGGTCCTCCTGGAGGCACACCCCTTTGATGCTGCTGAGGGTTATCAGGCGTAGGCCTGATCTCGGGCCTCCTGGCGGCTTGTGCTTCTTCGACGTCCACATACTTGCTAGCTTTCCCCAGAAGGCTCTCAAAGTCCTTCGGGGGTTTGCGGATCAAAGACCTGAAGAACTCTCCCTCTTGCAAGCCTTGCGCGAAGGCACTGACTAACACCTCGGAGGTGGCAGTGGGAACGTCCAGCGCGACTTGATTGAATCTCCTGATATAGGCTTTTAAGGACTCCTTCGGGCCCTGCTTCATGGTAAATAGATTTAAGCTTGTCTTGTGATGTCTCTTACTACTGGCAAAATGTTGCAGAAACAGTTTCTTGAAGTCAGAGAAATCCCTGATCGATCCCTCTGGGAGCCTGTCGAACCATCGCTGAGCCGGCCCGGCGAGAGTAGTCAGGAAGGCTCGGCACCTAATGCCATCTGGGTACTGATGTAGCATCGAGGCATTTTCAAACTTTTTCAGGTGTTCTTCTGGATCAGTGGCTCCTCCGTACTCCGCAATGGACGAAGGTCTGAAATGCTTGGGCAGCGGCTCATTCAGGACTTGACTGGAGAAAGGGCATCCTGTGCGTTCAATCGGGAACGGCACAAGGGGAGCCTTCCCTTTGCTAGCTCGGGTATGGCTAGACGTAGCTTCATGCGGATCCGATTGTCCTGCTCCCTCGGTCGGGCCGAACAGCGCCCGGGGAAAGCGAGGGCTGCCTTCCTGTTGAACTCCTCCCTCAGTGCCTACATGAGCGGTGTGGTCGACCGGGCCCAGTGGGATAGGTCGGGCGGCTGCTAACTGAGCCTCCGCTAATTTCCGGGCCCTGGCTTCGATCAGCAGATCCAAATCCTCTTGTGAAAGAGTGACGGTCACCCGATTGGAATCACTCATCTTCGACTTTCGATCAGGCGAAAGTTCCCACAGACGGCGCCAAATTTGATCCTGTCGACAAGCGAAGAATCGGTTCTCCTCCGGCTGACTCGGTCTGACCAAGATGACCTGGTCTGCTGTAGCTTAGGAGGTCGGACCTAAACGGGACTCTCAAAGTAATGGTGTGGTTGTGAATGAATAGCCCCCCCTCTTTTTGGAGCCCAAGGGTGGGTTTATATAAGGGGAGGAGAAAAGTCTCACTCGTGCGGGATGTCACCTTTCACTAAAGATTAGTTAGGGATTAAGCTAAGTAAGCGGTGATGTGAGACTGACATAGCAGTCTGCCACCCTGTGATCCTACTCCTAATTAATTGCTGGGAGGCCACGTCAGATGACGACGACGTCTCTTAACGGAGAGTTTTGACGGAGCCCTTCGAGGGATGAAACTCAAGAACCCGACCTCAATCGTTCAGCCTCGTGAGCGCGACCTCAGGCACTCGGCCTTGAGCGCTCAATCTTCAGGAGCTCGGCTTCTATCGCTGGTCCTCGGGAGGTCGGCCTTGAGAGCTCGGCCTTGAGAGGTCGGCCTCGGGGAGGTCGGCCTCTAGGGGGTCGACCTCGAGAGCTCGGCCTTGAGAGGTCGGCCCCGGGAGGTCGGCCTTGAGAGCTTGGCCTCGGGAGGTCTGCCTCGAGAGGTCGGCCTCGGGGAGGTCGACCTCGGGAGTTCGACCTCGAGAGCTCGGCCTCGGGTGGTCGGCCTCGGGAGGTCGGCCTTGAGAGGTCGGCCCCGGGAGGTCGGCCCTGGGAGGTCGGCCTTGAGAGCTCGGCCTCGGGAGGTCTTGATTCCAACTCGAGTTTGGGCCCGCCCCGACCTCTGTTAACCTTGAACTGGGTTGAACCGGGTTTTCTCCGACCGGGCTCTCATCCTTGATGAAAAATCGCTCGCCGGGATCAATAGCAAAATAAAAAGTAAATTGTAAAATTATAATTGACCAATGTGGAGGATATCTGTTTTTCAACTTTGTCGATTCGAATCGTTATCTAAGATAATCATATTTGTGTAATTGTGTGGTAGTACGTAGTCAACTACATAAAGCATGAAACATAATAATATTGTCATTGATAATTAGTATTAAATAAGATTTAATTAGTAGGTGAAACATGCATTAATGAGGACACAATGAATTAAGACAAGCCCTGATAAAGGCACGTGCCATGTAACAGTAGAGGAGTTGATGAACCACCAGCAACCGCATTAATGTTAATGATATGCACTTAATTACAGGCTTTTGTTGCACATTAATTATAGGCCATTAATTAAGGATTAGTGTATAATCCAATTCTAACTTTTTAAGGTAAAACAAATAACAAATCATTTATATATATATATATATATATATATATATATATATATATATATATATTTCCTTCCGTTTTTTCCCATCAATAAAAATAAAGAATTATGAATAATAATAATAATAATAGAAATAAAGATTTTAAAAATAATAAAATATTGTTATTACCTATAAAGGAAAAAAGAAATAATAATTAATTAATTTTTCTCTCTTCCTCCGTTAGCTTACACCGAGTCAGTGCCTCTTTCACTCCAAAAGCGGATTCTTTTCAGCTCCCGAACGCTTCGGTTCTTCATCCCAATCTCTCCCATGGCGTCCTCCGACGGCATCTCGCAGTCGTACGCTGGCCTCAGCCTCCTCCGGCTGCTCTTCAACCCCTCGTCCTCGTCCAGGACCCACTCGGCGGCGGCCGCTGCCGACCGCAACCCCTTGATCCGCGCGGCTCGTGTTCCGCCGCATTCGCCGCCGAGAATGAAGAAAGGGCTTGCGGCGGCGGCCTTTCGCGGTCTTGGATGCGCGTCGGCATCGGCATCTCGGGCTTACTCGCCGGCCGCCGCCGCCGTGAGGTCGTCGGCGGATTGGCAGGGGAGGCAGCCGCGTCGGCGACGGGGGAAAAAGAAGAAGGACAGGAAGTGCCAGGTCGGAGGCGACGTTTGGTGCGCCCCTGGGATACCGTTCGCCGCGGAGGCGTCAGTGGACTGCGTGGTGGCTCACCAGCCGATGGTTGGAAGAGGAAGACCGGAGGCCACCGAGCCGATTAATAGAGAGGTATGTTGCCTTGGAGCGTTCTCCCCATTGACCTTGCCTTTTCCTGATTCTCGAAGAGTATTAAACTTCGGATCCAGAAGCTTATACATGGAGTCATGGAAGCTAACAACGATTCACCTCCTTACATATTTTTGTTCTTCTTTATTTTAGTTTATCTCGTTCTTACTCCTAAATGATAGCTCCGATCTTTCGTTTGTTGTGGCTAAAAGAAGGATCTTAGATATGTTTAGTTCAGCTAAATCTCTCGAGTCTTGTTGATTGTCGATCACAGCGAGCTTACGTTCCCAGAAGGGTCAGCCACCAAGAACAAATCTCATCCTCCATGGGTTCTCCCTCAAATATTGACACATCATTCTTTGCACCTGAACTTCTGCGATCAGGGTCCCTGCGCCACTTCCGAGGACATCATCGAACTCCAGATGGACTTGAAGAGGTGATTCTGTCTTTCTTTTGATGGAACAATCGATTACTTTTCTCCCTTTATTGCCTGTTTGATTCAATTGCTTAGTGGTCATAAACTAAAAACCAGTCATTTAGTCTGCAATATTGTTCCAATTATATGTTTGAGATGAGGATTATTGAATTTAGCACTTCTTTTGGTGTGTAGAAGGCATCACTGCTAGTTTAACATTCTTGATTTTATTGGTTAATGAGTATGCTCAAAGATGACTGATGAATTATATAGTTTGATAATTCTGATCAGTTCGAAGACATGAGGAGTAGAAGAAGGCTAGAGAAAATGTTGTTTAACCTAATTAAAAATGATTTGAATTGAGTCAATTTACCAATTAAATTTGTGTTTATTCATGACTCAAAAACCCAAGAAAATGCTAGTAGACTAACCTGACCAAGCACAGATGATCTTGTCTTTATCATCTTCATTTGTTTGTTGTTGCCATCATTTTATAGTTTAATAAAGTATTCGGGAGTTATGTTCCGGCTTCTAGTGTAGCTAAGTTTTTCACCTTATGACACTAGTTTGTGTCTGGACAATTTGCATTTTAAGTTTCACAATAGTATCTCGTCTCTTTGCTCTCCGTTGCCGGATCACTCTAAGATGTAAACCAACTTCTTTAGTCCCTTCATCGGGTCACTGTCGAAAGTTTGAACTGGGTTCAGTGGCTCCTTGAGTTTGCCAATTTCATCTGATCATGCCTACTTCTGTTCCTATAATCTAAGATAAGTTGAACTCGATTCTTAAATTTGTACGTTGGCATAAATATTGCTGGCAGTAGATACTACACCTACCTAGCCATTTCGGTTATACTTTGTTGTGGTTTATTGTGATCATCAAACTTATTGTGTCAACTATTAGGAGTCGGTTGCATAGTTGCATGAATTTGATCTCTTCATTGAGCTCTATGTAAAGCAATATCACTAATAACATTTTAATCAAGTGATACTGTAGATAATGACTAATTTTTTCTTTTGTCTCCTTGTGTCTTACACCTCCCACTCTAATAGATTTAACTCCTCTAACTATTCGGACATTGTTTATTGAAGAAAAGGACAAATAATCATCTCGAATTATGAATTCTATTGTAGTGTCGGGTTGTCCCAACTATTAGGAGTTGATTATAGAAATTTTATCTTTCCGATAAGCTCTATGCAAAGCAATATCATTGATAATATTTTAATAATCAAGTTATTAAAGGCCTAATGATATTTTTGGGTTATGTTTACTCGAGGGATTGAAATGGAATAAGAGAGAAATTTAAGTGGATTGGATTCGTATTTTTCTCAAAACTGCAGGTCATGATGTTCCAGACCAGGGTTTTGCTAGACGGAAGAATGGAAATGCACGACAGATTTCACGGTTTGCGGCTGGATGTCGACAATATGTCATACGAGGTGCTTAATTATGTTTCGAGACTGATCTTCCTGCTTGTAACACCAGTTACAACATCTCGGTTCCTTCTCCAATCTCCCGTACAGGAACTTCTTCAGCTCGGTGACAAAATCGGCCATGTGAGCACTGGACTGAGGGAGGAGGAGATTCTACGCAGTCTCAGGAAAGGCAAGGATTCAACTTTCGATTCTTCGGTGTGGCGTTACTCTACTGAAGTAGAATCAAAGTGCAGCATTTGTCAAGTAGGTGGTAGTGTACTGTTTTCAACTGAAGTTATGTTTTATAAGCCCATTGCTATATTTTCAATACTACATTCTCTCTGCGATACAGGAAGAATACAGACTGAGTGGCGAAACAGGAAGGCTGCAGTGTGGCCATAGTTACCATGTGCGTTGTATAAAGCAGTGGCTTATGCTAAAAAATGCATGCCCTGTCTGCAAAACTCCAGTTCTTAAAACCTAGAAGCCAAAATCCTCCCAAACTCTGTTCTTCCTTGTATAACTTCGGTCTTCAGCCACAGGGTAAACCAGTGATTTTTGTTTTTTGTTTTTTGTTTTTTGTTTAGTTACATTTGCTAGAAGAAGATGCTGCAGGGTAACTAGCCTTGCAAAATCATTTATTTATATCTGAAACAATTTAAATTAGCTGCTAATCACCAATATTTTTTCTCTCTGATATCTTGTCTTCTCCATTGCTCCCTTCTCACCCCACGTAAACAGGTCCTAACTCGGATAAAATGTCAACTTTTATTTGTGGGGTTTTTTTTTACGGTTAATTGAAGAAAACTCTCCAATCCCAAATTAGTCTTTGTATGCACTCACCATTTAATAAATTCTTTGCATTTACTCCCTGATAGATTGAGTATAAAAGAGTGAAAATTTAGTATACATTGTAAAGATTTGAGTATAAATTGTTTGAGATTGAGTACTAATATAAGAAATTTGAGTACAAAGTTTCGATGATCCCTCATGTGAAAATCTTAATGTGGTGAGTATAAAATAGTGAAAAATCAGTATACATTATAAAGATTTGAGTATAAATTATTTGAGAATGAGTATTAATTTAAGAAATTTGAGTATAAAATTTCGGTGACCTCTCATGTGAAAATCTTGATGTGGTGAATGCAACCTCACATACTCAAATTTCTAAATTTTATACTCAAATTTTTTCAAATAATACTTAATATAAATCAATTCATACTTAAATTTTGAAAATGTATACTGAAATTTTTACTATATATTGAAACAATGTATACTCAAATTTTTTCAAATAATACTCAAATTTCTTAAATTAGTACTCAATATGAAACAATTTATACTCAAATGTTTACGATTTATACTGAATTTTTATTCTTTTATACTGATAAAAAAATAACACACAAAACTGTCTTGTCAATCTTATCAGGGAGTGCATGCAAAGAAATTTTCGATTGGGGAGTGCATGTAAAGTCCAATTTGATGTTGGGGAGTTTTCTCAAATTTTCTCTTTTTTTTAGACAATTGGCCTAAAGACGCCAATAAAATTGAGATTGGATTAAACGATGCAATCATACTTTAATAATTATCAAACGGCTTAATAATTTTTATGGTCTTCTCGTTTTATCTTTCTTGTTAAAAGTAATTTTTCTTTCTCTCTTCTCTTTCCTCCCATTAATTTTTTTTTTCAATTACATGTCCGAAGTTTAATTTTCGAACATTTGTAGGAAGCTTGAAATAAGTAATGGAGATGACTTTTAGATTCTTTGTAGCTTTAAAATTTCACAAGATCTAAAATTGATATAATTTGAGCTTTTTAAAGTTGATTAGTGGGGTTTGATCGAAATTCCTCAATGAACTTAGATTATTTGAATTTATATAAATTTGCATCGGTAGAGTTGAGTGGGAGGAAAGTAGATATGATGTCAAATCTTAGTTTTGATCAAAGAAAATTATGGACCTGATCTCCCCAAATCATACCCACATTGGATCTATTTCGGATTCTCCAAAGGTGTTATAGTATTATGCTAACTTTTCAACTAGAATGTTTGAACATAGTCTCCCTACACTAGGCCACCTTGAGCCCCATCTTAGAGCAGATCAAGCCTAATATGACCCTAATCTCCAGGAGACCATGTCCAAACATTTCAGTGAAAAGTTAACATAATATTAGAGCACCTCTAGGAAGCCTAAAATAAGTAATGAAGGGTACATTTAGACTTTTTACAATTTTAAAAATTTATAAGATCTGAAATAAGTATAATATGAGCTCTCTGACTTTTGATTGAAACTCATTGATAGACTTAAGCTATTTAAATTTCTATAAACTTGCACCCATCTGATAGGGTTGAATGAGAGGAGAGTGGATATGATGTCAAACCTAGATTTCAATCAAGGAAAACTATGAACCTAGTATAGGGAGACCAAGACCAACATGAACCTGATTTACTCCTATCAGTCCCACGGTGAGGTTGATTCTCTCAAGTCAAGCCCAATGTGGCCATGGTCTTCCCAAACTAGGACTATGATTTTCCGTGATCATAATTAATATTTGATGATATATCTATCTTCTTCTTACTTAATCCTACCGATGGATGCAAGTTCATAGAAATCTAAATATCCTCGATCAAATGTACTGATCGACCTAGAGAGCTGATTGTATTTATTTCAAATTTTGTAAATTTTTGATGTTATAAGAAGTGTAAATGTGTCCTTAATTCTTTATTTTAGGCCTTCCATAGGTCTTCTATGATTAAACTTACATGAGCAGAGGAAAAATATAAAAAATTTAATTGAAAAAAGAGTAAAAAGTCAAGTTTGAGGGGATAAGTAGAAAAAAGATCAAATAAATTAGTGTACCGTCTGTTAATCATGACGATGCCCTTTTTATCAATACCTAATTCTGTGTGTCTGTCGGGCAATTCTCGTTTATTTTTACTCAAATGAAATAACGGGAAATTGACTTTAAATCTCTAATGGCAGGTCAAACTCTGCCCTCAGTCCTCAGGTATGACAAAATGCGTTTGAACTCCCTGCCAAAACCTGATGCATCACTGCAACTCCCTTGAAAATGTGATTTTACTTAATTGCCCATGATTTTAATTAAAACTCATATGTAGCTCAAATTTTTCGCCCAAACCACCAACTGCAACGCCTGCCCTAACTCAACATCGACTTCCTTCTCTAAAATCTAACGAACAAAACCGACGTTGATGCATTGAAAGCCAAAATCGAAGAGGAGATCACACCTTTGCAGCTCATTTTTCCGCCCGAAGCCCTAACTGGCAGTGCCACACCTTCTTTCCGTAACTCAAAGAGGGAATCACACCTTTTCAACTCATTTTTTCGTCCGCAACCCCAACTGGCAACGCCATGCATTCTTGCCCTAACTCAAAGAGGTGATCACACTTTTATCAATGAGTCTGAGTTTGATCTTTTTTGATTGAATGATTCCATGAGATTTGCATTTAGTTTTTTCGATTATGTGTATTCAATGAGATTTGCGTTTAGTTGTTTTGATTATGGGATTTTGTGTGTGTTTTTGCTTGATTGTCGATTTGATGGCCAATATTTGGTTGATGGAGAAAAAAAATTATGTTACATTAATCTTCAGTTTATATGAATATTGATCTTCAGTTTATATTTGAACAAAATGTTATATTTTTGTGGATTATGTCGAAAATGAAATCTGGAACTGAGCCTTGCCACCTTACATTTTTGGGTAGTTGTAAGTGCAAGAATGAGTTGTTTGTGATTTCAATTTTCAGTGGTTGTAGTTTGCTGGATATATTTGTGAGTCTTGGCAAAAAATGTGCGGAGATTACTCCTGAATCTATGATTCTGCAATACATAGCGCCACAACATAAGATGTACGTGACTTTGAATGACGATGATGATGTCCTGAATATGATACATCTTCATATGCGTTTGAAGCTCAGTATGATCGATTTGAGGGTAGAGAGTAGAAATGCATACATTGACAACCTAAATTTGGAGAGGTAACCATTTCTTATTTTTGTTTTTATAATATGTTATGTTACTTCTAGCATAAGTGCATATGATATGGTTTATTTGACACTACTAATCTTATTTAAATTTAATATCTTTCATTATGTATGTATGGTATGTACTTATTTTATACTTATTTGTGTATGGTTCATCTTAATAATTTTGTATCAAACTAGTAATGGTTGAGGAGGAACAGACACAATCTAGGAGTGATGAGGAGATTGAACACACCCTGTTGCCGAATACTATAGATGTTTGGATTAATTGCATTCATGGTGAAGGGCAAACATTCATGGATGCTGCTGATTTTAGAAGATGTGTTAAAAACTATGCTGTTGCTACAAGACGCTCATTTTTATTTAGAAAAAATGACAGCGAGAAGGTTATTGCTATTTGTAGTGAAAGGAGTTGTCGATGGAGAATTTATGCTTCAAAATATAAAGCAGATAGTATATTTGGGATCCGAAAATGTAACCTGCAACATACATGTGGTGAGAATAATCTACGTACTAGAGGACATCCTAAAGCTGATGCAACATGGATCGCTAATGTGGTGAAAGATAAATTGAGAGAAGATCCCTCTTATCGCCCTTGTACAATTCAAAAAGACTTGCAAAGAGATTATTGTTGGTCCTTGGATGGCTAGAGAGGGGGGAGTGAATAGCCAGACACTCAAATTTCTCGCTTCTTTGATCTTTCTGCGATCAGGGTTAGCAGCGGAAGGAAACACAGAAAGACAGAAACGAAAGAACAAATAGAAAACTAGAAAAAGACACAAAGATTTACAAGGTTCGGGAATAACTTGACCCTACTCCTTGGCGTGCCCGTGAGGTGGGCGATCCCTTGATCGTCGGCAGATCAAGCCCCGGAAATTCGGATATCACATTCTCCTTCTCGGTGGAGAAACCTTTCCATAATAATCTCAACAGAATGATGTAATTAAGCACAGAGAAACACAAGAAGGCTTACAGAGCACTAGGACAGAAGGCACATAAGAGAACGCTTCACCGAGCTCAACCCAGCACAACTCTCATACAAGAACTCCCAACTCTTTGTCTCTGCTTGCTGATCGACTCGCAAAGCTCTCCTCTACTTCCAAGTGCTCAAGTTTTCAGAAGATTCAAAATGATCAGAGTTTGCTCAAGTTGTTCCCCTCTCCACTTTGCTCACCATCTTTTAAGTGTCTGCTCATCAGCAGATCACCACCAGGCGCCTCTGCAGCTCACCAGCGCGTCTGTAGCCCACAGGAGAGTCTGCAGCAACCTCAGTCACCAACCCACTGACCTCTACTAGACTCCACTGAACCCTCTTCAGCCGAGCCTCAGGTCAGTCGTTAGCTTCGCCAGTCGTTGCCAGCTCGCGCCAGAAGCCGTTGAAACCTCCGAAGGGAAAACGGACAAACCTGACGAAGCGAAAGTCTCCGGTTAACCCTCCTTCTTCATTTGGGTCATCCCTGCATTACCTGCACACTTAACAGATGCTTAACACAGCAAATCAAAAGTGAATCAGTAAGGTAGCAGAGAAAACAGAAATGTTCAGAGTGAAATCAGAAGTCTGACAGCGGATTTGAATTAAAGTTAGCAGACACTGATTGGTCATCAGACCGATCAGTGAAGTCCCTGATCGATCAGGTAACCTCCTGATCGATCCAGTGACTCCCTGATCGGTCACACAGACCGATCAGGGATCGTGGATCAGTCACCATGACCAATCCACAACCTTGCTGGAGTTTCCTTCAACTCCTACAAGTTCCTGGCCTGATCGGTCACCTGACCGATCATGCCACCTCTGGACTGATCAGGACCCATCCTGATCGGTCCAGGAGGCCCTTGATCGGTCACACTGACCGATCAAGGCTTTCTCCAGAAGACTACGATCTCTTCTCTGATCGTTCACCAGAACGATCAGAAGCCAAACAGAAATCACACAGAATGTTTCTATTCTCTCCCTGATCGTTCGCCAGAACGATCAGAAGCCAAATAGAAACATTTTGTTCTCTTTCTGATCGTTCGCCAGAACGATCAGACACCCTGGATCGGTCACCAGACCGATTGACAACCAGGAGTTAGTGCCAACTCCCTGATCGGTCTCCAGACTGATCCAGCTCCGACCAATTCAACCCTAAGTCCAGAGAACAGGCTCCCTAGCCTTCTCTGACTCATTCTGGTCCCGGAGAAGGAGCTCACGTGCCCTCTCCGACCAGTACACTCAATGCTCGGTCCCCCGGACCAAGACTTCGTGCCCGGCTTCACTCACCGGGACTTTGTCCAACCTAGCTTCCCTCGCTAGGACCTGATTTCACTCACCAGGGTTTCCTTCACTTAGCTTCACTCGCTAAGACTCGGCTTCATTAACCAGGACCCGACTTCACTCACCGGGGGACTTCACTCACCGGGGTTTCCATCACCCGGCTTCACTCACCAGGACCCGACTTCACTCACCGGGGTTTCCATCACCCGACTTCACTCACCAGGACCCGACTTCACTCACTAGGGTTTCCGTCACCTGGCTTCACTCACCAGGACCCGGCTTCACTCACCGGGGTTTCCGTCACCCGGCTTCACTCACCGGGATTCGTGCCCAATCCGCGACCAGGACTTAAGCCGAACTTATCTTATTAACCTAAGCTTAAATCGGTGTCAACACTAAAACAACAATCAGGTTAGACTGCATCAACAATTATGGGGTAGAGTTAGACTATCGCAAAGTATGGAAAGGCAAGGAATTAGCGATGTATGATATTCATGGTACAGAGACGAGATGCTACGATAGGTTAAGATGGTATTGTCATGCTATTCGAGAAACAAATCCTGGCAGTATTACTGAGTGTGAGGTTGATCCCGTAACTAATAAATTTAAACGATTATTCATTTGTTTTCATGCATGTGCAGTTGGTTTTGTTACTGGTTGTAGCCGTTGATTTTTTTGGATGGGACTCATATAAAGAATAAGTAGAAAGGTAGTATCCTAGTTGCTGTGTCGAAGGATGCCAATGATGATCTTTTCACAATTGCTTATTCGGTAGTAGATGCAGAGAATGATGATAATTGGGAATGATTTTGTTATCTTTTGAGAAGTGTGCTACTTTCATATCAAAGTATTCCATTTAATAAGTTCATATTTTTCTCCGATAGACACCCTAGGATTATGAAGGCAGTTGAGCAACTATTTGTGGGTAGTCACCATGCGTATTGTTTGAGGCATTTAGTGAATAATTTTGTGAAGCAGGTAATTAAAACCCTACTTTTGTTTTGAATTTGAATTTGAATTTTATTTTAATACATGTTTTCAATAAAAAAGTTTTTTTTTGTCATTATAGGTATTGCAAAGTTATCCAAAACATAACAAAAAATACTGGTCTTCGGTATTCAAGAAAGCTGCATATGCTCCATCTTTGCAGGAGCATGAACAACATATAAAAAATATCATAGACTCCATGCCACTTGCCATAGGATTTATTGTACATTCCCAGCCATAAAGTTGGGCAAATGCTTTATTTCTTGGTGATAGATGGGGTGTTATGAATAATAACATGGTCGAGTGTTGGAATAATTGGGTTAAACCAGCTCGTTATCTCCCTATTGTGGCTATGGTGGATCACATACGCATACAAATCATGAACATCATGCATCGGCGACGTAAATCAACAATGACGATGGTTAAGGAATTAAGTCCCAAAAAGGAGAAGACTATTGTTAGTGTTTATCTTGAATCCCGAAATTTGAGAGTTCAGCGGTCATGTAATTGGAGGTTTGAGGTAGTTGATGGGGAAAATTCCTTTGCTGTTGATTTAATTGATAAGAGTTGTTCGTACAGAGCTTGGCAGATCAATAAGCATCCATGCAAACATGCTTGTGCTGCTATTGAGTCGAAGTCGTTGTTGTTGTATGAATTCTGTGATCAGTATTTCAAGATTGGAATGTATCGCCAAACATACAAAGGAATTATTAATCCAATCCCAACTTTTGATATTAATGAGTCAAATCTTGATGAAGGAAATGTAATCAATGCTCCAGATGTTCGCAGTCAGCCAGGTCGTAGGAGGACTAAGAGAATGCCGTCACAAGTTGAAACACGTGTGTCAAAGTGTAGTCGTTGTCATAAGAAAGGCCACAACAGGCGCAACTGCAAAGAAGCTATAACCTAGCTATTATTCTCAAAATTATGTATGTTTGATTTGTTTGTAAACCCTTGGTTTATTTTTGCAATCATACTCTATAATTTGTATGAGTAGTCTGATACTTTTTGATATACACTTCTGCAGGAAAAAGAAATTGGTAGAAGGGGAATCAAGCAGGGTCTTACGTTCGAGAAAGCAGACATGTTCAGTGGCAACATTGGTGATTTACGTATTGGTTCTGGTTGAATGGTGGCAGCATTGGTGTTTTCAGTGGCAGGAAAAAATTGTGCAATATGTTTATGAACTTTGTATCATGTGTCAGTTATTATTGTTCACTATAGTTATGTGGTGGAAACTAATGGTTGTATTTATGGTTTATGTGACTTTGTATCATGTGTCAGTTATTAGTATGTTTATGAACTTTGTTAGGTACTTTGCAATATGTTGAATGTAGTTTGGTTGAATTTGTGAGTTTGATGGACTAATTCTGCCAGAAACTTGAGTACAAATTTGTGATTGTTTTGTTTTGTACAAGAATTGGTTTGTCTGAAGTTGATGTGTTGTTGTTATAGTATATACTATAGTTGTAGAGTGGAAACTTATGTTTATAGTTTATGTGACTTTGTACCATGTGTCAGTTATTATTATGTTTATGAACTTGGTTAGGTAACTTTGCAATATGTTCAATTTTCGTTGGTTGAATTTGTGAGTTTCATAAACAAATTCTGTCAGAAACTTAAGTACAAATTTGGATAAATAAAGTATATGTTATGTTTGATGGTTCTATTTTGTACAAGAATTGGTTTGTCTGAAGTTGATGTTGTGGAGTGGAAACTTATGGTTGTGTTTATAGTTTCTGACTTTGTATCATGTGTTAGTGCCAAAATATCCCCAATAACAAGTGGCCAAATGCCCCTAAAGTGTGTTTATAGTTTCTGACTTTGTATCATGCCCATACTAATTAATGCATAACGTGCGTCCCAATGTACCTGTAAGTTCAAATACCTCATTCGTGGAAATATATAGTTGAAACTGAGTCAATTGGATATGTACCCTAACAATATAACTTGCGTCCTGATTGAGTATACTTGATTCTGAGCCAAGTATACTCAATTTTTCTCAGATACTTGAATTTGGATATTTCGTACCTAATTATCTTAAATATATACCTGATTCTGAGATAATTGTACTTAAATTTGAGCCATTGAGAACTAAAGAGGGAGTCCCGTACCTGAATACTCAATTTCTGGTCAAGTATACTCAATTTGCTCAGACACATACTTGAATTTGGATATTTCGTACCTAATAATCTGGATGATGTACCCTAATCAATTTTGGGAAGCACTTATTGGAGCAGTATTGTCATTAACCTTAATCCATATTATATTATCAATGAAACAAGGGAATATGTACCTAATTTTTTGAGAATAGTACCTCATTTACTTGAATATATACC
Source organism: Boesenbergia rotunda (assembly GCA_024364735.1). Taxonomy (NCBI): domain Eukaryota; kingdom Viridiplantae; phylum Streptophyta; class Magnoliopsida; order Zingiberales; family Zingiberaceae; genus Boesenbergia; species Boesenbergia rotunda. Next base: position 547,386 of record JAGFNQ010002755.1, on the reverse strand, counting down.
TAATTTTGAGTCAATTGTACTTGAATTTTTGAGCCATTGAGAACTAAAGAGGGAGTCTCGTACCTGAATACTCAAATTCTGGTCAAGTATACTCAATTTGCTCAGATACATACTTAAATTTGGATATTTCGTACCTAATAATCTGGATGATGTACCCTAATCAATTATGGGAAGCACTTATTGGAGCAGTAGTGTCATTAACCTTAATCCATATTATATTATCAAGAAACAAGGGAATATGTACCTAATTTTTTTAGAATAGTTCCTCATTCTCTTGAATATATACATGATTCTGAGCCAATTGTACTTGATTTTTTAAGCCATTGAGAACTAAAGAGGGAGTCTCGTACCTGAATACTCAATTTTCAGTCATGTATACTCAATTTGCTCAGACACGTACTTGAATTTAGATATTTTGTACCTAATAATCTGGATGATGTACCCTAATCAATTATGGGAAGCAATTAACCTTAATCCATATCATATTATCATTGAAACAAGAAAATATGTCGAAAAAAAAAACTCACCTTCACCAACCTCTTCTAGGATTTGATTGTAGGTGTATACCACATAAGGTAATGTCAAATACAGATAGATGCATTTTTCTCTTCTACTTCTAAGGTATTGACTCTCATACTAGGTTGTCTATGGTCATGATAACCATAAAGCTCTATTGTGTATTTTCATGCCTAATAATCTGGAAGATGTACCCTAATCGATTATGGGAAGCACTTATTGGAGCAGTAGTATCATTAACCTTAATCCATATCATATTATCAAGAAACAAGGGAATATGTACCTGATTTTTGAGAATAATACCTCATTCTCTTGAATATATATCTGATTTTGAGCCAATTGTACTTGATTTTTTTAAGCCATTGAGAACTAAAGAGGGAGTCTCGTACCTGAATACTTAATTTCCGGTCACGTATACTCAATTTGCTCAGACACATACTTGAATTTGGATATTTCGTACCTAATAATCTGGATGATGGACCCTAATCAATTATGGGAAGTAATTAACCTTAATCCATATCATATTATCATTGAAACAAGAAAATATGTCGAAAAAAAACTCACCTTCACCAACCTCTTCTAGGATTTGATTGTAGGTGTATATCACATAAGGTAATGTCAAATACAGATAGATGCATTTTTCTTTTCTACTTCTAAGGTATTAACTCTCATACTAGGTTGTCTATGGTCATGATAACCATAAAGCTCTATTGTGTATTTTCATACCTAATAATCTGGAAGATGTACCCTAATCGATTATGGGAAGCACTTATTGGAGCAGTAGTGTCATTAACCTTAATCCATATTATATTATCAAGAAACAAGGAAATATATGTTGGATCGAGAGAATACGATAGAGGGGGTGAATATCGTAAAACACTTTTCGGATTTGAGAAGAGACTAAGCAGCGGAAATTAAAACAAAAACACAAACACAAGGATTTACTTGGTTCGGAGTCGTGGTCGGCTCCGACTCCAAGGCCCACGGTCCTTGACCGTTTACTGCGGGCAATACTATAGTCGCGCAAATAATTACAAGAAGATGTACAGGAGTAGTGCAGTAAAAATACAATTAACGTCTAACTCTTCGTTACCGACGCCCGGTGTAGATCATTCTTCGGTGTGTAGGGTCATCGTCGGCGCTAGAATCTCGAGACGGGAGGTTTCTGGAGTAGAGCGCTTGAGTAGAAGAGCGTACTGGCGTTAGAAAGTTGTGTCTGGAAGCCATAGGGGTCGAGCCCCTTATATAGTGAGCCTGGGGGCGCCCGGGACGTTGGGGGTGCCCTCCACGTGTCTCCCGATCCGCAAAGCCTCTATCCGAACTCGGTCAGCCCTTATCCCTCCAGGATCGGGCTCGAGGTTTGACGGGGGCTCCCGGGAAGCAGGGGTGCCCGGGTTGACTCAGTCTGCTGGCTTCTCGCTGGCTTAACCTCTATCTGCTTCGTTGGCTTGGACCCAGGGCGCCCGAGGCATCCGGGGCGCCTGGGAGCATGGGGGCGCTCGGGAGCATGAGGGCACCCCGGAGCTATGCTTCCGAAGCGTTTTCTTGCTCGCCTCATGTTTGGCTTTGACTTAGGGCGCCCGGGACCTCCCGGGCACCCAACCCAGCTGCTGCCCCTCTCCTTTGGGGCGTTCTGAGCTGCAGAAACTCGTTCCTTCGGTCCTGCATCCAGGGTTAGTGCCAAACAAGACAAAGCAAGCATGTTAGTAAATTTTACAGCCGTAGCTGTCTTGGTTCTGACTTCGGGTCTCCCAAATGGAGCCCTAGGTCGAGCCGACGCCTACTGTTCCCTCGACGGGGAACGCGTCCTCACCTACTCCTCTCAGGAGAGTTTACCTTTTGCCAACCGGCTCCTCCGGTTGGACTTTTGCCCGATGCACCTGACCAGGTCTTCGTTCCCACCTTCCGAGCAGGTCTTCGGTGCCCAGCTCCTTGCTAGGGCTTCATGCCCAGTCTTTGACTAGGACTTCGTGCCCACCTTCCGAGTAGGTCTTCGGTGCCCAGCTCCTTACTAGGGCTTCGTGCCTAGTCCTCGACTAGGACTTCGTGCCAGTGTACCTAGGGCTTCTTTTCTTGTACACTTAGTAAACATGTTAGATTAACATTATATCTTAACTTTTGAATCCTTTGCCATTATCAAAATCCAGGTTCGACTTAGGTGCTACCTGCACCAACAACATATACCTGATATTTTGAGAATAGTACCTCATTCTCTTCAATATATACCTGATTCTGAGCCAATTGTGTTGATGCAGTCTGACCTTGATTGTTGTTTTGGTGTTGACACCGATTTTAGTTTAGGTTAATGAGATGAGTCTGGTTTAAGTCCTGGTCGGGGACTGGGCACGACTCCCGGTGAGTGAGGCCGGGTGACTGAAACCCTGATGAGTGAAGCCAGGTGATTGAAAAATCCCGGTGAGTGAAGTCGAGTCTTAGTGAGTAAAGCCAGGTCCTAGCTAGGGAAGCTAGGTGATGGAAATCCCAGTGAGTGAAGCCGGGTGACTGAAACCCTGGTGAGTGAAGCCAGGTCCTAGCTTGGGAAGCTAGGTTGAACGAAGTCCCAGTGAGTGAAGCTGGGCACGAAGTCTTGGTCCGGAGGACTGAGCATTGCGTGTACTGGTCGGAGAGGGCACGTGAGCTCGTTCTCTGGGACCATAATGAGTCAGAGAAGGCTAGGGAGCCTGTTCTCTTGACTTAGAGTGGGCTTACCCTGATCGGTCTGGTGACCGATCAGGGTCATCTCTGATCGGTCCGGTGACCGATCTATAGCAGTAAACTTTAATTCAAATCCACTGTCAGAGTTCTGATCGCGTCTGTTTTGCTCTGTGTTTTGTCTGCTGCTTACATGTTCTCGTTGATTTCATTTGCTAAGTGTCTGTTAAGTGTGCAGGTGATACAGGTAGGATTCAAACAATGGAGGAGAGTCAAATGGGGACTTTCCATATATCAGGTTTGGCTGTTTCTCCTCCTCAGGTTTCAACGGACGCTGGCGCTGCTGGCAACGACTGGAAGCTGACCTGGGGCTGATTGGGGCTCGGCTGAGGAGAGCTCAGGGAGTCCAGGAGAGTTCAGGGTAGCTGGGCTGCTTCAGATGAGCAGCTGGTGAGCTGCAGAGGAGCGTCTGTGACCTGGGTCTTGGGCAGAGGCGTATGAGCGGGTAGCGAAGAAGCCTCAAAAACAACTTTGAACACTTGATCCCTTGCGACAACTCTCACTGATTCTGAAGCTTAAGCGACTCTTGCGTACACTCTTGAGGGTTCTATTGTTGCTGCGACTTGAGCACTTGGAAGGTTTTGATAGCGTTGCAAGGCGATCAATAAGCAGACGAGGAAGAGCTGAGTGAAGGCTATTGCCGAGGTTGTGCTGGGTTGTGAGTATTGCTTTGTAAACGTTTCTCCTTCGCATTGTGCTCTGTAAGTTTGCTGTTGTCTCATTGTTCTTACTGTCCATCATATCTGTTGAGACATTGTGTGGAGAGGTTTCTCCACCGAGAAGGAGGATTCATCTATCCGGATTTTTCGGGGCTTGATCTGCCGACGATCAAGGGATCGCCCACCTTATGAGCACGCCAAGGAGTAGGGGCAAGTTATCCCCGAACCTTGTATATCCTCGTATTAGAGTTTTGGTTTGTTCTTTGATTTTTGCATCTCTGTTTTCTGTTTGCTTTGCTTCCGCTGCTAACCATCAAAGTGCAGAAAGTTTTTAAAGAGGCGAAAAATCTATGTCTGGCTACATTTACCCCCCCCCTCTAGCCATCTAAGCACCAACAAATTGTACTTGATTTTTTGAGCTATTGAGAACTAAAGAGGGAGTCTCGTACCTGAATACTCAATTTCTGGTCAAGTATACTCAATTTGCTCAAACACGTACTTGAATTTGGATATTTCATACCTAATAATCTGGATGATGGACCCTAATCAATTATGGGAAGCACTTATTAGAGCAGTAGTATCATTAACCTTAATCCATATTATATTATCAATGATCAATGAAATATGTACCTGAATTTTGAGAATAGTACCTCATTCTCTAGAATATATACTTGATTCTGAATCAATTGTACTTGATGTTTTTTGTAGTTGACAACTAAAGATGGAGGCTCGTACCTTAATACTCAATTTGTGGACATGTATACTCAATTTACTCAGACACATACTCAAATTTGGATATTTCGTACCTAATAATCAATTTCAGACCTTAATACTCAATTTGTGTACCTGAATTTTTTAGAATAGTACCTTATTCTCTAGAATATATACTTGATTCTGAATCAATTGTACTTGATTGTTTTAGCAGTTGACAACTAAGGATGGAGGCTCGTACCTTAATACTCAATTTGTGGACATGTATACTCAATTTGCTCAGACACATACTCAAATTTGGATATTTCGTACCTAATAATCAATTTCAGACCTTAATACTCAATTTGTGTACTTGAATTTTTTAAAATAGTTCCTCATTCTCTAGAATATATACTTGATTTTGAATCAATTGTACTTGATTGTTTTAGCAGTTGGCAACTAAGGATGGAGGCTCGTACCTTAATACTCAATTTGTGGACATGTATACGCAATTTACTCAGACGCATACTCAAATTTAGATATTTTGTACCTAATAATCAATTTCAGACCTGAATACTCAATTTGTGTACCTGAATTTTTTAAACTATTACCTCATTCTCTAGAATATATACTTGATTATGAATCAATTGTACTTGATTGTTTTAGCAGTTGACAACTAAGGATGGAGGCTCGTACCTTAATACTTAATTTGTGGACTATGTATACTTAATTTGCTCAGACACATACTCAAATTTAGATATTTCGTACCTAATAATCAATTTCAGACCTTAATATTCAATTTGTGTACCTGAAGTTTTTAGAATAGTACCTCATTCTCTAGAATATATACTTGATTCTGAATCAATTGTACTTGATTGTTTTAGCAGTTGGCAACTAAGGATAGAGGCTCGTATCTTAATACTCAATTTGTGGACATGTATACTTAATTTGCTCAGACACGCACTCAAATTTACATTGCAAGAGAGTAAAAACCAACACTAAATTGTCAAATTTGATTAGTGGCAGTTGACACACTAAAGAGGGAGACAGCTGTCAATTGTGTTTACAGAATAAAAACCAATATTGTCACAGAATAAAAATCAACATATATATGTCATTACTAACAGAATACATTGCTTTACATAACTAAGCCATAAGTCTGTCATTACTACAGAATAAAAACCAGTATTGCTACAAACCTATAAAAACCAACATCTATCTGTCATAAGAAGGCAAATTTGTAACATAACTGTACCAGAAATCATAAGAAGCAGATAACTGTACCAGAAATCATCTACAATACATCTGAATTTGGATACACAAAAAGGCAAATTTGAAACTCCAATATATCTGCTTGAGCATAAGAAGCGGATAAGGTTGTCTATCTTCAGATGCTTTACATCTTAGTCAAATACCAACATTGCTTTACATCTTAATTAGTCAAATACATTTTTTAACAATCCATTCTCATCTGATAATATATTTGAAGCAACCCGGGCCCGATAAGCGTCTATGTTGACATGATCTTGAAAACTCCAGATATCATTAGTGTCATAAGAGAGGCACTCCACCCACAGGCAAATGTAGACACCACAATCAAGTGTAGCGCCTTGATGACGACGATGTTCTTTCACCACCTCTTCACTACCTATGGCAATGCATGAAGATGCAAAATGCATCCAGCCAAAAACCTTGCCTGCAAAAAAGTAAATACTTTAATACTGTGATCTGCTAAGATATATTGGAGTAGAATATTGTCAAACTCACATAAACTTTAGCAGTCCCAAATACAAATGAATCAGGGTTTGAATTCCACAATCTGAATTTCCCTTCAGCTGGATTAAAAACCAATAAATACCAATGTCATCTATCATTAATTGGGAAAATGATATATCTATATTTTCTAAATAGATCTTCATTTAGTTCCTGTAGTTTGCTCCTCGTTGTGGATGTCAACCTTGCAAGGAAAGCACCATAATCTGCTTTGTGTATCTGTCGATATTTGTCATATTTCTACAAGTGCTGTAAGACTTTTTTCTACACATTCAAAATAAGATATAATCATGTTTCTTAATCTAATAGGAATTAAAAATCAAATATCAACTATCAATTATCTCGATTTGCTACAAACCTATACATTTGTGTCCATACAGTAAATCTCAAATCCATAACTTGGAATGTGTTTTTTTATAATATTCATATACACATTTATGATTTGACTATCAACAGGCTCACCAAACAAAAAAGGACAAAATGTAGCTCTAGTTAAGCTTAGGAACTCATCTTGTCATATGACAACACTGCGGGGAGTAAAAAATAACATTACAAAATTGATAAGAATTGTTTAGCAAAATTTCAGATATTGAAAATAAACGTACTCCAATTCTTCCCTACTGAGAAAGTCTGTCAACAACTTTTTCTCTTCTTCAGCTGCTTCTTGATGTCAATAAAAATCAATTCTCTTTTTATATACATCCAATGTAGTCTTGGGAGGACTCTCTCTATCCTTAACATCTACTATCAAATTAACCTATATAAAAACATACTTAGTAATGTAAGCTAAAATCTATACGTAGTTAGTAACAATATACAATAACATGTAAAAATAAGTAAATTTCAAAATAATGAATCTCGGATTTATACTTCATCTACTTGTTTTTTCCCCTTCCTCTTATGTTTTGGTGTTGAGCTAGGAGGAGTCACAAACATAGACTCCTTTCTTTTCGACACACGATCAGCTCTACACCTCATAGTATCCACAATGGAAGATTGAAAGTGGCTGATGTTCTTTGCTTTCGAAGTACCAATGTCACTACCAGAAACTTGCTTTTTATTCAAATCAGAAATAACATCTTTTATCATCAAATCAACATTATCATCAATGTTGGCAGTTGTCAATTCCACATTCAACTTCTCCAACCCAGCAAGTTCATTTTCATCACTCACTTCAACCTCAACAATCTTAGTCTCTTCTAAAATCAAATCCTCACTAACTTTTTCGACCTCCAGCTCAGTGCTCCTAACTGCAACAATTGGTTCAAGCAACCTTTGGATATTAGAAATTCCAGAACATCTCAAACAAAGTGGCACCTGAAAAATATAAGTAATGTAGTTAAAAAATATGTTGTCCTCATTATTTAACATAATAATTTTATTATTTTTATATTTGGAGAATAAGTTACCTGCTTGCCACTTAAGAGTATCTCCTCCTCCGGAAATGGTACTATATCTAACACATTTTCACAATTATAAACAAAATGTACTCCTATAATCATATCTAAAAAAACATACTAAAAACATAGCAACTTACCCTACTAAAATCAATTCTAGAAAATAAACTCTCAGCAACATCATCTTTGATTGATATATTACTCCTTTCCCAGCGAAACAACCGAGGGAAACAACATAAAGAACGTGCAAATCCAAATGAAGGAATTCTTTCATACAACCATGCTTGAATACATATAGAGAGCAATATAATAATATTAAACATATCACAATTGCACTTGAAATATTAAAAACTCACCATCAAACCTACAGTACAACCATCTAAATACATTTTGCATCCAGCCTTTCCTTTGCCATTACCGGTATGCAAGATAATTTGGTGGCACAAAAATCTATATGCTGCATCTTCCCGTGAATAATCAAAGAACCTCGTCAAGTTATTAATGTAGGACATAATAAATCGAAGAGTGAAATAGTTGCTAACTGAAAAAATAACACAGTTAAATAGAAGATAAATAAACAGTCTAACAAAATCATCCACTTCAGATTCCTTCTCAGATCCAGCTAATGACCGTAAATTATCACGAATCATGATCCTATTTACGTTGTCAACTTTCCCTCCAAATAGCCTAAGAATAAAATTGGACTCCATGCTAGCATCAAGATCAACCGGTTGCCCCACATGGGCCAAACCAAGGACAATGCTAAACTCAGTCGAAGTGAATGAAACTACAATGTTGTCACCAAACAAGAAAGAACGAGAAGGCAATAATTGGAATCTCTTTAAAACTAAATCAACTCTGGTACAACTGATAGACATCTCAGGCATCTCGAGCCATGGAGCAAGTGGAGTCATGGCAAGTGGAGTGCTTTTAATCCTCTCTTTTTGCTTATCACTCATAATTGGTATTACCTCACCTAGTACATCTTTGAAATATCCAGGAGAGCAACGGGAACAAGATTGTTTGCTACTCTTGGTCTTTCCCTCATCTTGCATTACTCTCTTCCCCTTATCTTTCACCATAGATTTAGCCTTAGTCTCCCTTGTGCTTCCTGTAAGAGTTTTTTTTCTCATATATGCATAAAAAGTAAATTCACCGAAAATAAATTAAGTTAACAATCATACTATCATGTACAAACCATACAAAATTGGGTATCATACCACTTAAATTCAGTATCTTATTTAGTTTATTGATAATAATTACGTAATCACCACATAACTCATTCAATCATTCAATTAGAGAAGATAAAATACAAACACATTTACTCATTCATACCCTAAAGTACAAATCCTAACCTTCTGGCCATCAAAGTGCTTAAATTGGGTACATTACTCAATTTATTTATAATCACTACAAAATACATCGATATCTCATTCATTACTTGAATTTAAGAAGAGATAATACAAATACATTCATATAAATTATAATTTGAACACCAAAAAATCTAATTTAATTCAACCTAACAAAATCAACAACACCCATGAACTAAAACTTCAAATTTTGACACAATTTTACATAAACATACATAAACAATTATTTTAATTTCATTCTACAAACAAAATTAACCAAGAGGTCAAAATTTAGGGCACAGAAACATAACCGACATTCTACTTGAGATATCTCTGTTTCTGTCTTTGGAATACACACAGACCACTTCTTCGCGTTAGTATTCCTCTGGTTGTACTGATTACCACCTTTTTACTTCTTCAAACCCGATGTTCGTCGACGATTCTTGGGTTGAAGGTGAAAGTCGGGTCTTCACTTGGTCGAAGATGAACGACACTTCGAAGATGTGGTTCTTGGGTTGAAGGTGATAGGCTGGTCTTCCTCTGGCTGTCGCCTCTCTGATTTTTGTTTTCAACGCTCACCGGAAGTGATTTCGACGATCGTCGATTTCCTTCGACGCAGCTCCAAGCCGGGAAAAAGACACAGAGTGGAGAGAGTTTGAAAGTAAAGGGAGGGCAATTCGGTAAATTCATATGAGAGAGAGTTAAAAGAAAGAATATGCGTTGTCAGGGAGTGGAAACGGAAATAACCTGAAATGGGGACTAAAGCAGGATTTACGTTTTATCATGGATATAAGGCAAAGTTCACCATGAAATAATCTCTGGAAATAAAGGGTGTATTTTATAAATTGTTTTTTATGTGTGGACGATGATTAAAACGGCAACTACGTTTGATTCTTTCGGATTCCTTCCCTCTTCTTGGCTTCGGATCCCTTTCCGACGCTCGATCGAGGAGCTTGATTGAGAGTTGAGATCGACGCGGGCTTCTCGGATCTGATGCTTCCAGCGAAGATGGGGTCTGGGGAGGCGTCCGCGAGTTGTCAAGAGCTGGCTGTAGACCGGACGCCCGTGATCTCAGGTTAGTTGGCCCTTGTTGATCCGATGTTTAATGTGGAGGATGCCTTTTCTTCTAGTTCGATTCAAATAATTCTCGCTTATGGTTGAATTTTTTTTTTATCTTTTTAGGGGGATTTCTTCAGCTTGTATTTGTATCTTGTCTTTTCATTTCTTGGCTTGGAGTAACACACTCCATGATATGTAAAATTCTCCGAAAGCTTATCGCTAGTAGGCTTGTACCGTATCTAGCGTGTCTTTGCTCCCAATGAAATGTATTAGAGGATTGAAATATACTATTTGGATGAGAAGAAAAGGGCGTCAGCCTAGGTTGGCAATAGTAAGCGTAAAAAGATCTTTAAAAAGTTTCATATCTGGGATTTTTCTTGTTTTCTCGAGTGGATCTGTGAGAGAATGGAGAAGTAACTTGTGTTGCACAATAATTAACTTACGAATCGCAATGAGATTACATTCCTAAGTCTCTCTAGTTCCTTGGTAAAAGATCCTAATCAAGGTACTAACTTTTGCATAGAAGTGTAAGACTTACACGTGTGATTGGATAAATCAATCACAATTCATAGTTGTGTTAGTGCACTTAAGTTACTAAGGTTGATTACCTTTTCTCTTCTTTTCCAACTTTGTCTAGCTCGGTTGATCTGTGTGCATTTGGATGGAATCTACTGCTTCAGCGTCTTGAGTTGTGAGGACAATGGATGATATTGTACTTGTTTGATAAGAAGATTGGGTTTCACTTGCTTTTAGCTATATGATTTTATTGATCTCAGTTTGAGATAGCAGTGAAGTTGAGCAATCTCAAACAATTGTCATACTGCAGTGTCACTGGCTCATTTCATATCATACAATAATATATAGTCTGCTCTCTCATTATGCATACGCTATGGCTCAAGATAATTTCTCATAATGTCAATATAGTTTTCATTATCATAAATCATAAAGATAGCCTGCTAGCTTTGTGGTTATTTTTTTGTAGGTTCTGGGGCCAGCACATCGCCTTCTACCCAGTCAAAGCTACACAGTGTGGTCGACTTTATCTAAAAAGTGTGCCATATGACACCATACACTTTAAGTCTGGTCCTTCATGGCTTGAAACACCTCTGATTTTAGAGCTTCAATGCATCCCTCATTACCTGGTTCTGAAGTTAGATCTTATGAGCAGTAGACTACCTTATTTTTAGCTAGAGGCTTTTCTTTGGGGGATGGGTACTGCACTTGGTGAACTTCCTCCTTTTTTTTTTATCTCTAGAGTGTTACTTCTGATTTTGTTGAATCTTCATATTCATAACTGGCCAGATTCCATGTCACTAGCTTAATTTCAGAAAAATATGCCAAAAGGACATGTTATTTGAAAATTACATATACTTGGAGCTTGTTAGTTTTCAATAATGAGGTCCCTTAGTTGAAAATGATCCAACAGGACCTCAATTTCGAAATTCATATGCAGTTTGTTTTATAACCTAGATAATTTTCTATTAAAACATCTTGACAGGTGTATCTTTGAGAAAAATTTAACTATGAAATCCATAAAGTTTTCTGATAGAAGCTGTGGGATGTATTGCCACTGACCTGGAATATGTTTTATAATTATTCCAAATCTCAAAGAAATCTTTGGATAATGCACATGGGTAAAGGCTCTTCTAAAAGATGTAGTTACATGTCAAAAGGAAATAGCATCTTAGTGAGTCTCTAGCTGCTGAATAACACCCTATGTTTGAGTTTCTAATAATTCCAACTCTGAATGGGAATAAATGTTAACAGTAATTCTCCCTTCCACGAAAGCTGAACCAACTGATCAAACCAGGGAACTATATTCTCTATTGATTGAGACCTCAAATAAAATGGAATATAACAACCTTCATATTTAGCTGTTGATCACCTTGGATCCAATAGGCAAATATGATAGTGACTTTTTGGGTGATATATATATATATATATATATATATATATTATATATATATATATATATATATATATATATATATATATATATATATATATATCTTTCTTTGGCTTTCTTAAGATCCTTTTCTGTCTTGTTTTTTCTTACTTGGTATAATATCATGAGGCTTATGTTTTCATTTCTGGCCATCATGATACTGTTGGCTTGCAGCTCGCCCATCAGAAAATAAAGTGGAAACATTTCCGACGGGTTTTCTCCACAATGCTAGTACCAGTGTCTGTTAGTGTTGTTCAACCGTCCATGTGTGTTCATTGCCTAGTAGTTTCAGGCCTGAATAATAATCAAATAGCTATTGTTTTGATTGTTATATTTCTGTTTGTTTCTCACTTTTTGTGATGGTTGCAATTTTAGGTTCCTAACCCACTCTTTGATCTCGTCGCTGCTGGTATAATGTGTCGACATTTTGGAATCTCAGTTCGGAAGTAGTTTTTAGCAACCATGATCGTAAATCAACAATCATGAGCCATTCTTTTCGAAAGATTATTTAGTGTTTTTGCTGTTTTTTCAGGCAATTTTCGTCATCTCCTTCAGCAGCATCGAACCATTCGAATAGCTGGAGAATAACCTAATATCGATCCCTGATTTCCAACCTTAACATAATTCAGCATCGACCATCTCAGAGGGAATGGTTAGTTGATCCCTCTTTGTTACTATCTCCATCTACTTAAAAATTCAATCTTTTTCACTTCACAGCCATTCTTTCATGGTCAGAAACCTCAAGTAACAGCAAGATTTGGAACTGGCGACCATGGCTAAAGCACCAAAATTGAAATACAAGTCCGAATCTAGCTAATGATTGCATTAGAAAGCAATGATTTTCACTTTAATAACATGATTTATAGTATATGATTTGGGTGATTAATGTGCTGAAATGTGTTGTTCTATACTCCATTAAATGCTCCTTTATTGTTGTTAGTATTCTTCTTGAGATCGTCGGCGGCGTCGTCGTCGTCGTCGTCCATGAAGCGTTTCCAGAACCAGTGCTGCTTCCAGACGCGGTCGGCCATCTCCTCGATGGGGACGTTCTTGGTCTCGGGAAGGAAGAAGAGGACGAAGATGGACATGATGAAGACCCAGGCGGAGAAGAAGGCGAAGATGCCGTACTTGAGGTGGCAGAGCATGGAGAGGAAGGCCTGCGCGATGACGAAGGTGAAGAGGAGGTTGACGCAGACAGTGACGCTCTGCCCCGCCGACCGCGTCTCCAGCGGGAAAGTCTCGCTAGGGATGAGCCAGCCCAGGGGCCCCCAGGACCATGCGAAGGAGGAGACGAAGGTGCAGACCATGATGACGACGAAGATGGCCCAGCCGCGGCCGAGGTCGTCGGAGCTGTCCGTCACCTTCAGCCCCAGCACCACCGCGATCGCCACCTGGGCGACGAACATCTGCACGCCCGCCTCCAGCAGCAGCGCCCTCCGCCCCACCCGATCCACTGCGTAGATGGACACCACCGTCGACAGCACGTTGACCGCCCCCGTGATCACCGCCGAGTACAGCGCCGCATCGCTCTTGAACCCCAGCGTGTTGAACAGCACCGGCGCGTAGAACATGATGGCGTTGATCCCCGTGAACTGTTGGAATATCTGGAGGAGGACGGCGATGACGAGCTGCGGGCGGCTCCGGCGACGGAGGAGGTTGCGGAAGGGGTGCTTGACCTGGTTGGCGGCGCGGCTGGCCGCGAGGATCTCCTCAAACTCCGGGTCCACGTTGCTGGTGCCGCGAATCTTCCGGAGCACTGCCTTTCCTTCCTCCAACCGCCCACGCTCAATCAGGCTATTGGGCGTCTCCACCACCATCAGCGCGCCGACCGTCAGCAGCGCCGCCGGGATGCCCGCCAACGATAACGACAGACGCCATCCCCAAGGATGAATCCTGATCAACGCATTTAGTTAGCTGCTGGACACACAGACAGACAGACAGAGAGAGATGGCCGGCGGTTCCTTACTTGTCGGTTCCGTAGTTGACGAGATTGGCGAAGAGGATTCCGATGGTGATATTGAGCTGGAACAAGATGTTGAGGCCGCCGCGGATTTTGGTGGGTGCGATCTCTGAGAGAAACAGAGGAACGGCCTGGTTGGCGAAGCCAACGCCGCAGCCGAGTAGAATCCTACCGACGATCAGCATAGGCAAGTCCTGCGCCGCCCCGTTGAAGATGACGCCGACGATGAAAAAGAAACCGGCGATGAGCATGGTCGGTCGCCGCCCGAAGTTGCGTGTCGTGTAGGAGGCGAAGAAGGTGGCCGTGAGCCCGGCAAGGTACAGAGAGGAAGTGAACAACTGTAAGCCCTGGTTGTCGTACTTGCAGTAGTTGCTATCCGTAGACTCGTGCTTCCGGCGATACACCGCCGGGAAGAACTTCTTCAGGAAGTCATCCATCGACGTCACTCCACCTGTAAAATAAATTATTTAACTACAGTTTTGTATTCAGATTTCTTGTCATAATCGAAACGTTCTTTCATTGCTCACCGGAAATTCCAACGTCGTAACCAAACATCAAACCGCCGGTGGCGGCCATGATGCAAGAAAGGATGACTACGGGCGTGATTTTGGCCTCGAAGTGGCTCCCTGCCGCCGCCCCCGACGACACCGAGAATCCCGCCGCCGGCATCCTCTCTGGCTGGGAACGACTTCCGATCGACTAGTGCGTCACCTGCTTCCTCCGGCGAAACTACGCTGTCGATTGCTCAGCTGAGAAATGAATGAAGGCAGTGAGCCCGTGGAGTTGCTTGGATTTATAGAGACGATGGGTTTGAATTTTCCACGGCAGTTGGGAGGGCTGCGATTCGGCCACGTGGTGAGATTGGACGACGGTCAACAGACGACTCTTTGTCGGCTGCCCAACGCTCCAATTCGAGACTCGTGGACCCCTTACCGCAATTTCCTTTTATTTTAGTTCTCCAATTAAATTAATTTGAAGGGTGTTTTCGGATAAAATATTGGGAATTAGAACGACAATTGAGGAAATGAGCAATTTGCTTTTGGCACTAATTTCTCCGGGGCTGATTTTTTTCCGACGACGATCGATGAGTTATTCGATCATCAATTGGACATCATCAACGGCCTCCGCCCGTCGCCCTGACCAAAACTATACCATGGGGATACAATGAATCCGTCTGAATCGCCGTAATTAAGATCTCGTCGCATTCACTGTCGAATTCGACGAGATTGCAAGTGCAGCGATTCCGACCGATTTACCATTCTTCTAGGATACCATTTGATTCGGTATGACGATCAAAATTTATCGATGGTGTCTGATCAACGATCGAATAATTCGGCGGCCATTATCAAAGAGCGGGACAAATGAGATAGAATTTTTTTTTTTTGGACAGAGGATATTATTCGTAATTTCTCGCGGTGGGCGTTGACCATCGAGTTAACTTCTACGACTGAGTGCGTTCATTTATAGGGCACGTGGATTTGTAATCGATCTGTGTGGATATCATTTAAAATTTACATTAGTAGTCGTCCACATGAAAATGAGATTACTTTAAAGTATAATTATGTCATGTATCACTAACTTTCTCGTGAGAATCTTTGACTAATGTGTGATTTTTTATATATATTTACTTGTCATGTTTTCCTTTCACACGTTTTTTAATATATATTTATTAAAATCCAACTTTTGAATTTTTGAGCATAAGATATAAAATATTAAATGATTTTTAAATCATTTAGTTTATCTAATCATGGCCATCTCAAAATTATTTGAGGTCCTAGATAGAAAAAAAAAATAAGAAAGCCTTTAATAATTTGATAATGACAGGTTTAATTTTTTTAAAATAAAATATTAATTTATAAAACTAGATTTTTATATAAAATTTAATTTTCCAGTTTTTTAGATATGAAAATATTAATTAAATTTTTATATTCAAGTTTTAATAAGGATAAATTTACTAAATTATTTAATCTTCTAATAAAAATTTAATTTATTTTTTATTTAAGTTTTCAATTATATTATTTTTTGAGTTTTTATTTTGAATATTAATAATAAATATATCAAGTATATCTTTTTGAGATTGAATACATTCTTCTATTTTTTTTAATTTCTTTTTTATATCAAGAATTATATTTAAATAATAATAAAAAATATAAATCTCTACAATTTTATCAAAATAAAATTACTTAAAATTAAAGAAAAAACTTGATTTATACCGTGTAATTTCAATTTGATGGTATTTCAAAGTTCGATTATTATCTTCACAAATAAAAAAATAAATAAATATTAAATTTTATAATAATTTGATATTTAAAAAGACTAGTATTCTACTTCACACTTGTATAGATAAAAAAGTTCCAAATTCAAGTTCTTATTTCTTATAGAGAAAAAAGAAAAGAGCGAAGAAAAAGGACGTTGTCTTTCTTTGAGAATATCAATAGAGGGGCTAAGAGAGGTTTTGTCTTTCTTTGAGAATATCACCAGAGGATCCAAAAGAAAAGATCAGGAAAAAGATATAGTAAAATGAGATGAGTACAAAACTATTGATCAACTAGGGTTTCATTAAATTGCAAAAATTATAGAAAAAATAAAATAAAATAAAAATAAAATTTCATTTAAAAAGATGGAAGAGAATATAATTATATGCATTTAATTGATAAGAGAATGCAATTACATACGAATGGAATGCAATTGGGAAGGGAATATAATTAATAAGGAAGAGGTAATCTAAGTTAATAATATGACGGTGACATTAAAGATAGATTTTATAAAATAATGATATTTAACATTTTTTTTAAATTTATTGAGCTCAAATAAATTAGAGGTTCTAGGCATAGACCTTAACGGTCTATGAGTTGAGTCGGCCTTGATCTAAATATTCATTAATTATATATATTGTTCTGGAAGGAATCGACGCAGGTGACTAGTCACCAGAGTTCAACCCACGAGGATGATGACGAGAGGGGAAAAGCTCTTACCCTGCGAGAGTAACACGAGCGTTAATGTGAACACGTCGGAGATTGTCCGGCGGAGCCCACTCCGACGCTCAAGTCAGAACCAGAGTCGCTGAGAGAGAAAGAAGTAAGGAGAAGTGTGAGTAAGATGAGCGTAACCCCTTTACCTGGGGGGTTGGAGTACCTTTTATACCTAAGGCGGCAGTCACACGTGTCTCCATGTCCTTTCAATTGTCGGTTACTGGATAATCCTTGTAACGGTCCTTGCAACAATTAAATTCGGACCGTTGCGATAATTAAGGTTTTAATTGCTGCATATTATGGGTCATGATTATCCCCTAATTATTAGTAGTAATTATCCATAGATCCAAAGAAAGGGGACGGTTACTTGAGGTTGGATCATAGGATAGGATGATCCTTGGGGCTCCGCTACCCTGAGGTGATCTCGGGCTCTTTGGCCCGGGAGGGTCCCGGCATCTGTCTTCCCGAGGTGATCTCGGGTATATGTCTTTCTAGGGCAATCTCAAGAGTAGGCCCACCCGAGGTGGTCTCGGGAGTCTACCTTCCTAAGGGAGTCTCGGGAGTCAGAGAAAGAGAGTCGTCCAGACTCGGTGGATCTTGCCACATAGCTTCTTCAGTCCACGTGTCAACCTTGGGGTGCTTAACCCCATCACAAGTCCCTCCCTTCAAGTCTAATCGAAGGAAGTGTGGCTGACTGATTAGACTAGTGGTGTAACGAAGAAGCTATGTTGTGGTGGGTCCGTGCACCCATTACTACTTCATTGGCGACCTGCGGGGTCCGAGGAATCAAAACATTCATCCCTGGACCCTAGACAGTTCCTTGAACCAGTCTCACATCTCTGCGAGTTTCGAGACAGCGCCATGATAGCTGTCCGTGGCCCTTTAAAAGCACATGGGATCTCTTAATGGCGACAAGGTGGTCTAACGAATGTAGCCTCGCCACGTACTCCGTCATTCTCTGTGTGGCGATCTCCCGCTGATACGTGCCGCAGGGTCATACGAAACGACGATCGTAAAGGATGGTGGCGCCTTGGGATGCCCAATTAGCGCCATTGATGTGCCGCGCTCCCATTGCTCACATGCAGGCGGCTGCTTTCTATAAAAGCGGGTGCAACGACACCCTTCCGCCTTCTTGTCTTATCTGCTTTCAACCTCCTCGTTCACCCTCTGCTAATCCGGCCGCTGCATTCCCTCCCAGTGTAAGTCTTCTTCTTATGTTTACTCCTTTTATTTACCATCATGAGTCCAGTAGAGAAGAAGAAGAAGACCCAACGCGAGGGAGAAGATCCCTCATAGGAACAGACCTATCGCCCGGAGTGGTATGACACCATCTCTTCTAGGGTTAAGTCAGAGACCCTCCAAGCCGCCTGCGAGAAGTATGGTATCCCGGCGGACTTAGAGGTGGAAGTTCCCACGTTAGGTCAATCACTCATAGAACCTCCTTTAGGTTTCTTTACTTTTTTCCTAGGGCAAGTAGAGTTAGGGCTTCGTTTCCCTATTCCTCCCTTCTTTAAGAGTATTGTCACTTACTTTGACATTCCTCTTCACCAACTGGCTCCCAACGCCTTTGCTCAGATGTGCGGGGCATTTGTCTTCTTTAAACTTTTTGATATCCCTTTGACCCCCTGATTTTTCCATTTCTTTTTCGTTCTGATCAGCTCACGAGGGGCGTTTAGCTTTACATCCCACACCGACCATAGGTTCCTAGGGAGTCTTCCTTCCTCCCATAAGGGATGGAAAGAACGTTTTTCTTTATTCGATTCCCCCAGAGTCCCTTCAGCCCAAGTCATTAGATGGAGAGCCTGCCACCCATCCCAGACCTCAGCGACTTCCAGCAGGACACAGGATACCAGAGGGCTAGGGGTATCCTAGCTGGGCCTGGGATGGAGTTCCACGGCCTCTAGCTGGTACACTACGAGGAACTTCTTTACAGGGCTGACCTCAGCCTGAAAGTCATAAGTCTTAGCCCCAGTCTTCGTAAGTTCTCTTTTTTGGCAAATATCCTTGTTAATTCTAACTGATAGTCTTTTGTCTTTATTTTGCAGACGACATAATGCTCTCCCGAGCTATTAACCGACTCATGAAGTGGGAGCAAGCCAATGAGTAAGCCCTGGTTCCCGCTTCAATTCCTTCTGCCCTGGTGGGCTTCCCGGAAGAGGGCTTCGAGGAGGCCGCCGATTGGTCAGAAGACCAGGGAACCCTAGCTGCTTGCCAAGCTTGAAGGGGATTCCCCCTCCTCCCCCATCCAAATAGGAGATCAGGAGACCATGCCTGCGCTTCTCGCCGAGCAACCAGTGCCCAAGGCAACCGAGAAGAAGCGGCGGAAACAGCTTGCCCAGAAACTGGCCCCCCTGAAGAGGTTAAGGAAAATCACATCCTCGGAGCTCCCGCCCGCTGTTGATGAGAAGGACGCAGTGCCTCTATCCAAGAGCATTCGCAATATGCCCTCCTCCCCTTCTGGGATCTCCACCAATCTAGTTGCCCCTGATCCAGCCGCCCAGATTGATACCTCAGCTACTTGGCGAGGCAAGGAGGTGCTTTCCAGTGTGTCTCGCTCCCACCGGAAGGCCCCGGTGGGGAAGAAGGCGTCAGCCAAAGGTACCCAGTCAGTCCAAATAAAGGCCCTTCCCTCTGAAAGCCACGAACAGCAGGCGGCGTCCAGCTCGGAGGAAGACATCCCCGACACCCGAAACTTCCCCGACCCGTCGACTCAAGTTGTAGAGGAATTCCTTCCCCCTCCTGCTCAGCTGAGGAGGTTGGCCGGGACGGTCAGGTCTTTGGGCATGCTACACCAGTCTCTGCTGACGGTATTGCACTCTAACTGTCACTCTTCCATATTACAGGTCGCTTCCAACTGCGCGGCTACGAGCCACTTGTTGTGCTCCCGAGGGGTTATCGAAGACCTCCTCCAGCGAGTGGCAGAATCAGAAGCGGAGGCTAGCCATACCCACAAGGCAGGCCTCCTGCAGCTGGAGGTCAGCAAGGTGCTGAGGTTGAAGGTAGAGCATTGCCTCGACACCCTACTGGCCTCTGAGGAGACTCTGCTCCGTTACCACCTCCGGGAGCGCGCTTTGTCGGAGAAGAACTAGGTCCTTTCCGATGACCTGCAGAAACTAACCTAGGAGCGAGAGTAATTCCAGGCCCAGATGAAGGAGTTGTCTGCCAGCATCCAGCTCCTGGAGTCCTCGACAAAGACTCTGGAGGATCGGACCAAAGAACAAGAGCACCAGCTAGCCAATCAAGTATCTGAAATAGAGCTGGCAACTGCATATGTATTCGACCTCCAGGAGGAAGCCACCCGAGCCAAGGACAAGGCTTCGACCACCTCTCAGAGACTTAAGGAAGCCTTAGGAGCTCAGGATCAGTTGTCTTGGGAGGTGGCCGAATTGATGTCTGCCAAGAAGGAGTTTGAAGCTGAACTACAGAAGTACAAGACCGACCAAGCAGCTCAACTGTCCAAGGCTGAGGCAGAGTTCAAGGCCAGATTTCTGCAGTTTGACGAGTTCGGCAACCTTCTGGCTAGGCAGGTATTGAAGCGCCTGAAGCAGAGCTTCAATGGTGTCATCAGCCAACTGAAGAAGGCCCACCTACTGAAACCAGACGCAAATCTGAATACCCTGAGCATCGGCCATGTTCGGAATGAGCTTTCACCCGAAGAGCAAGAAATATAAAGCTCTTCCTCGACCTAGGTCTTGCCTTCTTTTTGTCTTTTGTTTTTTTTTGTAACTTCTTCATTTTTCCTAATGTAATCATTTTGACTGTAATGAAAACATTTCTTGGCCTATTGTCTTAACTATCTTTTCTGTTTTGCTCCCTCTGCATTATTTGTCCGCGACGTGAGGGGCCAGGGAATTGAAAACAAGTGTTCATCCCCAACTCGAGGAGCGAGGGCGTTGCATCACAACCATTCAGTCCAAGGAGCTATCGACCCCGAGGGAGGCCCTAGGTGAAGCTGAGCAAGTCGGGAGGACCCGACTGAGACAAGCGTCGACCCAGAGGGAGGAGCTATAGTAGTCGTATCTCCTTGTACTTTGCTTTGTTGTTTGAGAGTGTAATTACTAAACGTACACCGGAATTCTTAATGGAACACTGTGTCCTTTTCCTTTGTGTACTTAGAGTCTTTCTTTAATCTGTGTGTCCTTGTGCATTTACACGACCCACTTTTATCTTCATATGTGAGATCATTTTATTCTAGTCACGGACCGAGGGGTCACCAGCACAGCAAGGATGACTCTCAGCTCAAGAACCCCAGAGCTTAGTGGCCAACTGGCGGCTACACATCCACACACAACTCCACCGAGCAACCACAAAGAAATGACCTCTGATAAGTTCTTCTAGCCGGCTCTTGGTTGGGCATCTGCAGCACCATGAGGTATTAGGATTTTAGCACAAAGAAATTTTATGGAGAAGTTTATGGTACCTATGTCTATTTGGAAAAAATAAATTAAAAAATGTATCTATCACCAATCTCAAGATTGATAAAAATCCAAAATTATCTATTCAATTGAACCTTGATCTAAAGTCCTAGTTTTGACCTCCTCTTGATGTTTCTGCCTATACCAAACCATCATGCATCCCTAGCATTCGTTTATATGACATTTATACATCAAAAATCAATTTTCATGTAATATGACTCCAATATTTTCATGCATGACACTCAATTTCAATGTGTCAAATCCCTAGGATTGAGACTCAAATCCGTCTCCAAATCCTTTGGCACACTCCATGGTCCATCTAGACTTCCGGGAGAAATCCTCCCAAGATCCAATGACCATGAGTCCCAACTTGGCTCCTAGAGCTTCCCTTAAGCTCTTAGCCTTAGTCACCTCCCTAGGTGACTCATCTATAATCACAAGGTCATACCAGTGTACTTCCGGTGACTTTTGGCCTACAAACCTAACCTTTTTAACCATAAACACTTTGTCCTTAGTTAGGTTCTTCATTTTCCCTTTAGTGACTTTCCCTTGCCATTCTTGGGCTTCCGTTCGCTATAGTCATATGGAACCCTTGCATATGACTTTTCCATAACATTGGAGAACTTAGATCGGTATCCCAACCACGATCTATCATTGTTAGATTTTTGGCTACCCAACACCATTCCTAAACCCTTATATCTAATAGTGAATCTATCTAGGGTTTTATCTAATTTCTCAAGTTTTGCTCTCAAAGTTTGATTTTCCCTTTCTAGGCTTCTAAACCTAGAATCGACATATTCACCTTGGACATTCCTAGACCTACCTATTATAGGCATCCATCTCCCCTTCTTGAGATTAATGTCTTGGTCCTTTGGTCTAAATGTCTTAGGTTTATCATGATGCATAAATTGCCTAGGATCATGATTTACAAAATTAACCCTACTCCTATCATGATATATAAAATCATAATTATGCATGGGCAAATAATAAGCATTATTTCTAGCATGCATGGAGGAATTTGAATTTGAATTACCCTGAAGGTTAGGGTGTACCTCCCTTACCCTTGTATCTCCCCCTTGATGTGAGCTCTTCTTTTTCTCTATCTTCTCCCATTTTCTCAAATGCTCCAATTTTTTTAATTCTCTTTTCCTTGAGCATTTGGTGTGGTAATGTCCTAGCTCACCACATGTGAAGTACCCAATGTGCTTCTTCTCCTTCTTAGCTTCATCCCTATAACTCATGTTAGTTTTCAAATTAATTGAATTGAGTTTAAGGTTTACTTTCTTTTTCTTACCCTTTGAACATTTATCCTTATAGTGTCCCTTTTCATTGCACCCAAAGCAAATTATGTGATCTTTGGATTTTGCCTTGGTGGAGGTGGAGACTTATTCTTGCTTCGGTATTGGGAATGATCTCTCTTCCCCCTCAATCTTTGAAGTAGAGACTTCTTCTATTTTTTCCTTAGTTGAGGATGTGGATTGCTCATCCTCAATTCCCAATTCTCCTGAGGAGGTGGATGTCGCTTCTTCTTTCTCGTCCTCTTCGGATGTTGAGCTCCTTTCCTCATCCGATTGGTCTACCTCTTCTTCTTCTTGGACCAATAAGTCCATCTCCTTGGACTCTTCTTTTTGTGTAGGCTTTTGATGTAAAGCAATCACTTTGCTCCATAGCTCTGAGCATTTTTATATTTTCCTACACCACTTATCACATCATTAGACAAAATACTAATTAAAATTTAAATTACTTTCTCGTTTGCCTTTGATTGTGATTGTTGCTCCTTTGTCCAATAATGTGGTCGGAGCTTCTTCCTGTGATTATCCTTTGGGGCTTCGAATGGTTCTTTAATGGCAATCATTAGATCCCAATCCATGTTGAACCACGTCTTTGTTCGCAACCTCCAATATTTGAAACTCTCGTGGTCGTAGGGAGGTAGAACGTTGATGTCGTCCCCAAAGCGTTATTTCCTCTAGCCTTTTGCTCTCTCAGCGGTAATTCTGTAGATGAACGACCCCGACTCTGATACCACTTGTTGGGACCGATGGATCGGCTAGAGGGGAGGGTGAATAGCTCGTTGCCTCCAATGCCTCATTTCTTCCTACAAGTGTTAACGTGCACAAGTGGAAATACAACTACAAATGAATACAATCGCTAACACAAACCGTTTACGTGGTACGAAGATAAAACTCCTACTCTACGGCTGTCTGTAAGGTGGACGATCCCTATCCGTAGGTGGATTAGTCCCCGGAAAACCTCCGGCTAGCTCATGTCGCTCCTTGTGGGTGGAGAAACCTCACCATAACCTTGACAACACTCCTGAGCATAAAAACTACGAATTGGACTTTAACCAAAGCCAATTTCGTCAACCCTAGCCAGCCAAACCAAGTTGCCTTAAATAGAGCTCATGGTTGAACTAGTCGTTACCAGTCGATTGGTGCCAACACCAGTCGACAGGTCCACCCGAATTCGAACGTTACGACCCAACGTTTGAATTCCTAGTCGACCGCATAAAAGATCAGTTGACTAATCGTTCTGTACCAACTACCAGTCGATTGATCCCAAACCAGTCGACTGGTCAAACCCTAATCCTAGGGTTTCCCAACTCAATTACAATTCACTCGCACTCGGTTCCTCACGACTCAGCTGACTCTTCTTTTGTAGCCGCGACCTATTGCCTTTAAGTCTTCTTCGACTTTGTCACTCGTCCCTCAGATAGATACAAGCCCGCGACTCATTCTTAAGCCATCCTTCGCGTATGCCTCGAAATGTGCTTCCCTCGGCTCATCGTTCCTGCCTTGTCCACGATTCTTCAGATGCATAGAAGCTCATGACTCGTCTGCTCATGCAATCCTTCACTAGATTCGAAGTCGTCTAGCTAAGTCTATATGTATCCTGCAAACCTGCACACTCAAACACACATATTAAACACAAGGGTAAACCTAGCTTAAACCCTTTGCCCAAACATCAAAACATATTATCTCACGGTCTATAGATTGCTTCAACATTTATCTCTTCCTGTATTGTACAACTCGATTCATTCCGAACCTTTGATTATATTTTGCTATGATTGTGAAAATTAAGACATAATTAAAAGATTATTCTATAAATAAATAATAAATGATGATTATATATTTAAAAAATATTTTTAAAATAGAAGCAATATCAGGTCACGTTGGGCCTGAAATCCCAGAATATCAGGCCTAACGTGGGTCTGAAATCCAAGAATATCAAACTCTATGATATTCAAAATTGGGTGCCCCCGCCAACATGACGCGATTGGTAATGGCTCACTTAGGTGATCCCTCACTTTCCGGGTTCGATTCCTCCCTGGTAGAGCGCGCAGTATGCTGACGGAAGAAATCGCCACAGGCTGCTACGTGGTCGGACCATTGGGTACCGATATTATTAGTGGTGAAGTCGCCACGTGCCTTCGTCTCACGATTTACCCTCATTGACCGGTGGGGACTCTCATTAAATGCTGTGGGGCAGGGTCGGTCAGCCAAGCGGATTAGTCGGACGCAAGCCTGGATACCCCTTGTAAATAAAAAAAAATTATTTTTTTTCAAAATAATTATAAATAATCAAAATAAGGATATAAATAGAAAATGTAAAATATCAAAAAATATAAATTAAATAAAATAAGGAAAAATATATAAAATATAAAAAAATAAAATAGAGTTTGTAGAATTGTATATATTAGAAAAATATAAAATAGAAATTAAAATAAAATTTATATGTATAAATTAAGATAGATTAGATATCATTAAAAAAATATTAAAAATCAATTAGATTTTATTTCAGACCCAAAGAGGGTCTGACATTAATTTATTTCAGACTCTCTTTCGGCTTGAAATATTTTATTTTAGGTGCAAAAAGGGCCTGAAATATTTAATTTCAGGTCCACTTTGAGCCTGAAATATTTTTATTTCAGGCCCAAAGAAGGCTTAAAATGAAATATTTCAAACCCTCTTTGAGCGTGAAATTATAAAATATAGAGTGAAAAATAAAACAAATATAAAAGAGATAAAAGAAAAAATATAAATATATCTAAGATAGAACGATAAAGCAAATATATAAAGAGATAAAAAATAAAGATATAAATATAAAATATAAAAATACATAAAGAATATAAAAATATATAAAATTTAATAAAATGAGTTTATTGATAAAAAAATAAGAAATTTAAATAATAGAAATTAAAATAAAATGTAAATGTGAAAAAATTAAGATAAATAATAAGATATAAAGATAAAAAAATAAAGATATAAAAATGAGAGATAAGAAAAAACAGTCTAAATATGCTACAACTGCTATATAATGTATTGTTCTGTGTCAAATGGCACGATACGAGAAGATCATTGCTAGTGGTTAGGACTAAGTTTCGACATCATAATTACCTTCTCCTAGCTCAACCCTACATAGTGATATTAAGGGAGTGTTTGGGAGAGCTTTTACTTCTTGAAAAGTGATTCTTGTAGTGATTATCTTGAAGTTAGTAAGAAGCTAAAGTAAGCAGTGTTTGAAAATAGAAGCCA